>OY776679.1:105053771-105653771 GCA_963675555.1 Leptura quadrifasciata
TTGGGATTCATCAGTAAACAATACTCTTAACATAGTTCGTCTACGGGATAAAACCCAACGGCAAAAAGTTAACCGAAATTGGATTTAGTAAGTTTGACTGATTTCTAATGTCATAGTTAGATCGTTAATTTTTATTATTTATTATTTTGTTAAATTTATTAATTACACATTCATTACAAAATATTTATTTTTATTTTGCCAGGTATATGTGATGAAGTTTTATTTTCCCTTTTGCACTACATTTTGGTAGTTCAGATAAAGGACAAAACAAATAATATATAAAAGAAAAAAATTGAACCCTCAACAATTTAATTTTTTTATTTAAACAATGAAATGGTGCTAAAATATTTTTTTATGGGATGTTGTATCTTTCTAGGTATAAATTAATATTTTCATGTCAAATATTTTATAAACAGTATACAGAGTGTTATTTTCTAGGATATTTTATTAATATCACAGGCATTAGATAGTGACTGACTACTGTAATCAAAATACGAAATTTCATTGGATTTCGTTTACGCATTACAGATACATGACGAAAAGAAAATTCTTCTACAATATATAATACACCCTGTATTTCGAAAACGGGGCCGCTTTAGCCATTACCTTATGGGGATTTAAGATAACCTCAATGTTCTCTATCTTTTGATAAAATACGACCCTCTCCTCAAGAATCACCCTGTATATACTCCTCCTCAAAAGTAGGCATAAAGTATGAAATTAACATTTCTAATGTGTGATTTGTTCTACTCCTTATCTTCTGTTATTCAAAATATGATTAAAGCATACATGAAACTCAATTTGTTCCATGAAACTCAAAGTTACCCCAGTAGAGGAAGTTAGCCGTAGGTCGGTCTCCCCCCACCACTGACCTTGACCTTGACCGCGCACCTGTGGTCCGTTCCTTCAAGGCCACGGTGGCATCGTAGGTTCGCATAGCATATACCGCGACCTTGACCTTGGACGGCCGCAGTGCGTTTCGACTTCAAGGGCGCAGTGTTGCTGTTACCCAAAACGATCACTTGCGGTGACCTTGGCCTTGGCTAACACTATTAGAGAATGCAAGGACGGAGCTTCCTCCTTGCCACGCAACTTGACCTCTAAAATTACATTAGTTCAATACGTACACAGTAAAATGTGGTGGGGTTCTATATTTTGTGACGTAGTATACTTTTTCTATAAAAAAAGCATGGACTATTAGAACAAAATCATATTTAGTCTGGTTCACCTACAGTTAATAAGTGAGCATAGTGTTGTGATCTGAAATATTTTAAGTAAGCAAAGTTCTGTAATATTTCTTGGTTAGTAATTCTTTCACTGTACTCAACTACTTAAATATGACTACCAATATCGATTTATTAGCCCTTAATGAACTTATTATTAAAGATACTGAAGTTTTAGACCAAAAATCTATTTCATCGTTAATTTTAAATAAGGTTTACGCCATTAAAAAAATGTTAATGCTTAATACACGTTTTGGAAAATCGATATTAGTACATTTATTTGATGAAAGTACAAGTACTACCTTTAAATCATTTTTGCCTAAACGTATTGCTGAACTATTAAATATAACTTTTATAGAAGAAATAAATTCGTCTAGTGGTAAATATGCGTTGATTTATTTAGGAGAGAATTCACCCATTTATACCGGTGCCAAATCAAGGTCACTAATAAAATTCGAAATTATTGCGTGATTTAAACTATTTAAAATATTTGTATACTTTAAATTATCAGACCAATAAATAAGGTATAGTGAAAGTATAACTTAGACTGAAATATTACAAATACACTACAATAGTAGTAGAGATGTAAGTAGTTTTATCACATATTTGATAACTTATTCTAATTTTATTTATGTGATTTCTAGCCTCACTATAACTGGCAAGAATGTGGATGCAATATTCAGCAGAACGTTGGGTAAGGGCAGAAGACATTAATTCGGCAATTGAAAGACTATCTTCTGTACTAGGCGACTTAAGTATGGATAGACTCCATGCAATAAATTATGATCTGAATTACTGCTTCGATGCTGAAAAAGTTAAACAGCTTAATGAGGATTCTGAGAGGTATTACAGAGGTGCACAACTATGTGGTAAATTCTCTCGTGGTATTGTGAATTTAGAGGAATTCTGTGAGCAACTAGTAGAAATGAATTTAAAACATTTCCTATGTGACATAGAAAAATACTTACCTAAGAAAATTATTGAAAAGTATCAACTCGACCAATCTGATGAAGAACAGGATGAAGACAACTCAATTAGTAGTTAATCACTTATTGTAATTCTTCTGTTAATAATATTAATATGTAAATGGTGTAATAAAATTATTATTATGGAAATATAGTTGTTTTTATTTTTAAAATTAAAATTGAAATAAATGAAACACATTATTAGATTATACATTAATTTATTTATAATTATTTTTGGTGACATAAATTAAAAAATATTAATTATTAATCCTAAATATAAACATATTTAAAGATATTTATTTTAACTCTATATTTAAATCTATAATACATTTGTTAAGAAAGTGAACGTTTGCAAGAGAGCAGTGACTATATTTTGGTTGGGTGTGTTCCATACATCTTGGTACCTTTAACGATTTTAGATTGGGTATGCAGGGTGAGAAGTCATCTAGATCTATAACTCTATTCCATTTTAGATGATGCTGTAGAACATTTTTCTTTAATTTGCCTTTGCATACAATTATAACATCCTCTGACAATACATTGCGTCGAAAATTATTAACTGCGTTTTGACAAAGTCGATGAAGTATTAGTGGGAATTCTGACAGTTGAATATATCCATCACTCCATTTTATGCCCCCATGGTAGTTTTTTTCTAACCATCGGTAGTGAGTCTGTTCGCCTTGGGTTAGTGATGAGAAAGGATTTGGTGGTTTGAAGAAATAGTGTGCTTGCTGATTAGTGTTACAACATAGAACAGCTAATTCTTTAACGGTAAAATCATTTGTTTTATATTGAAACCCCTGCAAGTCAACTATCAAAGTAGGAAATTGGCTACCTAATGACGTCATGGTAATAGGTATTCGTTACTTAGCACCAGCAATGCCACACTGAACTGAACCATCTAATGCGCTATAACTTAAATACGCATCGTGAAGTATAAGTGCATATACTCGAGTTTGTTCGGGAAACTTCGTCTTCCGTGTCTCAAATTCAATTTTTATATCGACGGTGGATGATTTCATTGCATCTGGTTGGTGTGAGCAATCAATAACAAACAATGGATTTTTTCTGAATTCGCCAAGGTCCATCATAGGTTCACTCATATCTTTATCGTAATAACTACGTTGGAAATTTTCATAGGCGTAGTAGGCTGCAGAGTCGAGTTTCTTATCGAAATTTAAATTCCAACGTTCATATGGAAATACTTCGGCATTTAAATATAGCCGAATATTATTTATATCTGCATGTATAAAACTTGCGGCGTCCTTGGTTCTGTCACTAGAGTTGCCATTGTTTTGAAATCCGATAATGATGTATCGAGGTCTCTCAAGACTGTTAGTGGTTTTAACAGCCCATATATCAGAAGCAGTATCACGTAGAGTGGGTAGCTCATAGAGATCCCACATACGGTAAGCCATTTTAACTTTAGCATTATTACTGCTCGTATCAATTTTCTTTAATAGTTTAACCTTTTGTCTAACTTCAGGCACAATATGTCTTATCTTCCATTCGATTTTGTTAATTTCTAACTGTGCATCAACTTCTCCAATGTAAGAGTCTTTAAAGGAACGTGCTATAATTAAAATTAATTCCTGTTTTGTATTTAAAATACCTTTGGTATAATCTTCTGCAAAACCCATGAGGTACTTAAGAGGGAGTTTACCGCTGAAAACGTGGCTGGTAGTATCTAAAATATCCTGTTTTTTCTCGGTGAGACCCCAACCTATAGTTAGTAGCGATGGGAGGGATGTTTGTCCATATGACACCCTAGTTTTCATTGTAGTAGTGATGCCAGGCTTCCTAACGACAGCGACCTGTTCACCACCCATTTCATATCTTATTTCTTCGAAGAGAAAAGCTAGCGCATTGTTAGATAGATAACACTTCTTGGTAACATCACTAGGGGTAAATTTTCCTTCTATATAAATGTAACTCTCTGTAATGTCAAGTATTAAGTCCTGAAAATTGACAGGAATGCGTACTTCATCAGAGTTTCTATAATATGGTGAACCGTGTGGTTTATATGTATGCTCATGTAAGCTAACGAGTGACTGATCGAATACAGGCTCCTCGAACACCTCAAGTTTTTCACTAGATGTAAAAGTCACCATTATTAACTATTTTTCTCTCAGTTTCAATCCGATGGATCGAAGAAATGCACGGTCTTTAGCTGGCAGGTTATGTCTTAACCGTTTAAGCTCTACACGTTGAATGAGTCGATTTCCGCAGTCATTAGTCTTTTTATCGTCAATCGCATTGAAACGATTGTGTGCTAATCGTTGTTGATTATATCGGAAACCCATTGTGTTTGCGATTTTAAAACTGTTTCAATTCTAGCTTTACGATAATCTTCTCACCACGAAAATTGATTAAATCTCCATTATCATCCAATATGCGTAGTGTAATGTTGTCGATAAACTGACGTCCTTCAGGTCTAACAGGCAAATATATGATGTTCGCTGGCTCTCTGGTAAGTTTGTAACCTGGTTCAACATCTATGTCGAACTCGAAAAGGGTATGGGATTTAAGGGTATTCAGATATGCTCCAGAGATAATGTTGCAATCTACACGTATCATCCTTACTTTCATAATATCAACAGGTAATGTTGATTCATGATTAGTGTTTGGATGCAAATAAGTCGATTCAAATCCCAATAAATTACCAATAGAGTTTGCTTGTGTAAAGTCAATTCCATATTTTGACCAAATCTCACACTTTAGCGTATTGTTGTTCGCTCGCAGTCGAAATAGTTTTTCTTTTTCCTCTTTCTTATCACCGGGCATAGCTTTCAGTATTGCACGATATATCTCTTCAATTTCATAGGCTCCGCAAGGTATGTGGATAAGTGTGGGGGCTACTTTTGGTCCAATTCGATAACAAAAACGATTGTTGGTTTCGTCCACATTGAATATAGAATTGTAAGAATAGAATCCTGTTAATCCTAACCCATATCGACTATTAGTATCTAATTCAATGGGAGGATAAAACTCAGCACTGAGCACACTAGATCGGTTTGATAGAGTGAACGTATACGACATGACTGATGATATTTAGTGTTCTCTCATGAATTTATTGTGAACTACAGCAATAATCGTGGTGTAATCTTCGTTTTTTGCTGGATGACGGAGACGTTTGTATCTCATTATTTGATGCAACATTGACATCGCGCACTTTACAGTAGCAGCAAAATATTCTTCGAGGCGGCGGCCCATCATTAACATCAACACTGCTACCACCGCCATCATCATCATCATGATAATGTTCTTGACAGTATTGATATTTTAAAATATCAATATCATTCTGGAGATGTTGGGGTAGTTTGTCCCATACTAATGCAATTTCATGTGCAGCACATCCAATCATTACTTCTTTAGGCATATTTGCCAGTTGTTGTTTGCTCATCTTCAATAGACTGCGTAAACGGGAGAATGCGATTAGTGATTGACCCATCTGCTTGATGCTTTCCCGATCCATTTCAAGGTTTGCAGATGTTATTTCACAAGCGTTTGTATTTATTTTGTAGTGAGAAACTTCAAACACAAATGACCACACCACACTGTGTTAAAATTTTGTTGGCGTTCATAGTTATAGTAAATTTTGTCGGTCGACTTTGAACCTCTGCGCAGATATAAAACTAATTCTATCGGTGGGGGTAAATCACCAAAACTATCGAAATATGTGACTAAACTACCACGTTTTTTAAATGCAACCCAGTGTGTTCCAGGGCCATTTATACTGTCTAGATTTATGATGGCCGACTCATTATGACGTGGTCCAGAATATGGTAGAGTGTCCCGCATAAATATCCCCCGAAAATAGGGCACTTTCATCTTCTCTGCATAATATTTAAGATCGATATTAGTGAGAGGTTTTCGGGGTAGAGCATCTAGAAGTTTTTTGAACTTTGTGGTTTTAGATAAAGTCCTAGTCCTTTGCGATATGGTTTTAAATATAGCCCTTTACCACTTTTTCCTATAGAAATCGCCTCCATCTGCCTATTATGGCGATTTTTTTCAGCTAATTCCTCTCTACTCGTTTTAACATCATTTACAGCTTTAGCTATACCAGCAGCAGTGCCAGCTAAACTACCCAAAGCTGATAATCCAGCAAAAATGGGTATTAATGGTAGAATTCCACCCACTTTCGGTATTGGTATTATCCTAGGTGTACGAATATTACGTTTTCCACCAGCTGCTCTCATGTGTCGTCGTGCTGCTTGAAGCGCAATTTGCGTAACTTTTTTCGTGTCCTTAGCGATTTTTCGTTTACCACCGGCTTTACGTATGTCATCACGTACTTTACGTACTATTCCAGCACCAAAAGCTATATTTCTAGTTTTTTTCTTGTTTTTCTTTTTAATTATACGTTTCTTTGTAGTACGGGGTGTTGTTGACGTACAACCCATACCAAGACGTTGCTTCCCCTTCATTATAGTTGTAACTAACCACGCGGCGGCCTTTTCTTTGAAACTTACGTCTTTTGATTTAACTCGTTTCCAGGCAGCTTGTTCAAGTTGATAGTCTGCTTTGTGTCGGGCTGCTAAATTACTGGTGTTTTGATCGTATGCAATATCGTGCTGCTTGCATGCAGCATCGAGTTTGTTTATGCCTGGATCACCTCGGGCTAATCTTTTTTGTAATTTGGTGCCTGGACCACAATACTGGTAACCTCCCGGTAAGTGTAGTTCAAATGGGAGCTTATTTATTAGAGAATTGACTACCCCCTTACCAATCTTTAAACCACGACGATTTTCACGTGTGTGCTTCTCGGTTGACACCATTTAAATAACAATCACAATACGTACATCTATTTATATAGTATCCATCCGTGCTACGATGCGCATTGTGAAGCAGAAACAGAAACTTGCTGTAGATAATTTAGATGAAAAAGTAGGGTGTGGACTACAAGTCGAATCACGCCATGGCCCGCTACTTCCCTCAACTATTCGCGGACTCTTAATAGGTCCAAGTGGTTGTGGCAAAACAAATTTACTAATAACTTTGCTTACTCATCCACTTGGGCTACGTTTTTCAAACATTTACTTATATTCAAAGTCCTTACATCAACCCAAGTATGAATATTTACGCGATATATTAGCACCGATTACGGGGCTAGGATATTACACCTTCAGTAACAACGCGGAAATAGTGCAACCATCCGACGCTGAGCCTGAGTCTATATTTATATTTGATGATGTTATATGTGAAAAGCAAGATGTTATTCGAGCATACTTCTCAATGGGGCGTCATAAACATGTAGATTGTTTCTATTTGGCACAAACGTATTCCCGCGTCCCTAAACAGTTGGTAAGGGATAATAGTAATTTCATAGCAATTTTTAAGCAGGATGATATGAATTTACACCACATTTTCTCAGACCATGTCTCACCGGATGTGACTTATAAAGAATTTCAAGAAATGTGTGCAGAGTGCTGGAAAGACAAATATGGGTTTCTTGTAATTGACAAGGATAGAGAAGTAAATGAAGGGAGATATCGCAAAGAACTTGATAGTTTCATATATCCATGAAGTATTGTAATTAAAATTTTAATTGGTCTACAGATAGCATCGGGATAACTTCAGCAGTGAGGCTGCATTTGTTAGACATGAATGACAATGGTGAGAATAAACTCAGTAGTGCTATAGGTAGAAACATGAGAGAAGAAATAAGACTGAAACGTGAATTGATTGAGGCCACCGATTCAGTGCGCAAAAAATTCAACTCTGTGAAGAAAAGAAACGTTGAGAATCAGTTAACACTCGAAAAAATTTATGAACCCATAACAAAACCATTAAAGGTTATATCATCTGCTTCACATAACCAATCGCTAACACAACCTCAGAAACCAACACAACCGATAGAAAGTGCAAGAGCTAGTACTAGTACATTTAAAGCAACACCTGAAACTAGTGATGAAGATGGTGACAAAAATGCAAGTCAACAATATTTTTTGGAAACACCACCGGGATCGTCGTTAATGAGCACTCCATGTTCAGAAAGTTCTATTAGTGGCGCAGAAGGAAAATGTGATATAGTGCAAACACATTTAGAAAATCTGAAATTCGACAATGCTAGGTATGATACTATATACGGTGTACGTTTAGACCCCCATACAGAAAAACTACAAATGGGTAATGCTGAAATACGCTTTTCTAATGGAAATATCACATTGTGGCGTGGAACTAAGAAGGTGGGGACGTATTCTGGCAGTCCTAAGTTATATGATATGATATTTATGAAACAACCACAAATTTCGCGTAGTAATGAGGCTATTATTGGCGACAAAGAGTGTCAATTATATGGGGGGATTTTAAAACAGACAAAAGCACCATATAAAAATTATGATATGAAACAGGGTTTGAATAAAGCTAAATGGAAGAAATTCACTAATATTATAGAACCATTGGTATCTGCTACAGTTGTGACGAGATCTAAAACTGGCTTAGGTGTTCCTATTAATAAATTATACAATAATAGAGGTGTTGACTATGTATATTGGAATAAACCGAAAGAACTGGTGGACCGCCTACGCCTGCTCTATAGCTCAAAAATGGTTGGTAACAATGGTGTCAATAACGAAATAGTCAGTTTATTGGAAGAAATGAGGGAAGAAAGGATAATCTATTAGTGAAGTTAAAATTCATTTCACACTTATTTAATTAGTATAAAATATTGTGAAATGGTTAAACGGGGTCAGACGTAAACAGAAATGGCTGTTGTAAACAACACAATTGACAAGTTCGGTAGACGAAGAAGTAATAATAATAAATCGATTATCGTACATGGACCTCCAGGTATTGGTTTTAAACTTACCGCAGATAATCAATTTGATATGCAAAATAAGCGTTTACTGAACATTGGTGAACCAATAAATCAAAAAGATGGTGTAACTCGTAACTATGTAGACGAAAATATCGATAAATGTATGAAAGACATTAAAAAGTCACACATTGCTTTTATGGAGAATCAGTGGACTGAATATAGTAAGTTTGTACACAGCAAAATTACCGAGATGATTAGTGACGCTCTGCAACACATTAATAAAGAAATTTCTGGAGTTAAGAAATTAACCGAGGACAATTATACTATTTTATATGATGCAATAAGCAAAGTGCACCACATTCTCGATGAATCCCGTCTGAAAGGTATGACAGTGCGACAGAAATCACTTGGAAATATTGTGGCACAAGCTGGGAGGAACGATCGTAATCAACAAGTGATAGATGAAATAGTGGCTGAAGTCACGGACAACGCTGCTACATTAGGAAAAAAGTGAAAAAACAGACCTAAATTATCTATATAAACGCCTGACTTAAACTTCAATTATGGTGATTAGTAATGAGAAATTACAAGTTGTTAACGAATTGCATAAAGCTTGTAGGAGAAATTTCCGTAGAAGAAGAACAATAATCAAAGGTTATGGTGACTTATGGCAAATGGATTTAGCTGAAATGCAACCATACGCTGATGAAAACAATGGTTATCGATACATTCTCGTAGTGATCGACTGTTACTCAAAATATTTGTGGACTAAACCTCTAAAAAATAAAACTGGTGTTGAAATTACTAAGGTTATGAGAAGTATTTTACAAGAATCAAATTATTCTCCTAAAAATCTACAAAGCGATCAGGGTACGGAATTTTACAACAAAAACTTTTCTGCTTTAATGAAACAGTACATCATTAATCATTACTCCACGTATAGTACGAAAAAAGCAGCAATTGCAGAAAGAGTAATACGAACATTAAAAACCTGGTTATATAAAGAATTCTCAGCTAGAGGTAAATACAAATGGGTTGACATTCTATCCGACATTACAAAATTGTACAATAATAAAATACATCGTACGACTGGTATGAAACCTGCTGATGTTAAACCAACTACACGTTTAAATGCTTATAATCACATTAAAATTGCTTTGAAACCTAAATTTCGTATTGGCGATATAGTTCGAATCAGTAAATATAAAGGTATATTTGAAAAGGGGTTCACACCAAATTTTTCAACTGAACTTTTCAAGATCGTTAAAATAAATGTAACAAATCCCACAACATATACACTCCAGGACATTCATGGCCAACCAATAAAGGGGTGCTTTTATGAAATGGAGCTACAAAAAGCTAAATACCCTGATGTCTACTTGGTGGAAAAGGTTTTAAGAAGGAGAGGGAACAAGGTTTTTGTGAAGTGGCTCGGATTCTCTAATGACCACAACTCTTGGATTAACGAAGCAGCTCTTATTTAATATTGTCACATTCTTTATATAAAATGTGTATATTTATAACAACTAATATTTTACTTATGTTTAGAAATTTCATAATAAAATGTGTGTATTCCATTAATATTTGTTTTATTTATTTTCCCCATATAAGACTCCAAAGCCTTAGTAATTATATACACATTAACGAAAAAATATATACAAATGCAAATTTGTTAAAATTTTTGAATTAATTTTTACTCCTAAAAATTATTAGATGAAATCAAGAAAATCATTTTAATAAATTTTATTGAGAAGAAAATATTTACAACGAATTATAGATTAAATATATTTATTTAAAACGTATATAATACAGAAAAAATACAAATACATATTTATGGAATTAATCAGATGAAATCCCCCCGTCTCGACAGTAACGCTTCCTGACAGAAACATTCTCTGTTGTGTTTCGTCACACCTCCATAAATATGTCCAACATATTCACAAAGTAAAACACTGTATGTCTTCTCGTCTCTGCATTTGCTGCAAATATTGTTCCAACAATCACCAGTGTACTTGTTGCAAACCAGACACCGCTGCCTCAATGGGTGCTCCACCTTGCATGTCTCACAAACATCTCGGATAATTCCAAAATTTGTACGAGTCGTGGGTTGTAGACACTTGTAGCACTCTTGCTCCAGACGCTCACGTGATGCTGCTTTTCGGACGGTATTCACTGGCACTGGATTTTCTTTTATACAATTTGAACATAGTCCAGTACATGGATTAATTTGCTGCTTTGCCCAGAATTGGGAACAATTATAGCACAGAATTGCACCATCCATACTATATGGATATACGGCGATTGTTGGTTTCGATTGCCACTCTCTTGGACAAGACATTGCTGTTTTAAAAACAAGTGTACGGTATGACAGCTGAATAATAACTGAGTTCCTCCTCATGGCCTTGTTTGTTTAAGTAGTCGCTGGAATTGCCGATATTAGAGCCATGGTATGTCGTTAGAGATGATGTGACGTCACCAGCAACATGTTTAAAAGAGGAGGTGTAACTCCACGTTAGATCAGTTGCTTTGCAAACTTCAACGTTGATCATTCCGTCTACTGTCTTATATATTCTTTTCCAAGTATTAATATGGCTGCTGTACCTGCTGGTTGGGCTAACCTCAGATTCCTGGACTGGTTAGCATCCCTAGATGTCCTCAACAATATATGGTACCTTGAAGAGGTAGAGGACGACTTGGCTGCTCCCGAAGACGACGAGGTAGAAGTTGAAGACGATGAGGAAGGCGATGAGGAAAGCGACGAGGAAGACGATGAGGAATTTTTTGACGCTGAAGAGGGTGCAGACGATTCGAGTGATGATGAGGGTATCGTCGTAGATGTTCCCCACCAAAGAGGGCGGCGGTGGATAACATCAGAATATTTAGCAAGGGTGAACCCAATGGATGGCATCTTCTGCACCACCATGACCTTTGTTGCGGTCCAAGTAGTGGGTGGTATGGAATACAATCTTTGCCACGGATGTTTTCTGGGATACCAGTCTAGGGTGGATCCTGGGAGACATCGTCATGTGGACTACCATGCCACTACAAGGATAATGAGAGGCAGGCGGGGATATTGCAAATCTTGCAGAGATCCACTCTATCAGATTAGGCGAGTGGAAATCTGCAATATTTGCAATATGGACAGATAATTTGTAGTTTTTTTTTGTAAATATGTATATATCTCTTAGTTTATTGTAAATAATTATGTAATTAGTTTTAGTGATAAATAAATGTATATATTTAATTTTTAGTTTATTGTAAATATTATATAACTAGTTTAAGTGTTAAATAAACGTTAAATTGAATCTTATTTTTTGTTTTATTTACTAAATATTTAAATGTAAGTAACACAATGTTACTAGAGAAATCTGTGTTTCACTTCGATTATTGCTTATGTTGACAGTGCTATTGATATTGATGGTGTTAAAAATATGAGTATTAGGACACTTTCTACTCTTATTTGTGTGAGTAGTGAGGTGGGGAGTGATGAGGTGGGGGTGGTGGTAGGGGCTATATATACATAAGAAAGCCCTCACCATCCTCAGTTTACTTTCTACGCTCCAACATGTCTGAAGTACAAGACAATACTGTATCTTCCACTTCAACCATGTTCGTTTTGTGCGAAAGGTATCGTGCCTACCTGCAGCGCGTTAGAGAGGCGACAAGGGGTGGTGTAGCAGATAGCACCACCTCACCAGAAGAATACCAACCATTGGAGAGGTCTCCGTCCACATGGTCGATGGACACTGTGCCCAATGATGATTCCGAAGACGAGATGGATGGAGTAATTCTGGAGGAATCATCGACGGACACAGCGGAATCGTCTGACTCGGAAGATGATGCAGCCATTCTGGTGGAGGAATCTACCGATGAAGATGAGGATGCAGCCATTCTGGTGGAGGAATCTGCCGATGAAGATGAGGATGCAGTCATTCTGGTGGAGCATGATTCGGACGGATAATTCTGTTTTATTTTATGTATATATATTTTTGTTATTTATAAATAAATGTATTAAGAGTTATTCTTTTTTTATTTCATTTCATATACAATAAATAACAGTAGTAAAGTAAAGAATAAAAAATTGCTTTAATATAAGAAATAACGGGGTACTTATTTAAGTAAATTGGTTATTCGTATTTGGACTGTCGGTCAAAAGTGTTGCAAAAGGTGTATCGAGGTCACAGTTGTCCTCCAGTACCGTTTCTACTCACTTCCGACCTTTAGTTTTGCCGCAGCAGACTTTTTCCCGGAACGGCTAGTCGTATCGCTCCGAAAGTGGTTGCAATCGCTTCCCAGTGATCGATTTAGTCGAAAACGATACCTCGCGTGTCCTCGGGCGTCTTCGGGTGGCTTCGGGAAACTTCGGGAGTGTTCGGCATGAGTTCGGCTTTTCGCTTAAAATTGCAGCCTTTGCATGTGTGAACTCCCCTGAAACGTGTTTTGATTTTTTTATTCCCCCAATCCTTGACAAAACAGTGAATAACGCGTTCGGTAGTGTTCGGATCGATTCGGAAATTATCGGAATCGATTCCCAGTGGTCAGTTTAGTCGAAAACGATACCTCGCATGTTCTCGGGCGTCTTCGGGTGGCTTCGGGAAACTTCGGGAGTGTTCGGCATGAGTTCGGCTTTTCGCTTAAAATTGCAGCCTTTGCATGTGTGAACTCCCCTGAAACGTATTTTGATTTTTTTATTCCCCCAATCCTTGACAAAACAGTGAATAACGCGTTCGGTAGTGTTCGGATCGATTCGGAAATTATCGGAATCGATTCCCAGTGGTCAGTTTAGTCGAAAATGACCCCTTACGCGTGTCTGAGTGTACTTTGGAAGTTTTTCAGTTGTTTATATATGTATATATTTTTTTTTGTCCAATATTTGTGTATAAATAAATGTATTAAAATTTATTTTTTATTTCATCTACGATGAATACAACAGTTCTAATCTAATTATATACTTAAATACACAATTTACCAAAAATTCCATGAAATATATATATAAACTCGCGTTATAGGTAAGTATAAGAGTAAAGTATAAGAGTTTCCTAGGACCAAGGTAGCCCAGTGGTAACGTGGCTTGCTTTGTAAACTTTGTGAACGAAGGTTTGGTAGTTCAATCCCTAGCACTTGCAGGGATTTTTTTCAACACGTAAATTATAAAATTATAGAATTATAAAATTATAAAATTATAGAATTATAAAATTATAAAATTATAAAATTATAGAATTATAAAATTATAATTATAAAATTATAGAATTATAAAATTATAATTATAAAATTATAATTATAAAATTAAATAACAATTTTCCGCTATACCACTGCGCTACCTTGGTCCCCCCCCCGGGTGGGTGGGTGGGCGCGGGGGGTTTTGGCAGAGGCGGGGGCGACGCTTGCAGCCTTCGGTCGCTTCGCCCGCATAAACCTTTTTTTAATTTTTTGACCCGCTTTTTTTTTTTTTTTTTTTTTGTAAATATATAAACCTGAACTAACCATAACCCAGCGCGTGACGCGGGGGGGGGGGGGTTGGGGGGGGGGGGTGGTTATTACTTTCTACATTTACATTTTTTACATTTTTTCTAACCTAACCTAACCTAACCTAATTTTTTTTCACATTTTTGCATTTAAATTTTTTTTTACATTTTTTCTAACCTATTTTTTTACATTTAAATTTTTTACATTTTTCTAACCTAATCTAACCTCATTTTTTTTCACTTTTACATTTTTACTTTTATATTTTTTTACATTTTTTCTCTTAACCCTAACCTAATACTAAATTTATGTACAAACATTTTTAATGCAACATTCTGTAGTGTGTTTACGCACTACCTTATTCCCAGTTTCTTCTTTATAGCATTTAGCTTCCTTGTACATCTCTCAGAGGCTTTGCGACGCTTCGCAATGCCTCTGAGCATTTCATCGGCCCGAGAATTCAACATCTCCGCCTTCCTTTTGAGGGACTGCGCGTGATCCTTTAATTTGCTGTCATCATCAGTTGCACTTTTAAGTTCCCTATCCTCCCGCTGCAACTGTTCATACATGTTCAAGAAATTTTTGAAAGTTTCATTTTGCTCTTCTTGGGAGAATAACTCCGATTGTGAATCAGAATCACTTTCATTCACAACCAGAGCACGGTTACGGGGTTCCTGCGTTGGCAACACCGCATGAGAGCATCCTGGCAACGGCGCGCTCGAACATACCGGTTGCACTTTCGTCGGCTTTTTTGCAGCATCTTTTTTCGGTTTCTTAGCTACCGACTTTTTTGCAGCAGCTTTTTTAACCACCGGTTTCCTTCCCGATAACGGCTTTTTATTTTTAGCTGCTGCTTTCTTAGGCTTTTCAGGTATCTCTACCTGCCCCTCGTCTGAGCCAACATCGGGAATAGGGCTCAGGCGAGCAGGTACAGATGCTTGCGCCGATAAAATTCTTCTAAGAATCGACACGTCATCATCTTTCTCGGTATTCTCTACCTGCGTCTGCTTTGTAGATGTTGAAGGATGCGTCGTCATCTTCTTTTGGCCTATCTGCGAAGAAATCTTTGGTTGCGCAGGTTGAAATTCGTCCTCAGAATTTGTCTCCGTAACCGTAGGGAACCTAGACCACGCGGCGTTCGGGTAGGCCTCTCCATTAGATGTACTAGCTCTGGCTTCATCTGAAGCCAAAGCCTGCGCGTCCAATTCGGAGAAATCGTAATCACCCAGCAAATCGTTCAAATCGGTCAAATCCGTCGGGATTTCAATATCCGGAATTAAACCCACGCCAGGGCTCGTCTGGTTGTTCGCCACACCATTACCCGGACAAGCGTCGCCATTGTCACCCACGCCAGGGCTCGTCTGGTTGTTCGCCACACCATTACCCAGACAAGCGTCGCCATTGTTCGCCACACCATTACCCGGACAAGCGTCGCCATTGTCGTCTTGCCCTGGCATATAATTAATTAAGTATGCTGCCACAGCACTCAACAAAGCGCCTCCCTTACCGCTACCACCAGAAACACCAATCTTTTTTTGTCCTACCATTGTCACAACAAACACAAAACGGACACGAGAAACGGGCACGAAACACAAAACACAGAACACAAAGAATGCTAGGAATAGAGCAGACAGCACTATTTTGCACACTTCTTTACAACTCGAGAGCTGGAGACGGAAAGAATCTTTGTAGCATCTCTGAAGCCCATAACGCTGAACTAACCCCTCCACTCCCTACCACTCTTGTTCCTATTGGTTCAAATTATTTCCCTACACACTCTAACTAACCCCCTACTTCCCACCCCACTCTTCCTATCGTCTCTCTCTATCTTATTGCCTACGGTACTCATACAATAAAAATACCATTTAGTAATTTAAATCTTTATTTATAAATTAACATTTTATTTCATACAAATATCTCTTACTTCGACTTACACATAACATGAAATATCACAATGAATTTTTCAATTGAATATTATAATTGTCGACCTTTGCGTTAACAAGTAGAAACATTATTAACAATTAATCACTCAACTCATTCATTGCTTTGAGTAACACATCTAGTTTATCATCATCCTTTAAAACATTTCGTTCAACGACACTATTTAAGGCTGATATTAACCACTTTAAATTCTGCTCTGGTTCACTCTGAAAAAATGTTATGTCTGAGTGACCCCAGGGTAGAGTTTTAGTGGTATTGGGAATCACAAAACGTTTATCGTCATAATAAGAAAGAGCAACTTTATTCCGCATCTCTGTATAGATATCATGCAAGTGACTTCTGAAAGTATTCATTTTACGAAATATTAACCCGCCCTGCTCAACAATTTTTCTGTAGTCATCTATTGTAAGTTGTTTTTCAATCACAGATTTCTTTACTCCCTTGGCTTTTTTCAACTCATTACCGACCGATTGCACGTAGTACGCTTTCGCTCCAGTACCATAAAAGCTGATAATAGGATCTTCGGGGAATTCGTCTTTCATATTCCCAAGCACAGACGAGCCTTTTGGAATATTAAATTTATTTCCCTCCCTGTAATTAGAAGTATCAAATTTTTCTGGATTTTGTACAATAAAGTCATAGAAGTTATCTGTATAAACTTTCATAATTAAGGAATCTGTGTCGGTGTACAACAAAGAAGCATTAGCACCGAATTGACGTTTAATAACACCATAAAAAAAATTATACAGTACCGTCTTCGATAATTCAAGAATACAAAATCCTACGTAAATTGGTTTGTTATAGACTACTTGCAATTTGCTCATTTCAATCGCTACAAAATCCTCAGAAAAAATTGTGCAAGATTTGAAATTTGGACGAGCGATTAATGCGTTTGCACCTATAGTTCTTCTAACATTTTCCCAATGAGTAATCAACTTTATATCTCTTCTATTATCAACATTTTCCATGGTTTTACCAAATACTGCATTATTCATTAATTTATATTGGTCTTTTTCAAATTTATTGGTCGCTGAATTTCTCATTTGCGTATTTAAATCGATGTATTTTTTTAACCAGGGCGACTGCTTGAACTTAAGTACTCTATGGGTTTTTAACACCATTAAACCATTTTCAATGGCTTGTTTCAAGTTTCTATAATGCACAACATATCGTCTCTTATCATTCAAATTTGGGATTAATTTTGGTGATTTTGATTTTGATTGGGGGGGTATAATATTTTCTACTAAGAAAGGGAGATCTGAATGTAAATCGTGTAACTCTTGCGGATAATGTATGTCTACTTCAAAAACATACCCGTGTGGACTCTCGTCTGAAATATTAGTAACATCTAAGTCGATAATTTTTCTTTCGGACAGCCACTCAAATCCCCCTGTTGGTAATGCTTGGGACATACTATGACCGTATAAGTTCGTAGCATCAAGATATGTGATAAATGACGACGGTTCTGAGGGATCATAATTGGGTACAAACTTATTATTTGCGATATGCTTCCTTTCTGTACACTGGCTGACACCACCGCGTATAGCTTTTTTAAAAAAATGTATCATATCGATATCTGTTAACAATTCAAGTTCTACCGCTGTTAGTTTCAACATAGCGTCCCAAGATAAACCTGGAGCTGTGTAATATTGAGCTGGATCCAATTTATATTTATTCACGCAAATTTTACGAAAATTTTCAAATACGTCACACAAAAGAAGGACATCTGATTTTAAATACAGGTCTGAATAGTCACCCAAACTCTGGCACTCAAACAATTCCCACACATTTTTAGCCCTTTCATAATCGTCATCTGATATATGTGTTTCATTTAGGCTGTCATAGAATTCCTGCTTGGTGGGTAGAACACGATTATTTAATTTCTCTAAGTTATCTACGAAACTATATGGAAATACACCCTTCCGTCGCATTAAAATAAATTTTGCATTATCGGTAAAAAAGTTCTTCATTGTAACCATTTGACCTTCATTTAAATTTTCCCCTAAATTTTGTAGTGATGCTGACATAAATTTAAAACTATCGATGAAACGTAACCGCAAATATTTATTTTTTGTTTCCCCCTTGTCAGTAACGTAATCATGCATGTAAAGATGTTTTGTAAAAGATATATATTTTTCTTTGTTTTGTGGTATTACGTCAACTTTATCTTTATGAGCGCATAACTCTTTTACAAATAAGTGAATATCGTATCCACTCATGTTGTGAAATATGATAGGTACAAAATTTGGTAGTTTATAATTTAAATTACAGATCGAGTGCGCGGCACCGAATCGTATCTTACCAGTTAAGTGGCAATGATCTTTCACCTTTATATCACCTTCTGCAAAAGGCTTCTCACATATACCACAGATGGTTGCATTGTCAAAATTTTCTCTTTCTATCGCTGTAAGCGGGGACATGGGGATTACATCTTTCATATATCTATTATAAATTTCCCTTAAATCAGCCTCTATACATGATACAAATACTTTTGCTGCATCAGATCCGCGATATAGTTCAAATTTAGAAATGCTATTATCAAAGGAACATTTTATGTAATACGCGAAAGAGTAAGGTTCATGAATAAACGTTTTGTTGGTATAAGAGCGTTCAGGATTTGGCTCGCAAGTATTTATCGGTTTCAAAATGGATTCAAAGTCTGCATATACTACAAATGGTACTTGCATTTGTCTGTCAAAATTCTCAAATTTTAATATATTTTCCGGTACACGTTTCCCATATTTATCAACCCGAAATTGTGTCGATGGTGTTGTAGTGTAAATATGATTACAATCATTTGTTTGGTGAGACATTAGCTGACGTTCGTTACAGAAATACAGCAAACACCCATCACAAAAATATTTTCTATGTCCGTGAGCGGATATTTGATTTGATACTAATCCAGATAAATTTTTTATCCAACAATAGTGAGTTTTAGCACAATCCGATTTACAATGATGATTCTGATCACATTCCGCGGAAATTAATAATAAGTTAACATGAATACGTAGTTTCTTCTGAGAATAACGCAAAGGTCCGACAACATCATATTTTACTTTATTATTCTCGAATTTCTTTTCTAACCCATACACATTAATAGATATATTATTCAATTCCTCAAATTTTGAAATGTCTCTCAATTTCATTGGAAAATTCATACCTGTCAAATTTAGAACTCTTGAATAATGTGGATAAGATGACATTTGAGATGTACCACCATTTGCAGGATACAATGCTGAAGTGACTGCCCAAGCAAAACAGTATTGGTCCTGGTTTTCTATATTCACTACGGCCTTCTTATTTGCGATGAACTTTGGTAACTTGATATATGATGAACCACCCATTGGACTGTACTTGTTTATATTAATTTCAACAAATTTTATTTGTTCGAGGGCCCACCCTAAAAATAAAAAAAAAATGTCAATTGTTATTCCACATACCAGAAGATATTTACATACCAGAATCACGCTCTTGGAACTCAGTAGTTTGCGCAACCATCATGTCTATAAAAGTGTCGAGTGCAATGTTTAAATCCACACCTTGATCCAATATTTTATTACACGTATTAAACGATTTAATTTCAGCTATTTCTTGTGCTTGTAATATATAGCTGGCAAATGTCTCCATGTTTACTTTCACAGTTTTATGAAGTAATAAGATTTCTTCTAGTAAATTCAATATTTTATGTCGAATTTCGTTGAAAAATATTATATAGTCCAGTTTCTCATTATCACTATGCACTCGGTATGTTATGATTCTATATTTGAAAGCACTGCGAACAATTTCTGTACCATCCATCAAACGTACACATGAATTTGTTCTGTGTTGTAGTGTTCTTTTATGAGACTTCATTTGGTTAGTTGTTAAAGTCACATTACAGCTATAACACGTCTGCATAATTACCGATGTTGATGGATTCGAATCCAATTTCACTTTCTTTGCTGGCGGTCCATTACCATTTAAACTGTTACACGCCTCCCTCTGATGACGTCGCATATTGTCACTGCGAGTGAAGCTTGCACCACAAAAACTGCACGAATACATATTTGCTTCTTTACTCTAGGAAATTGACGTTAAGAATGATCCCATATTAACTCCTTTCACTCTTTTATAGAAAAGATATACTACGTCACGAAATATCAAACCACGGCACATTACGAGTTGCGTGGCAAGGAGGAAGCTCCGTCCTTGCATTCTCTAATAGTGTTAGCCAAGGCCAAGGTCACCGCAAGTGATCGTTCTGGGTAACAGCAACACTGCGCCCTTGAAGTCGAAACGCACTGCGGCCGTCCAAGGTCAAGGTCACGGTATATGCTATGCGAACCTACGATGCCACCGTGGCCTTGAAGGAACGGACCACAGGTGCACGGTCAAGGTCAAGGTCAGTGGTGGGGGGAGACCGACCTACGGCTAACTTCCTCTACTGGGCTAAATTAACTTCTTAGATCATGCCCCATCACATCTCCAAAGGAATGTATCGAATTACCAGTAACCCTGTATAAAAACAAACATTAAAAAAAATCATCAAAATCGGACCAGTCCCTGAAGAATAAGAAGTTTTAAGGATTTTGACGCTTCATTGGCTCGACTATAGAGGAAGCCGAAAAATTTAAATCTCACAACATGGTATTCTGTTTCATTTCGATCTTTGGCCAAAAATACTGATGGTACTGGTTTAATTTGGTTTTCTTCGTCCATAATAGTTATAAACACGTTACGTTTTGGTGGATACAAAAATAACAATCTATTAGCACTTTCTTCGAATAAAATCAAGTACATCAAGTATGGAAGATATCTTAATGCCATAACTTGTTACAGAAATAACCATCGACTTTATGGGGTGTAAGTTTTTAAAATAGTTCTTTTCAAAAATTTCCTTACACTTTTTATAATATTGAGATAAAAAATCATCAGTATTATTCGTTGAGGTTCAGTTATAAAACCAAAACGTTAATGGGGATCGGCAAAAACAACTTCTTCTATTAATAAATCACTCCATGATTTATTTTTCAAATTTGTTTGTAGGTGTACACAACGTTATAGGTTAGTCAAGAGAAATTAATTATATTTTAAAAATACTCCAGGAAATTTAATCTTTCTGTCTTGACTTATATAACACGGATAAATTAAAGACAAACACTTGGTAAATTTTGGATTTTAGGCAATTAATTGCTGGACGTTTACTACCAATAATAGTAAGAAATAACCTAATGAAAAAACGTTGGGCTGAGAAAATTTAAATAAACTAAACACGATTACCTAAATTAGAAAGACATAAAACTACTTAAATATGAGTCAACTATGATATACAGGGTGGGGCAATTGTGCGTCGGACCTCGATAACTCAAGTAAAGTAGAGAAAAAAGTCTATAACTGGAAATTATTTTCGAACATATAGAGCGAGCCAAGACGAAATTACAGGACCAAGCGCCTTTTTTAGTGGAATGCTATGTATTATCAGTACATTTTTTGAAGCCTCCTTCTAGGCTCTATTCAATCATATATTAGCATTGAACATTTTAAATTGAATTTTCTCAATTTTTTCAAATGGAACACCCTGTATATTTTTCGACGACATGATGTAGAAATGAAAAACGAACATTTTTTGTAAGTGCTTCCCTATGGCTATTGCAACCATTTTCGTTTTATAAATGTCAAATTCAAGAATAAACCTAAAAAAAGAGGATCCCTCAAATAATTCATTAGAAAATTTTATAATAGATCTTCGACGTGTTGCTCACTTTGATTGACACACGTCTTTATGCAATTTTGAAATGAGAGGCCATTTAGTGGGACCATTTCTTCCAATCCATTGAAATGAGTAAATAATATTTAACCGGTCCTTTACTGTAATGTTTTTGTACATTTTTTTGCTGTTTTCGTTATTCGACAAGCAATAAAACCTCAGTTTGTTATAAATTGTCGTGTACAAAGGAGCATTTATCACACTTATCTGTCGTTACAATTTGTATTGAATTTAAAATATTTGGGATTTTACAATATGAATTTTAATAAAGCGGAACTTGTAGACATGACTTTTGTTTTGGGCCAGTCAGACAGAAATTGTTTACTTGCTAATAGAATTTATCACCAACATTATCCTGAAAGAGGCATTCCTGATGTTACCAGCTTCCAAAACCTTCTCGATAGATTTCTGGAAACTGGAAATGTCGAATATAAAAAAAGTGAAAGAATGAAACGTGTTGTGAACGAAGAAAATGTGTTTTCTGTGGTGCTGGCAACGGTAGAGAATCCCCATGTCAGTCAAAGAGAAGTGAGCTCATTAGTACGAATAAGTAGACGGTCTGTGGGTCGAATGTTAAAAACAAATAAGTTGCATTCATATCATATTCAAATGCACCAGGAATTATCTGTTGACGATTTTTGTAATTGGGTCAGAGGTAAAATGCAACATGATGTCAACTTCCTCAATACTGTTTTATTCAGTGATGAGGTATTCCATCAAAATGGATTTGTTAATAGGCACAATTTACATTATTATGCGTCGGAAAATCCTCACTTTGTTATGCAAGTTGATAACCAACACAGATGGTCTATAACCGTTTGGGGAGGAATTATTGGAGAACATGTAATAGGGCCGCATTTATTTGATGGTACACTGACTGGAGCTATTTATCTTCAATTTTTGGAAAACTGCCACAATTATTGGTAAATCTCCCTGAAAGAATTCGAAATAGGATGTGGTTTCAGCAAGATGCTGCTCCACCACATTATTTAAATGCAGTTACAGACCACTTAAATAATACCTACCTTCATTCGCAGTTATGCCAATGTATAGAGGTCCTCCATAAAAGCCTCACTCCTTGCTCAGAAAGTTAAAATGTCTTTACCAATTAATTTAAGTATAATATCCATTTGTTTGTATTTCAACAAACTTGATAATTTAATTTTTTGACAGATCATCTCAGTTAATACTTAAACTCACACTCGTCTAAGAATTTAGAATTTTCAAAAATGATTTTCACTCAGATTGATCGTTATAATATGTTCCTTACATATTGCCAATGCAATTTTAACTCTGGATTAGCTCAAGTAGAATATAGAAACAGATTTCCACAGGCACTACAGCCGAATAAAATTCTGTTCAGAAAATTAGCTACGAAACTGAAAAATAATGGTTCATTTTTAAAGAAGAAGACAACACAGTGTTACTGATAATGTAAATAATGTAAATCGAGTTATTAATTATGTGAGAAATAAAAATACAGAAAATTTGGAAACATCATTAAGGGAAATTCAAATTGCTTGTCATATAAATAATAAGTGCTAGAAAAATTTTAAAGAAAAATGGTTACCGGTATTATAAAGCCAAAAAAGTTCACAATTTACAAGCGGGGGACAAACCAAGGAGGACGACTTTTTGTAGGTGGCTGTTGGAAAAGTAGTGTGCCGATCCATTAATATGTAATAAAATACTATGCTCTGACGAGGCAAATTTTTCCAATAATGGATTTTTTAATCGCAATATTCATTACAAATGGACTTCTGAAAATACACACTGGCATAGACCGACTGGGTTTCAAAATCGTTTTTCAATAAATGTGTGGATAGGTATTTTAGGCAACAATTTAATAGGTCCTTATTTTTATGATGGTCACCTCAGTGGTCAAAGGTACCTAAACTCTTTGAGAAATGAATTTAATGAATTCTTAGATGACCTACCTTTAGAGAATCGACACAACTTTCAATATTTTCAACAAGAGGGAGCTCCTCCCCATAATTCCCAGATTTGCCTAGATTATTTAGACGAAATTTTGCCTCAATATTGGATAGGTACCAATGGATTTATTAGATGGCCCTTGTTCTCCAGATGTAACCCCAATGGATTTTTTTCTATGGGGGTATATTAAAGATAAGGTGTTTTCGATGACACCGCAAAATGCAGAGGACCTGAAAGCTCGAATTCAACAATCATGTATTACAGTTACCCCAGAAATGCTGAGTAATGTTTTAAATGCAGTGCCTCGCCGCACTCGATTGAGCATAAGAAATCGTGGTGGACACTTTGAACACTTGATATGATATCTTAAAAATTATTTTGAGGATTAGATAAATATTAATGTTCTGTGTGCCGGTATTATAAAGCCAAGATTTTATTATTAATTTGTTTTGTTACCTGAATTTACTTTATTCTTCTTAATTGTGTTAATGTTTTATTATAGCAAAGGTTTGAACAACTTATTGAATTATTTTATCGTTTTTTTAATCATACTTCTCCATAGCAAGTATAATGCTTGTTAAAAAAAAATTATTGGTTTTAAAAAAATGTTTTTATAATTACTAACGTTGTACCAATGAATAAATATGGCATGTGATGATAATAACGGAGTTATTTGACCTAGACGTTTTCCGCATTTTCGATATTTTCCGCCATAACTCTTAAAGTAGGATATGGATTTCAAATATCTTTAAACCATTTTGTAGGTTATATAAATCGGCACAATTTTCGTAAAAATAGTTTTTTTTGTACGACCGATATTAAGCGAGATATTCTCGAGGGCCCTGATAAAATGGACAGCCTGTATATTTACTGGAACATGTCTTGCGAAGAACGGAGAGGATAGTAATATTAGTGAGGGAAAAGATATTAGTAAAATAAAATATTTCATATAATAACAAAAATAAATCGGAAATATCCATTAGAAGTTATAAGTTTATAAATAAGAAATTAATTAACAAAATTCGAGCAAATCTAAGAATTCGGAAATAGATATAGGAAATATAATTTTATTTATTATGTATAAAACTATTTTACAGGAAAAAATTCTGTAAGCTATTTATTATATGGGTCAGACGATTTTTATAATGCATAATCTGAGAACAAGATGCATCGATATCTCAATGGCTTTCCAACAGTGAATCGCTCGTGTTCTTTTATGTAAACAAGTTTCGAATCTATAAAGTTAAGAAGATTTACTGTAGGCATTTATTTAAGTGGATTTATCAGAACGGCATTAGGATTACAAAATACTTAAATCGGGTCTATGTTGAGTCTACTTTTGCGGTGCTCTTTCAATGGGATATTCGTGTTCACTAACAACACTGATAAAATATCAGGGCAGTTAGCATAACAAGTGTTAAAGAAAAAGTTTGAAATTACATATAAATCGATAGCCAAGACTATTATGGGTGACGTTTGTGTGATTGTGTGTGAGTATTCCAGAATCGATTTAAATTCTTTGTAGAGCGAGATGGACTTCGTTTAATTTGAAGAAAATAAATGCATTCAATTAATCTGGAAATAAAATGAGTTATACAGATTCCAATATCAATTTTTACTATATTTAATGGTATCAGAGAAAAACATGAATAGAAAATGTTTTACGTAAAATAATATATCGTTTTCTCTCGAAACTAAATGGTTACCAACAAATGATTGTTACAATAAGAAAATTACATTCTCACAAGACTTGAAAAAAGATTAGACGACTTAAAATTTTTAAGTAAGATAAGAAAAAACGATGCAGAACTAAATGATCAGTACAAAAACCTAAAGAAACAGACAAATAAATTAATAAAAGAAGAAAAGCAAAAGCATGTCTTCCAGATCATTAACAAATCCTCAAATAAATCAAAAACCCTTTTTCTAAATAACACTTATTGGAAATAATAAAAGAAAGACTGATGCTCAGAATTGGTCATAATGTATGTATCTGGAACGCAGATTATTGCCGACTCATTCGGTGAATATTTTTCTAGTGTAGTAGGAAATAAACTAAATACCCATTTTCAAAATTCATTATCATGATTTAATAGTCTCATACCTTAGTAGTAGACATCCCGTTCACTAAAAGGAGAAGACTCAATCTTAGAACTCCTGTACTGAATGGAACGATAATAAATCTTTCCAGTGAAGTCAAATATCTAGGAGTAATCCTGGATCAAAAATTTACCTGGAACTCACATCTGGAACGAACTCTTACCAAAGCAACAGCGGCAATATGGACGTGCCGTAGGTTGTTTGGTAGGACTTGGGGTCTAAGACCGAAAATGACCCATTGGTCTTATCTTTCGGTTGTTAGACCTATGGTAACCTACGCATCATGCGTATGGTGGCCAAAAACAGAAAAAAACAGCACAGGGAAAGTTGCAGAAACTGCAACGCCTTGCCTGTTTAGGGACTACAGGAGCAATATACTCGTGTCCCACAGCAGCTATGGAGGCTATGCTTAACCTACTTCCCTTGCTTCTACATGTAAGGAAGGAGGCGGCACTCAGTGCCTTACGACTGCACCAGGCACATAAATTCAAACCAGGTGATTTGGTTGGTCACTTAAGGATTCTGGAGGTAATCCATCTGAAGTCCATGACCAAACCTATTGACTCAATGCTAGTCAAACAAGACTTTGACTGCCCGTTTGACGTGCTAATTGAAAGCCGTCAGACGAGCAAGATGGAGTCAGTGCGATTGGAACAGGGGTCACTTATCTGGCATACAGATGGATCCAACATGGCTGAAGGGGTAGGAGTGGGAGTAGCAGGGCCGAATTGTAGGCTATCCAAAGCCCTTGGTAACACCCCAACCATCTTTCAGGCAGAAATTTATGCCATAGATCTGTGTACCCAGATATGCCTAAATAAAGGCATCCGAAGGGCAAAGATCTATATACTATCAGATAGCCAGGCAGCACTAAAGGCTCTAAGGTCCTATACCTTTGAATCTAAAATTTCCTGGGAATGTAGACAATCCCTGAAGCAACTGGCTAATAACAACAAGGTTACCTTGACGTGGGTGCCAGGGCATGAGGGAGTACAAGGAAATGAACTTGATAGCCTTGCAAAAAAAGGAGCTGAAGCCCCGTTCATTGGACCCGAATCGTTTTGTGGCCTAGCCAAGGTACATATAGCGGAGGAGATCCAAGAATGGAAAAAGGATCAGAAAAAGTCCTACTGGAGGAATACTCCAGGCCAAAGACAAGCGAAAAAGTTTATAACTTATTCGACAAAGAATGCCACAAGGCTTCTCGAACGGGAAAAGTCCGAATTAAGGCTAATCACAGGCCTTCTAACTGGCCACTGCCCCTTGAGATACCATCTCAAGAATATGGGCAAGGCGGTAGATAATAAATGCAGATATTGCGATACTGCAATTGAAACTGCGGAACACATACTTTGTGAATGCAAGATGTTAGTCCGCACTAGGCTAAAATTCCTAGAACAGGCGGAATTAACGCCGGAAGACATAGGGAAATTAGCCCCCAGAAAAATCACAAGCTTTGTAAAAAGTCTGGGAATCCTGGGATAACCATTAGATGTAGGGTAAATCTGTTCGAAGCCAAACGACCCCGTAAAACAATCTACAATTTAGTAGCAGACAACTACAAATCAAATTTCAGGGCGCCAAATCTGTAGTACATGATATAGATAGAGGAACTCCGCAAAGTAGTGTCCTAGGGTCTCTTGTTTTTTTTAATATATATAATGGATCTCCCGGATTATATTTTGGATGGTAAAGTGTTTTTATATGGTGATGCCAGCTCCATTGTGATACATGGAAAAGATACATGCGAAGTAATATTAAAGGTAGATACAACTTTTTCAATCGTATGATAACTGGTGTCAAAAAAACCAACTAATGATAAATTATGATAAGACTATTTATATTGAATCACATACTGTTTCTCGACCAGGAACGGATTTTAATTTCTCTTTAAACGGCCATTCAATACATAGTGGCTTTTCCACAAAATTTTTAGGAGTGTTCATAGATAAACACTTAGACGTCACGAACCACATTGATCACGTATGCAATAAAGTTGGTAAAGCATTTTTTGCCATTGCAACTCTTAAAAATGCCCTGAACACCAAAATTCTTTTAGATACTTATTATGCTATGATATACGCCCCCTTAAGCTATAACATAGTGGTTTGGGGTAAAGCAACCGAATTAATATTGTTTTTATTTTGCAAAAAAGTATTGTAAGATTTATATTTGACTTACCATACAACCACACTTGTCGGGAAACTTTCAAGAATAAAAAATTATTAACTTTAACATCTATTTACTTGCTAAAGCTTCTGAAATATATACATATAAACAAACATAAATTTAACACAAACGGAAATGTACATGCACATAGTACGACGAAAAAATAACATTTTCTAAAATTATTTATATAATTATTGTTATTTTAAAAGGTTACTTTTATATATTTGTTTTGTCATATTTTTTACCATTTTTGAATGATTGTGAACCACTAGTTTAGAAATTGACTTGTCTTATCTACACAACATGTAGGTTAAAGACTAATAAATAATTTGAATTTGAAATATACAGTGTTCCCAATGAGATTGCAGCGCCTCGCGCAGAGAATAAAACGATTTTTTGGCAAATGGTAGATTGACTGGGTGTCACTTATTTTGAGCATTAACAACTTCCTGGTGAATATCCAAAGCCTACTACCATGATTCGGCATGTAATACCATAATAGTAAAAGCGAGGAAGTCATATTAACCATTCTTTTATTGAAAAATTTTATAAAAAAAAGTTATTCAGAATCGCTTAAAACTCCCAAATCCCAAGTTTCACCAAAATATGAGAAAATTTTAATTTCTATGAAAATAAAAATAATAAAAAATTGAAAATTGAAAAATCTGCTTATTACTATAACATTCAACATATTTTTCGACCAAATCACCCTCAGACAAAGTACATTTTTCAATCCGTCTCCTTAGATTCAGTCTTACGTTTCTCAGCTGTTGTGGAGTCACCTCTTGTTGGTCTTGTCTTGTAGACTTTCTTCTGTAAGTGTTCCCTACAAAAAAAAAATCTAAGGGCGTGATGTCCCGAGGCTTGGGAGCCCACTCAATGAGGGAGCTATTGCGACCTATCCATCTATTGTAAAAATTATCGTTAATCCACTTCCGTACAGTAATAAAATTTCAGACCTCGTTATTTTCATATATTTACATATCTACATGTTTACATATCTACATATGTACATATCTACATATCTAAATATCTACATATCTATATATCTACATATCTATATATCTACATAGTACAGAGACGAATATTAGACGACTGTCTAAGTTAAAAACAAAAAATTTTAATTTCCATCAGGGATACAGTCACCGCGTTCAAAAAAGAGAACTCTTTTTTAAATTCAAGCTTTCGAAACTTTATTGTTTCTTCCTCAGGAATTCTACAAAAATTTTTGAACTTATGATAATAAAAAGTATTTAATAAAAGTGAAAAGTACTTACTAAATTGAGGTTAAAAAATTGAAATTGACAAATCATCAAGCCAGAAAAAACACACCTATTACAAAATAAATCACCCTTGTGAACTACATTTTTATCGAATTTAAGTTAAATACAAAAATCTTGAATCAAAAATAGTTTCAGCCACATCGAAAACTGAACAAATAACAGTCAACTACGTATTTCTTATTACTCCGAAAGAACATCGGAATGTGAACTCAAAAAACTGTCAAAACAAATCTGAAGCAGAGAGAGAAAGAGGAGTAATGTCAAACCCCCCCTTCTCTCTCTGCCTCAGGTTCGTTTCCAACATGCTGGCCAACCCAACAGATCAAAAACCACTAATTCTCAAAAGTATTGTACAGGGTGTTATTTCGGTGCCTGCTTTTGGCATGTGAATGCAACAAATATGTGTATAATATACTGAGGGTCATTTCTGGCATTCATAACTTCGGGTTCATTAAAAATGTGACACATTTCTAAAAAAGTTTTTTTTGAACGTTCTTTTCAAAATCTAACATCTTAACCTCGTTATAATTGAGGTTATGGTTAAGTGATAGAGCGTGTTTGGCTAAAATTGATGATTCTTTGTTAACCCTCACGTCGCTTCTGTGTGATATGATCCTATCTTTAATTTTTCTGCTTGTTTAACCAATATACTTTTTTTCACAATCATTACAAGAGATGCGATATACCACATTCGAATAATTCATTAAGTCGTCTTTGTCTTTCAGTTTAGCAAAAAGATTGTTAATCGTTACCTTATTTTTGAAAGCTAATTTCATGTTAGTAAAACTTGAAAACAATTTCCTAAATTTAAGAGACACTTGCGCTATGTTCGGTATAGAGAAATAAAACGTGTTATTGTGAACATCCTGGTTTTCAACTACACTCGGCACAACCATCATCTACATGTATACATATTTACATATGTACATGTTTACATGTTTACATATTTACACTTTACATATTTACATATTTGCATATTTACATATTTACATATTTACATATTTACATATTTACATATTTACATATTTACATATTTACATATTTACACATTTACATATCCACATATTTACATATCTGTATATCTATATGTGTACATATTTACATATATACACACTTACACACTTACATATGTACATATTCCTTAGATATTTACATCGCTTCGGATCCCGGACTATTATTAGGACAACCTTCATTATTTTGACGCTTGTCCTTCTAAGAAACAATTAACGAAACCATTATTTCATAATAGTAAAGATATTTTAAAAATCCAAACTTTAAACCAACACAGAAAATTTACTAGCTTCTGCCACTGGCCTTGAATATTTTATGGCTACTCGCATTTAAACTATGAAATCAAATGACATGTTTACTGGTACGTTGCCATTGTTAATTCAAAATGTAAACGAAGTGGGCGTGTGATATAAATATAAGCACCTGATATGCATCTATATTATTATATTATATTGGAATTAAAATTGATTGTCAACTGACAACAAATATAATTTAGTACTATAATATATATAGGCTTTACAATTGGTACTTTTAACAAGAAATGCCCCAGCCTGTTTTAGTTGCAGGCACATGTAATGAATAATATCTAGCATATTTTTAAATTTCTTTTAAACGACTGAACAAAATAATGCCAATACTTGTTATGAAAATTTTAACAGCAGCTCCTGAAAACAGGTTCAACTCCAGGCAAGGAAATCAATAATAATAGTAATGTCAGTTAGACGATGTCGGGATTAGAGGTACAACACTTAAAATAGTGCATATTTACCTAACAAATAGAAAAAAATGTGTAGAAATACATGACCATAGTTTACATTAGTTTACTACCAAATTTTCAAAATTTTTCGATGTCTACTTTTCGAGATATCGATATCCACTCTCTAGAAATAAAAAATAATGATGATGATGATGATTGCATAATAAATACCTAGGATTGATAATCGACTGTCACCTAATGTGGGATATAAAATTAAATCACGTCAGCAAAAAGCTAAGAATACTATTCCTTTTTTTAAATTTCTAAAGCAGGTATTGCATGTTTAAAAATAATATACAGGGTTACTGGTAATTCATTACATTCCTTTGGAGATGTGATGGGGCATGAGCTGAGTAAATCTAGCCCTAACATACATTATGCAAAACTCTATAGTTTTTGAGATATTTCAATTTTTTTGTTTTTCTCAAAAAAGTAGATCTTAATGTCTTAAAAGTTAATTTCCGAAAAATCTACTTGACATTTTTAATTTTTTTTTACTGGATTACTTGTCCAATATTATAGATATCCGCTTGGAATGAAAAATATCCGGAAACATTTCGATCATGTGAACATTTAAAATAAAAACTTGTAAAAATTTTTTTTTTAAAATCAGTTATGAAATTTACCTATTAGGTTTTTTCAAAAAAATATTAATGTAGCACGCGTACAAATTATTATAAAAACTTCCTTATTTCAATAGCTATCTAACTAGGTAGAAATGTTTAATGTACCCTTGATAGTTCTAATAAAAAATTAGTAAAGATAATGCTGGTGGCGGAATTTATTAAACGACTAATCGTTCATTTTCGTTTGTCAGCCAGTCCTTGACTTTGCCGTTTGTGCATATATGTCATTAACTCACATTCGAAGTTTGTTGGTCTTGTTAAATTAGTTATCGAAGATTTTGATTTTGCTCGTAGTTGTTGTTATTAGTTGTTGTTATTGTATTTTCTGTGCCATAGCCGCGTATGCCAACGCAGAATACGCTGATATCTTGTTTGTCTATGGATACTGTGGCGGCAACGCTGCTGAAGCTCGCCGAGAATATGGTCTTTGGTACCCTAACCGCCGCTTACCAAATGCACGTGTATTCAGTACGGCATATCGAAATATCGCTGAAACTGGAAGAAATATTGAGGTATTTTGAGGAAGACCCAACTATTTCAACTAATAAAGTCGTAAGACTAACCGGAGCGTCACAATGGAAAGTTTGGTCTACGATACGTAGAGTTGGATGTCATCCTTACCACTATACCCCTGTCCAAGGCTTGGAGGAAGGTGATCCTGGAAGGAGAGTGGAATTCTGCCGCTTTATGTTAAATTCAGATGCAGAAAGTGCAAATTTTTTAACAAGTATTTTATGGACGGACGAGTCGAAATTTAATCGCGAGGGTATAACATATTTCCACAACCTACATTATTGGGCAGAGGAAAATCCCAAGTTAACACGTGAAACTAGTTTCCAAGTGAAGTTTCCTATTAATGTGTGGATGGGAGTCATTGGCCACTATTTAATAGGGCCACACTTTCTTCCTCAAAATTTAAACGTGGAAATCTATGAAAATTTTTTAAGAAATGATCTGGCGGTGATTTTAGAAGATGTTCCTCTCGCCGTCAGATAGCGAATGATGTTTCAGAACGACGGTTGTCCAGCACATTATCGGCTGACAGTACGACAGTTACTTGATCAACGTTTCCCTAACCGTTGGATTGGAAGAGCGGGCCCAATACCTTGACCAGCGCGAAGCCCTGACTTAACACCCCTTGATTATTACGTATGGGGTCATATGAAGGAGATTGTCTATGCCACACCAGTCAATACTATAGAAAACCTTAGACAAAGAATAGTCGATGCTGCCCAACACATAAGGCACAATCTGACAACCAGAATAACAAGGACGGAAATAAGAAGACGCTGCCGTGTCTGTATACGGAATAGGGGCTCCCATTTTGAGCAAGACATATAAAAATAAAGTACAACTTTGAAATTAATGAAGAATTAAACTCTACTTTTAAAATGTTTTTTACTGTTTATCTAAAAATAAAATTCGTACTACTTGTGTTATTTTTACTAGTATTTTCTTAGAACTATTAAGGGTACATTGAACATTTGTACCTTGTTAGATAGCTATTGAAATAAGGCAGTTTTTATAATAATTTATACGCGTGTTACGTTAATATTTTTTTGAAAAAACCTAACAGGTAAATTTCATAGCTGATTTAAAAAAAAAATTTTTTAAAGTTTTTATTTCAGATGTTCACATGATCGAAATGTTTCCGGATATTTTTCATTCCAAATGGATATCTGTAATATTGGACAAGTAATCCAGTAAAAAAAATTTAAAAATGTCAAATAGATTTTTCGAAAATTAATTTTTAGTACATTAAGATCTACTTTTTGAGAAAAACAAAAAAAATTAAATATTTCAAAAACTATTGAGTTTTGCATAATATATGTTAGGCCTAAATTTACTTCTTAGATCATGCCCCATCACATCTCTAAAGGAATGTATCGAATTACCAGTAACCTTGTATATGACTCTTAGCCCAAAAAATAATAATTAAAATAATCTACAACAAAGAACCAGGACGTATCAATTAAGGATCCGCGTCAGCTACTGTTCTTTGGACTATCCGTTATGCAATGTTCTGAAAATAATAAAAAATCCTCAATAATCTAGACATAGAAGTAATCTAATACCTGCTAAACAAATATACAAAACAATTGGGCAACGATCCCATATATTCTTGGCACCTAAAGCATTTAACTTTATAACTGTAACATTAAAAGGTAAATTAAATTAAAAAGTATTTAAGAAATATGTTTAAAAAAATTATATCAGAAACTACCAGAATTGAAATACATAAAGTATTAATTAGACTTAATTAACTGTTATGTAGCATACACATGTTGTCAGGATCAGTCTTTCGGCTGGTGTTTGTTGCAATCGAAGCATTAGCGTTTTGATGGTAATATGCAATTATTATACTTAACGCGCCAGACTTGTAACTTGTAATTCAGCGCTCGGCGGGGCACATAGCCCGGAGAGTAACTGTTGGTTGCAGTCTGGTTACGTTCCTTATAGTAAAATAAAGTAAAATTTTATAAAGGAGTTTGCGACTAAAAATATTATGTTTTAACTTGTTAGAAAGTTATTTAATTCGATTTTTGTAATTCTTGAATCAGTCCAGAAAAAACAAGTTAGAGGAGGTACATTTACGGTAGGTTGATGTTTTAATGTTTTCTTAACCGCCTCTCAAGTTACCGAAGTAATCCCCTGGAATATCTCAAGGATCTTGTGCTAGGCAAAGAGAGACGAGGTCCTACAGTTTAATGTGGACTCCAAACCACTCTTGGGGCAATTTTTTTAATGAAAAATTTTCGCCTTGCGGGAATCGAACACACTTCGCTAGGCAACTCAGTTTGCTAGCCAGTCGCTTTAACACACTGAGTTACCTACCATATATGAGATATTCATAAACATTTTAATTCATACCTGCAGTGTGGATACTCCCTTATTTATAAGGACCAGAAAAAAGGCATAAAATCAATGAAATATCCATAAAAGTATCTCCTGCTTTATTTGTAAAATAAACGTACAACCTAAACAAACAGCTTGAGTAATTTAGTATTACAGCAAAGCGCTCCTGGAATTGAATGTTTGTAATAAACAGCTTGTAAATATGACAATATAGTTATATAACAGACGGAATTATAAATATACACGACAATAAAACTGCTGAAACACATTTTAGGTTGTGGATTTGTTTAGGTTAATAATTGGGGGAAGATTTCACTTAACACATTTCGTCATGCTCTTAACCTATATTTCTTATGACTCAGTATATAAATCAACGTACATTCAATAGGGGTTGAACGCTGCTTGAGGGAGCTGTATAATAATAAAACTGGTAATAATTTTTGCAGTCGTTGACTAAAGCTTTATGTGACAACATTGGTTTCAAAAATTCTGTTCAATTTTATGGATTATACGGTATGCTACACAGAGTTTCAAAGAAACAGTTATTCTACTATTTGTAGGTTGATAAACATGCATCGAATAAAGTTATAGTGTCTTTAAAAATAATAACGACAGTTTGGTTTTCAATAAGGACAGACGATATAGTGAGAGATCTCGCATCTTATACTCAGTTACTAGTTTAGTGGAATAAAAATTGCCCAAAATAAGGCGATAGAGAAAATTTTACATGGAGCAACGCAACAAAGAAAAATAAATTTGTTTTAGTGAAACTAAGAATACCCTGAGTTTTCCACTTCGAGTAAGTGGGAGAACCCTTTTTTTTCGCGGAAAAGGGGTAAAAAATGACCAATTTTCCTATTTCCCTAAATTACAATACAAAAAAATGGTCAAAATACTGCAAATGACAATATCACATAGTCTTCACGTAACACATCAAGAGCTGTCTGGGACTTGATAAAACCTAAAAAAAAAATAAACTCTCCAAGTTCAAAAAAATTAAATAGTAATGATTTTAATAATTTCTTTGTCAATGTCTCTTCAAGACACTGTCAATAGACTTCCCACAACCAACACTGATCCAATGGAATATCTCGTACATGTTAATATCCATACTAGCCAAAGTTTCAATGAAGTAAGTTACAATCAAATTTGAGATATTATTAGTACCTCAAAAATAGTGAAAGTAAAGATATATATGGCCAAATATTCCACTAATTAAAAGTATTAAACATTTAATAGTAATATCTTTAACTAATATCTACAACATTTTGCCACAAGAAAATTCCGCCGTCGACTTAATATGTTTCTCTGAAACTTGGATGAAATATGAACAAAAGAATTTTCTTAACATAGATAATTATAAAATAGTAGGTCTTTATTGCCGAGAAAAATAGGCACACGGCGGAGTTGTAATATACGCCAGAAACTGTAGTGATTTTATGGAAGTAAACAATTTGAAAACTGAACAAAGAGAATTGCATTTTGAATTCACTGTTGTCCATAGTAAAAAAAGTAAGTACACTGTTATTTGTCTGTACAGAGCCCCCGTAGGCGACACAACAATATTTTTGGACTCTTTCTATGAAGTACTATTTGAATTAAACCAATTACATTATAAAAACTTTATTATATGTGGTGACTTTAATATAAACTTTTCAGAAAATTGTAACATTACAAATGATTTAGAATCGATTTTAAATATATATGATTTAAAAATTACCATAACCGAACCTACAAGAATAACATCTACATCATCCAAAATTATTGATATTTTAACAAATATAAATGCACAATATAATTCACAAGCTCCGCGGTCCGTGGTCAAGCTCCGCAGGAGTTTCGTGATACACTTTTAATCAACCTCTTCAAAAACAAAGGGAGCGCTGCGGACTGTGGAAATTACAGGGGTATAGCTCTCCTGGCTGTTGGAGGGAAGATACTCACTAAAGTGATGGCGAACAGGCTAACACCTGTTATGGAAAAGTTACTTCCTGAAACACAGAGTGGCTTTAGACCAAACCGAGGCACATCGGATTTAATCTTCACACTTAAACAGCTTCAAGAAAAAGCACTCGAACATCAAGGAGAAATTCACATGGCCTTCATTGATTTAACCAAGGCGTTTGACTCGGTGGACAGGCAAGTGCTCTGGAAAATTATGTTCCGCTTAGGTATCCCTAGAAAATTTGTGGAAGTATGTCGCAGTCTACATACAAACAACAACGCCCAGGTTATGTATAATAATGAGGCAACCGAACCTTTCCAAACTCTCACTGGAGTTAGGCAGGGATGTGTCCTGGCACCCCTACTCTTTAATTTGTTTACTACTGCTCTAACAATTATTGTTGACAACAAACTGGCAGTCAGAGGAATAGGTCTCAGATACCGTTTTGATGGCGGTCTCTTTAACATAGGGCGCTTTAGAGCTTTCACGAAGATACGCACACGATTCATTTGTGATCTCCAGTATGCGGATGACTGTGCACTTTTAGCCTCTACGCCGGAAGAGCTTCAAGAACTTTTAGATGTGTATGCTCAAAGCTATGATTCTTTGGGACTTAAAATCAACATTGGAAAGACTAAGATTATGTCAACTCCTCATCAAGTGAACCAAATAGACATTACACTTAACGGAAATTCTCTTGAAGTGGTGGATCAGTTCAATTACTTAGGCAACGTTGTTAATGACAAAGCAAACATGGACAGCGAGATTCGCAATAGAATTAACGCTGCATCTAGAGCATTCTGGGGACTTAGAGAGAGAGTATTTGACAACCACGACCTTGCTTTGTCAACGAAAATGGCTGTCTACAGAGCAGTTGTCATTCCAACACTGCTATATGGATGTGAAAGCTGGGTCACTTACCGTCGTCATGTGAAAGAATTAGAACGTTTTCAGCAAAGACACCTCAGAAGTATGATGAAAATCCGTTGGTTCCATCACATATCAAACGTGGAAGTACTCAGGAGAGCAAACAGCCTTCCAATTGAGGTGCTTATTTCAAGAGCACGCCTAAGATGGACAGGTCACGTTCATCGTATGCATGATAACCGCCTTCCTAAATGTACACTTTATGGTGAATTGCTAAGCGGTAGAAGAAAGCGTGGCGGTCAACGAAAGAGGTTCAAAGACGCTCTCCATGAAAATCTAAAATCCTGCGGTATTGCAGACGAGCAATGGGAACAACTTGCAGCGGACAGAACCGAATGGCGAGGGATTGTGGCCAGCTATCAAGGAAATGTTGCTGCAAGAAGGCCGAATTCAAGACCTAACCAGGTCTATGTTTGTCCTGATTGCGGTCGACATGTGCTCTCCCGAATTGGCCTCTATAGCCATAGTCGTGTGCACCGTAGATGAATGGGAATTACAATAGACTACACCTTTTACTTGTTTTTTATTGTACGCAATTTATCGACTGTAACATTTCTATACTCGGACTCGAGTAGCGGCTAATAATAATTCACAAGTAATAGATTTGGGTCTCTCAGATCATAAAGGCCAAATCTTAAAAATAGTAAATAATAGCAATCTGTTAAGTAATCATAAATTTACAGAAAAAAGAATAATTACCGAAAAAAATAAAGTTTCAAAATTTGCTGAAGTCTATAAATTGGTGCACTATAGAGGAATACACTGACGCAAATATGGCAAACGATACCTTCTATTCTCTTTTTCTGGATTGTTTTCATGAAGCATTTCCCATGGAAAAAATTAATATTTCAAAAAAACTAATAATAGCTGCCTAATTACAGGTATTCGAATTTCGTGCAAGCATAAGCGCGACTTAATTTATCTAAAACAAAATAAAGTAAGTAAAGGTCGTGGTTTTATAAACTACATTAAATTATATTGTAAGATTTTAAAAAAAGTTATTCACGCTGCAAAAAAATTATATTTTAGTTAAAAAATTCTACACTCTAGTAATAAAATAAAAACTACTTGGGATATCATAAACGACCTTCAGGGAAAAAATTCTAACAGGCAAGAACATATTGTGCTGTCTGAGAATGATATAATAATAAAAGATCCATGTCAAGTAGCCACTAAATTTATTGACTTTTTTTTGTGAACATTGCCGAAACACTAACATCTGATTTACAAAGCATACACTCTGCCGAATACTATATTAAAAAAATAAACAAAAATACCCTGGACTCTCTGTACTTTATGCCGGTTACGGAAAATGAGGTAACTGAAATTGTTAAGCAGTTAAAACCTAAAGAATCATTTGGATGGGATGAAAGTCCAATTACATTAATAAAAGAAAACATTTCAGTTTTAAAGAAACCCTTAACACATACCGTAAACTTATCACTTTCCCAGGGGATATTTCCAGATAAATTTAAAATAGCAACCATTAAGCTGCTTTTTAAAAAAGGTGACAAATATAATATTTCAAATTATAGACCTATTTCCCTTTTGCCTACAATTTCTATAATATTAGAAGCAGTAGTAAAAAAACAGCTAGTAAACTATTTAGAAAAATTTAAAATCTTAACACCATTTCAGTTTGGATTTAAAAAAAATTGCGGTACATCTGACGCTGCATTTAAACTAATAAATTATATTAATAATATCCTAGAAAATAAACATATTCCTATGGGTATCTTCTGCGATTTGTCTAAGGCTTTTGACTGTGTAGATCATAATATTTTACGGATGTGGCTATTTATACATACTGTATGTATACGCAATTGGCTATTTATACATACAGTATGTATACGCAATTGGCTATTTATACATACAGTATGTATAAGAAATTGGCTATTTATACATACAGTATAGCCGTCGAGGGCAAGGGACATTATCTATCATAAACAACTATACTACATCAAAAAATATTAACATATTTAACCCAACGAACTAACCTAAAGAAATATTCGTATTACGTATTTTAGTTAACAAAATGTGGTAAAAAAAAAACTGTAGCAAGCGGATTCGAACCGTCGACCTCACGTGTGAGAATCGGGAACACTAAGTATTACACCACAGACTGCTGATGGTTAACCTTATAATTCTTACTATATCAATATGTTTGAACGTCATCGCGCATGTGCGGCGTGAATTGCCTGGACAGTATGTATAAATAGCCACATCCATATTTTACTAATGAAGCTCAATTACTACGGAATACGCGGTACACCACTTCTGTGGTTTACTTCATATTTAAAGCATAGATCTGCATATGTCAGACTTTATGACGAATCTCAGGAAATTGGAAAAACTGTTATCACGGAAGCAAAAGATATCACATTTGGAGTTCCGCAGGGGTCCATATTAGGTCCAGTATTATTCTTAATATACATAAATGATCTTGTTGATAATTTTCCTTCGTTACAATTTTCATTGTTCGCTGATAATACCAGTATCATAGTGAATGATGATAATTTGGACGATCATAAAGTTAAAAGTGAAGAGGCAATGAATGGCATTACAAACTGGTTTCATGCTAATAAACTGCTCTTAAATGTTGAAAAAACAATGAATATAACATTTGAAAAATCCCACACACCAGCCTTAGATATAAATATTCAAACTGATCTAGGACAAATAATATCAGTAACTGATACTAAATTTTTAGGAATATATATTGATAAATCGTTAAATTGGTCGATGCATATTTCTGATTTAAATAAAAGACTTGGACGTGCAATTTATGCAATAAAGAACGTCAAAGAAAATATCAGCATTGCAGCGGCACTATCCGTGTATTTTGCATATTTTCAAAGCATACTGCAATATGGTGTAGAATTTTGGGGAACCGCAACTTGTCTTCAAAAAATTTTAGTGACACAGAAACGTGCTGTGCGAGCAATTTGTGGTATTCATTCGAGAGAATCCTGTAGACCGGCATTTAAAAACTTACATATGCCAACTGTATTTAATCTTATATATATATATATATATATATATATATATATAATTATCTATAATAATTTACAGAAAACGAAACACAATATCGACATCCGCTGATATCCATGATTACAATACCAGATCTAATACAAAACTAATTGCACCAAACTATAGATATGTCACAAATAGGAAAGGTCCTTTATACTCTGGAGTAAAAATTTACAGTCACCTACCAAATTCTATTACTTGCATAAACAGCGAAAACTTATTCAAAATTAGGCTAAAGGAAGTTTTAAATATTTATGTGTTCTATAACTTAGAAGAATACTTCACTACAAAATTTAATCCATAAAAGGTTTTCAAAGGGTTTACTTCTAAAGCATTGTATTATTGTATATTTATAATGTCTGAATTTATTTAAGTATGTGCATTGTATTTTATTAAGATTGAACCTATTTAAGTAAATGCTCTTTCCCTTATGTCTTGATTAAGGCGTACCTTGTCATGTATGTACTTATAAGAGCATATTGCATTATTATTGTTAAGCAACATTAATTTTTGGGAAATAAAATCTAATCTAATCTAATCTAATCTAATTAGATGTGGTCAATTCCCCGAAACCTTGAAAATAGCATCTGTAGTGCCTATCTTCAAAAAAGGTGATATCGATGATGCCTCAAACTGTAGACCAGTTTCCTTGCTACCTAAATCTTTGAGAAAGCCTTAAAACTACAAATTGTAAATTATCCTAAATAATTCTCAGTATAGATTTAGGAGTAAACTGAGCACTACAGATGCTATAATCAAGTTTACAGAAATTACACTGAACTGCTTTGAAAATGGACTTTATTCAGCATCAATATTTTGTGATGATCTTAGTAAAGCGTTCGACTGCGTATCTCACAGGATCATCCTGTTAAAACTTTCCAAGTGCAATTGACGGTCGTAAACAGTTAGTCAGTGTGGGTCAGGACGTGTCAAGTAAGTCATCAATTAAAGATGGAGTACCACAGGGATCTATATTGTGCCCTGTGTTGTCCCTGATCTACATTAACGATATAAAGTCTGAACTTGATGGTATCATCTGTCTCTTGTATGCAGACCACAGAACTTTACTGGACGCAGGCCCTGACCTACGTGAACTAAGGGAGGATTGTGGGAATATGCAATCGAATGCTGAGATGTGGTTTCCTACCAATAAACTTATAGTAACCTGCTAGCCGAGTCACTAGCAATGGCCACATATGCATTACGTCAGTTATCAAATAGAGTATCTATGAGTATCTTAAGAACTACTTATTATGCACTGTTTCACTCTAAACTTGCCTATGGTATTCTTGCTTGGGGGCATTTGGCTAGAAGACATAGGCTTTTTAGCCTACAATGAAGAGCAGTCAGGGTCGTGGGAGGAATAAGTTATCGAGCAGATGCTAAACCGATATTCATTGATTTAAACATACTAACTTTCCCATGTACATACGCATTAGAGTTTCTTACCTATGTGAAAAAGCATATCAATGAATTTGCTATGCATAATGAAAATCATAATTATTATAACACTAGAAAAAGAGATGATATATACAGGGTGTCTCACCGGGAACGGAATCGATCGATATAGAGAAAAGTACGCATCAGAAAATTTTGAAAATCTAGATAATTCCTAATGTCGGTGTTGTCAATCCAACTAAAATAATTACAAGCGGCTGGCACTTCCGCTTATACCGGAAGTCGATACCAACTTGCTTAGTTCAAATGGAACACCCTATATATTTTAGGGTTTTCGAAAAGAGCATAAAATTCTGAGTCGAAAATATGTAGCATATCCTATACCTAAACCTAGCCGTTTCAGAGGTATTTGACATTTTATAGAAAATTTGACAGGTGCAACGGTTTGCAAGAACCGTTATAACTTTCTTCGTGTAAAAGGTCCTCATTTGTTTCTTGTCACGTAAACAGAACACAAGGAGAACTACGTTCTACAACTGAAATAAATTCAATAATATCATACCAAGTGTTCCGTTTTTCGCGTTACATTTTGTCAACTTCAAACCGCGAAAACTTGTTTAGGTCAAATGGAACACCCTGTATTTTCAAGTTGTGTAAAATTGAATTCCCTTTTTTCTGATATTAGCATTGTGGGGGTTAAAGTTACAACTTTTTGAAATATTTGCGATTTTATTAGAAATTCATGAATTGTTGTAATCATTTCATCAAAATAGCCATGATTAGAAACAATCAGTCATTATCTTATGTCAAAAAATGCCAGCACGTTTAAATTGCACCCACGAAGACTTTTTAAATTTGTTTATTATTTATGGAGAATGTGATAAAGTAATATCAAGAACTTGCAGCACATTTGCTACTCGATATCCAGAAAAATGGAAACCATCACCACTGTAAAATGCATACTGGAAAATTTTAAAAATTATGGCTCTGTCAAGGCAAAAATGCAAAGAAGAAAGCCTATTGTTGATGACGAAAACATTGAAATAGTCATTCTGGGATATTTTCATGCATTTCCAAGAAACTTTCTATGATCAATAAATTGCCAATAACGGACCTTTATTATGGCCTCCTCGCTCCCCCGATTTATCAGTTCTAGATTATTTCACTTGGGGAACTCTTAAAAAAAAAGTTTATGAGAGCCCATTAACAACCATTGAAGATTGTATGCAAATAGTAAGAAATGCATTTCAAAACATATCACAGGATTCAATTAGAAGAGCTACCCATGAGGAACTAATCCGAAGGCGCGAAAAATGTGTCGACGTTCGAAAGCGGAATTTTGAGCAACTATTAAATTAAAATGAAATCATATTTTAAATTGATCTTATCTCTGCTAATTTAGTTCATGCCATATCTTCAATTCGATTAATACGCATGTTACAGTGTTAGTGTTATTTTGCGTTTTTGTGGATATCGAGTAGCAAATGTGCTGCAAGTTCTTGATATTACTTTATCACATTTTCCATAAATAATAAATAAATTTAAAAAGTTTTCGTTGATATAATTTAAATGTGCTGGCATTTTTTGACATAAGATAATGACTGATTGTTTCTAATCATGGCTATTTTGATGAAATGATTACAACAATTCATGAATTTCTAATAAAATCGCAAATATTTCAAAAAGTTGTAACTATAACCCCCACAATGCTAATATCAGAAAAAAGGGAATTCAATTTTACACAATTTGGCGTAAAAAATTACAGGGTGTTCCATTTGACCTAAACAAGTTTTCGCGGTTTGAAGTTGACAAAATGTAACGCGAAAAACGGAACACTTGATATAATATTATTGAATTTATTTCAGTTGTAGAACGTAGTTCTCCTTGTGTTCTTTTTACGTGACAAGAAGCAAATGAGGATGTTTTACACGAAGAAAGTTATAACGGTTCTTGCAAACCGTTGCACCTATCAAATTTTCTATAAAATGTCAAATATCTCTGCAACGGCTAGGTTTAGGTACAGGATATGCTACATATTTTCGACTTAGAATTTTATGCTCTTTTCGAAAACCCTAAAATATATAGAGTGTTCCATTTGAACTAAGCAAGTTGGTATCGACTTCCGGTATAAGCGGAAGTGCCAGCCGCTTGTAGTTATTTTAGTTGGATTGACCACACCGACATTAGTAATTATCTAAATTTTCAAAATTTTCTGATGCGTACTTTTCTCTATATCGATCGATTCAGTTCCCGGTGAGACACCCTGTACCTCTGTTTTTAAAGTCTAACTAAATCACACATGGATGTCGCTTATCACGGACCTAAATTATATAACAAATTAGAAAACAATATAAAACAAATACCTATTGATCGAATCAGGTCGGCAGTAAAAAAATTCTTGACAGCGAATGTCTTCTACTCACTTGACGAGATAGAAATATCCTTGGGGAATATTTCTCTGGAGTATTTCTCTCCATATAATATTTATTTTTGTATTACGTTTGTCAATACTATGTAGTCAACAAGTAAGCATAATATGATATTTAAAATCTTACAACTTTTATATATCTTGTATCAGTGTACCTGAAGAAATTAAATAAAATCTACTTTGTGAACGCCATCTTCAAAAGGCTTGCGGACCTATACTTATAGGAACTTAAAAATTGTACCTAATCGCCCGTTAAAGTATGGTATCGGAATTTCCGAACACCCTACATATCAAGCTTTCTGCCAGCTAGTCTGCAACGCTTACATCTAGACAAGAGATAATTAAGGTTAAGACAGAGCGTGTAAAGTTCCAAAGTGGTAGTAGGCCCTTCTGACAGTCCGTTTAAGTCCCCGCAAAAGCCATATAAGTACAAACAGTGTGGACTTCCCCTTTTTGATGACTCCACTTCAAGACCATTGTTTCAAATGGGGTAATAAAATAGGACTATCAATTCCAACAGAAATACTGGACAAGTGTTCTTCACTTTGTAAACCGACGTTTACAAACGACTTAACTTTTACCGTACCCCAAAATTCGGTGACTTTCATTGCGTGCATAAGGATCGGGCGTTGCGGAGAGATTATTTTTGTCGACATGTATTTCTATTTTTTTTTTTTATTTCATCGATGGTTTTTCTGACGGGAATTAATCAATTATTTAAAGGTATGTCGTACCAGTAAAAAATATTATTGAGTTGATTGTTAAGTAGCAAAGTTTTAAATTAAATAGGATATGGGGTAAGGGATAAAACATGGATAGATACTTGATAGTTTTTTATATTGTTTGATATTAAAAGAATAATTCTCATGGACAAAGCTTGCTTGATATGACGAAAATAATACTTGATGAAGTAATTTCTTCCGGGTCTTGCCGTGGTCGTCGAACTTGATTTGACGTTTCGTTGATCATCATGTCAGCTTCTTCAGAAGGATTCTAAAGTCTTTAGACTTAATGGTAAAACTTGTTCATAATCAACTCTTGATTGACTCTAGTAAATAATAAATAAATCCATAACATAGAGAGGCGCCAGCGTACAGTGCAATGGATTGCTCCACCCCAATCATATTCCATTAGATGACATTCTGACCCGTATTGCACATGTACATAAGTGTATAATATTTCCCTATACGGCTAGTGGCGATCCCCGTACTGTATATATCTTCTTTATTTATAAGAGTTATCAAATTTTTCTTTCTGTAAACAGCTTTACACAGTTTGATACAATATGTTTCCGATATTACAATTATATATTATACATGTAAAATTATAAGTTCTTAAACAATATATTTATACTTACATACACTATTTAGAGCTGCAAATTCTTAGATAGGCCATCCGGTATTTCCTATATCTTAATTAATCCAATATAAAACATGTTAGAATTACATCCATCCCACACCTATGAGAAAACAATTGCTTAAATGTAAATCACCCTACGTAAAAAATAAACCAATTAAATAAATAGACCAACGTCTCACCGAACGAAAGCACAATTCGAAGATAACAGTCAAATGAAACACCATTTACATTTGATGTAGCTGCTTAATTAAAATATCAATCGGAACATAAAGATTAGGGAGGTGTCGGTCCACCCCTTAAACGATTTAGATGAAAAAACTTGTACGGCTTTATAATGAACAACCCCGTCGGTGCATCTTTGTTCGAGAAGTGACGGAGAAAGGGGGGATCGCCATGGTAGGTGCATATGGTTAAATAATAGATATTATGTCGTTACACCTTATGAAGGCGTACAATTACAATAAGAATGCTGCAGCACCGAGTTTTGTTTTAATATTGGTGCATTAAAGGTCACACGAAAGGTGCGACCGAAAGGTCACTGTAACCTTAATAAATGGCTGGCGAATTTTCGTTACTCACCGCGTACGCACATGACTGGATACGTAAAAGTCTTTCTCCCGAATAAAATAGTGTGGGTCTTTTAGACCTTTTAATTTCATGTTGTTTTTTATTTTAATTATATGACCGCGTAACCCTTTTCTAATGTCTCGAATGGTATAATTATCACATTATTTTTATTATGTACTGATATTTTTTACCATTGTAATACGGTTCAGCTGTACCTATGTACCATGAAAATCGCAATCAAATGGAAACATTTTTAGAAAAAAAACTTTAATGTGGAGCGATAAATTAAATAGGATAGTCAGAGGTTTTGTGAGAGCATAGGCACAATCTCGTATAATGAATGCAGGGACATCACCAGGACCTTTAACAAATTTAGCTTTTAGTTTAAGCAAAACTTTGAGAACGTAATCTTCAGTAAGTTTTGCAAGATGCAGATGATGACTATGAAGCGAAGAATTTAAATTGTTATTTATACGGTTAGTTGGATTTGTAACCGCGGTATTAAAAAAACGAGCAAAGCCATTGACTATATCTTGCATATTATTCCAATTGCTTCCATCTGGAGTTAAGTTGTTTGGCATAGTAGAACTACACTTTTTAGGATTCACATAACCCCAAAATGACTTTGTGTCACTTTTTATTTAAAAAGTTCAGTTAAATTTTTAACTCAACATTTTTAATATAATTTTTATAAGCATTGTCAATGTCAATATTAACTCTAGTTCTGATGTCTTTAAAACTGACTGTATCTCTAAACTGCTAGTTCTCTTGTATTTTTTTCCAAAGTGAGAATTTGGATTTTATGTTTTTTATAATTAATCCATTAAACATGTGTTACACGTGGGCTATTGAATGTATAAATTAATAGTAATGCTACGTTGCCCAATACTTAATAATATTTTCAACTACGTACATATTGTGAAAATATAAAGTCTCACTCACTCCATAATAGATCAAAATATTGGTTCCGTGTTTTATTAGTTTTGTTCAGTTTTTCCTGACATATATTTCAGTCTTGCGGTCATTCTCTTATGTTAAAAAATGCCAGGATCTTTAAATTACACCCACGAAGACTTTTTGAATTTGTTTATTATTTATGGAGAATGTAATAAAGTAATATCAAGAACTTGTAGCACATTTCCACCAAAAACGGAAACCATTACCAAACACTGGAAAACTCATACTGGATAATTTTAAAAACTATGGCTCTGTCAAGGCGTCTTAATTAAATACAAATTTCGTTTTCATTCCAAATGGTTCAACGATTGAAAGAAACAGATTTCCTAAGAAGAGATAATTTTTGTAAATTTATTTTAATAAGGCGACGATTCTTATTTGGGAAATATTATAGGTATGATGGTCAGATGAATCTAAATTTACCACAAATGAACTTTTTAATCGACACAATTCGCATTATTTGAGTAACTCGAATCCTCATGTGATCAGGGAGCGAAATTTTTAAAAAAGTTGGCAGTTTAATGTTTACTGTGCCATAAGAAACGATAGAGTGATGGGATTAGAATTTTATCAGGAAAATTTAAACAATAATTTAAAAAGATTTCTTCTTCTGCTAATATACAGGGTGTAACGCAACTTACTCGAAAAATTTTAACCATAGATGCACCTTTAAATAAGAAGTCGATTTCTTAAAAAAAAATTATAAAAGTCCAACACAAAAAAAGATACAAATTGTTAAAATTACAAATTAATGGAAATATTAAAATAATTATATTATTTCTATAAAAATTGTTGAAAGTTCTGTCCATTGACTTTCAAGCACACCTGATCCCGTCTAATCCAATTTTGTCACACTAGCTGAAGTGTTCTCCCTTCCTGCTGTTCCCGAAGATGCAGATTATGGACAGCTGTAGCGATACGTTCACGTAATACATAGATATTGTCAATTTCGGTTTGGTAGACTTCATTTTTTAAATATCCTCACAAAAGGAAGTCAAGTGGATTTAGATCCGGGGACCACGGAGGCCAAGCTACAGGTCCACCCCGTCCTATCCAACGTATTCCGTTTAATTGGGTCAAGTAACCTCGGACTACTAAACGATAATTTGGGGGCGCACCATCATGTAAAAAACACATCCGACTTCGGACCTCCAAGGGCACATCTTCAAGAAGACCAGGAAGATCATTACGGAGAAACTCCAGATATTGCACACTATCCATCTGATTTGGCAATATGAACGGACCAATTAGGCGTTCATCGATGTTCAAAGTGATTCCGAACTAGTTGATGAGGATTCTCAATGGTCTAAACTTGGATATTATGTAGATTGGTTATACCATTACGCGTAAAAATAGCTTTCATCAGTGACCAAGACATCGACAAATTTTCATTAATTTGTATCTTTTTCTGTGTTGGACTTTTATTACTTTTTTTTCAAGAAACCGACTTATTTAAAGATGCATGTATGGTTAAAAATTTTCGGATAAGTTGCGTTACATCCTGTATATAGTTAATTTTTTGTTTGTTTTTTTTAGGTGAAAGATATCTAAATATTTTACAAAATTAGCATAATAACTATTTAGAAAATTTACCTCTCGCCGAACATAGAAACATTTACATTATTTACAAGACAATTTTTACGATCAATGGATCGCCAATAATGGAACTTTCCTATGACCTCCACGCTCGCCCGATTTATCAATTCTAGATTATTTTATTTGGGGACCTATTAAAAAGAATGTTTATGAGAGCCCATTAACAACTATTGAAGATTGTATGCAGAAAGTAAGACGGGCATTTCAAAACTTATCACAGGATTCCATTAAAAGAAGAGCTACGTACCCCTGAAGGTGCGAAAAATATGCGGAGGTTCGAGGACGAAATTTTGAACAATTATTAAATTAAAATGGAATCTTTAATTGATTTTATCTTCTGTTTGAGTTTATCAATCGTGTCTTGAATCAAATTAATAGGCATGTTACAGTGTTTAGTGTTATTTCCCGTTTTTGTGGATATCTAGTGACAAATGTACTTCAAGTTCTTGATTACTTTATCACATTTTCCATAAATAATAAACAAATTCAAAAAGTCTTCGTGGGTGTAATTTAACCGTTTTGGCATTTTTTGACATAAGAGAATAACTGGTATTACTGATTGTTTCTAATCATGGCTAATTTGATAAAATTTAATAATATTTCAAAAAGTTGTAACTGGAAATAATGCTTATATCAGAAAAAAAGGAATGTAATTTTACATAACTTGATGTAAATAAATATATAATTGTTCCGTTTGAACTAAACAAGTTTTCGCGGTTTGAAGTTTACAAAATGCAACGTCAAAAATGCAATATTTGGTATACTATTATTCAATGTAATTCAATTGTAGACGGCAGCTCATTCTCTAATTTGACATAAATGTGACATAGAATTCATATTTTACATATATTATAAACACAATTATTGAACTAAATGGTCCAATAATAATAATTGAAAATAACTTCAAAACGAGTCAGTTTATCTTAACTAGGAACGTTTATTTTCTTATCTAACTGATTCTGTTATTGCTGCTTGGCTACGTCTTCCATTATTCTCTAAAAGTCGCATTCTATTTTCTACTGTTTACATAATTCCGTTTGTTTTCAATTCTGTACATTTTTCACTCACGTATATCATAGATCATTACCTGGAACCGAACACAGAGTAAAGATGCCGATGGTTCGAGGAAAAGAAACTCATTTACGTGTTTAAAATTAATAGAGAACCAACAAGAATTTAATACTAAATTTCGCAGTAGAAAAATGAACAGTTACATATTGATCATCCACAGACGTTTTAATTATAAACTGATAACTCCAGTGTATACACTTTATTTGACAAACATAATTAAGGACACAAAGCATTATCCTAGAAATTTGGGAGATCTAGATTTGTGTAAAGATTATTCAACCAGATACTTTAACGTTTTAAGGGCTGTATTTTTATTTATATGCCCCACCTAGTGCTTAAAGATAATAGTTCCTAGCAACCCAAGCTCATCTTGTAATCCGCATCAAGAAAATATGTGGTAAAAAGTAAACAAAATCCACTCATCCTTCTACACTTTCGGCTTTTTGCCTTTTAAAATTACCATACAATAATATACAACATTTAAATTCCCTTCAGACGTACAAATAAGTTAAACAGTGGCTGTTAGATAAAATTATGGAAATAAAGTTGTAAACGCAGGTAAGAATACAATGACAACCCTGTTTCCGAGGGGTTGAGCTGCACGCTGTGATATATTATAAAATAATAAACTACCTTATTTGGTGATGATATCCCTGACAGTATTTTTATTCAGTTAAAAGTTATTTGTCGAGAGTTAGGAAGAATATTGATGTAGGAATATTAAAATTTGTGACTGATGTACAAAAAAATTTTATTACAGTTTTCTTATAGACCAAGTTCACTTCATTTAAAAAACACAACTCTTAAAAATGTTTTTAAAGTTTGCCACTAACTTAATAATGAATGAATGCTTAGAAATTGATAGTGTTATGAGTACAGGGCAGGCCAGCCAGGCAACGACCTGGGGCACTAATCCTTGAGGGGCGCCAAAAACCAACAAAAGTACATGTGTTTCCGAAAAATTGAAAACGACGCACTTTTATTTAACGAATATTGTTTAATTATTAAGACCTATTATTATTGTCACGTCCGCCGAGCAAGCAAACTGATGTCACTCTACTGTGATTATTGAGGGTTCCTTGTAATACCTAAATTTTATGATTATTTTGTCTAAATATAATACCATAAAAATTGTCATGCACACACGACATAGAATAACAATAAACTACACAATAGTTTAAAACCAAACCACGATACTAAAATATTGTGGTGTGGTAGTAGTAGTACATAAAAAAGGAAAAATATTTTGGAAATCATGTATTTTGTACTAGTTCTACAGTATAACATACAATCAAATAACCAATAAATTTTTTCGCGTAATTATTTCAAATCTATATTATACCATAGACTGGCGCTCTCAGCGGCAACACAAGCGACCGAGGGTTCAGCTACTTTAGCTACCTTTATTTCCCGCTAACGGATCTGTTTCAGATACGCCAGGACGGACCACCACTACCAGAGACATGACGTTTTCAACCCTAACCCAACCTCCTGGCGGGCGTCGGACAACATACCGTCGGACGCCCGTTGTCCTACCTGCTCCGTGGAGACCGAAAGTGCTAAAAGAAGCACCACACTTCCGAGCTACACAGCTCATCCTTACCTTTCCGACGATCCGGGGTAGGATATCAATTGATGTCCTACGTACCGGCAGTCAGTCCCAGCCAAAACTTCCTAAACCCAACTCGACCGATGACTACCCCCGGGGATGACAAGCTGGCGAAGAAAGAAAACATCAAGACAAGAAGAGCGCCAGAAGAGACCTCAGCCAGTGAGGTTCAACAGCCAGGACCAGGGGAGGTCCGCAGAAAATACCACGACACATCTCACATTTGTGAGCTGGGTCTGGTAAGTACGCGGTCCCAACTATCACGAAGGCCGGTCCAGGTCTACAGAGATAATCAAGGTGCAAAGAGTAATAGTCCTACTCGGCCCTAGTTATCGAGACCGACATCCAGCCAATGGATATTGGCGCTCAGCGGCAAATAGTAGAAATTTCCAGATATATCGATTATTATACAGCAAAAACAAACTGGAGTAAGAACAGGCCTTTATGGAATTGCACAACATAGCTTTACCTGTATCATCCCAGATGTATCGAAAACATCACGGATTTGTCCTATATTCAAAAAGGGTGATAGGAACAACATTGAAAATTATAGAGGTATTGCCGTAATACGCAATTCTGCCAAAGTTTTTGAAATAGCCTTACATAATATAATTTATCCGTACATTCAAACGCACATTACAATCCATCAACATGGGTTTATGAGGGGGAGATCTACGATTACTAGCCCTTTTAGTATTACTCAATTCATTGCTCAGTATATGGATGCAAATAGACAGGTAGATGTAATTTATACTGATTTTTCAAAGGCTTTCGGTATGCTGAATCATAACATCGTACTTTTAAGACTAGAAGAAGCTGGATTGTCCTTGCCTTTGCTAAATCTATTTAGATCATATTTTTCAGATAGAAAACAGTACGTTGAGTGTCGTGGGTTTGTCTCTAATGAAATCTCTGTGACTTCTAGAGTACTACAAGGGTCCATTCTTGAGCCACGCTTTCTTGTATTATTCGTAAATGATATTATTAATGACCTCGATGTATACTATTTATTATATGCAGGTGATATAAAAAAATTGTGTTATAAACAATATCTCAGATTGCTTAAATCTGCAGAGTTTGATATCCCAAGACCAGAGTGCAGATTCTCAAATATTCTTATCTCACCACACCTAGGGCAAATTTGATAAATTTTTCACTTTTACATTTCATGTGTGAGAACTGCAACAACCTGCAAGACAGTATTGATATTTTTTATTGTAGTTATAATTCCATGAAAAAAATTACATATGACTAATTGAAAGGTTTCCTGTCTTTAATAGCTGTAATATTATTCAGTACATGTCTGTTTGTAGTTTTATCTATATTTTAATCTGATTTGTATACAGGCTGTCTATTTTATCAGGGCCCTCGAGAGTATCTCACTTAATATCGGTCGTACAAAAAAAAATATTTTTACGAAAATTGTGCCGATCTATATAACCTACAAACTGGTTTAAAGACCTTTGAAATCCATGGCCTACTTTATGAGTTGTGGCGAAAAATATCGAAAATGCGGAAAACGTCTAGGCCAAATATCTCCGTTATTTGAAGAGAGTGTTGAGGTTTTATTTAATTTTTTTTCAAAACCGCTGTATTTTGAGATTTACTTCAGGCTGTTAAAAAAAAATTTTTGAAACGGACGGGAAATGGCGCCATTAAATAGAGTATTTTCCTCCCTTTTCAACGATATATCACTTGCCATATTTATTCATTGGTACTACGTTAGTAATTATAAAAACATTTTTTTAAAACCAATAATTTTTTATTAACAAGCATTATACTGGCCGTGGAGAAGTATGATTAAATAAAACGATAAAATAATTCAATAAGTTGTTCAAATCTTTGCTACAATAAAACATTAACACAATTAAGAAGAACAAAGTAAATTCAGGTAACAAAAACAATTTAATAATAAAAAGAATATAGCACACAGAACATTAACAATTATCTAATCCTCTAAATAATTTTTAAGATATCATATCAAGTGTTCAAAGTGTCCACCGCGATTTCTTATGCACAATCGAGCGCGGCGAGGCATTGCATTTAAAACATTACTCAGCATTTCGGGGGTAACTGTAATACATGCCTGTTGAATTTGAGCTTTTAGGTCTTCTACATTTTGCGGTGTCGTCGAAAACACCTTATCTTTAATATACCCCCATAGGAAAAATCCATTGGGGTTATATCTGGAGAACGAGAGGGCCATCGAATAAATCCATTGGTACCTATCCAATCTTGAGGCAAAATTTCGTCTAAATAATCTAGGCAAATCTGGGAATTGTGGGGAGGAGCTCCAATATTGAAAGTTGTGTTGATTCTCTAAAGGTAGGTCATCTAAGAATTCATTAAATTCATTTCTCAAAAAGTTTAGGTACCTTTGACCACTGAGGTGACCATCATAAAAATAAGGACCTATTAAATTGGTGCCTAAAATACCTATTCACACATTTATTGAAAAACGATTTTGAAACCATCCATTATTGGAAAAATTTGCCTCGTCGGACCAAAGTATTTTGCTACATACTAATAGATCGGTACGCTTTCTACAGCCACCTACAAAAAATCGTCCTCCTTGGTTTGTCCCCCGCTTGTAAATTGTGAACATTTTTGGCTTTATAACACCGGTAACCATTGTGCTTTAAAATTTTTCTAGCAATAATTGTTTTATTTATATGACAAGCAATTTGAATTTCTCTTAATGATGTTTCCAAATTTTCTGTATTTTTATTTCTTACATAATTAATAACTCGGTTTACCTTATTTACATTATCAGTAACACTGTTCAACCTTGTCTTCTTCTTTAAAAATGAACCATTATTATTCAGTTTCGTAGCTAATTTTCTGAACAGAGTTTTATTCGGCTGTAGTGCTTGTGGAAATCTGTTTCTATATTCTACTTGAGCTAATCCAGAGTTAAAATTACATTGGCAATATGTAATGAACATATTATAACGATCAGTGTGACTGAAAATCATTTTTGAAAATTCTAAATTCTTAAACGAGTGTGATTGAGTTGAGTTTAAGTATTAACTGAGATGATCTGTCAAAAAATTAAATTGTCAAGTCTGTTCATAGCCAACTATTTTAAAATAATTGAAATAATAGTGAAATCATGAAATACAAACAAATGGATATTATACTTAAATTAATTGGTAAAGACATTTTAACTTTCTGAGCAAGTAGTGACGATTTTATGGAGGACCTCTATACATCGGCGTAACTGAGAATACTCTTTCCATAATTGCTCCATGTTGCTTTCTTGATTATTATTTTGTTTTTGTTACCTGAATTTACTTTATTCTTCTTACTTGTGTTAAAGTTTTATTATAGCAAAGATTTGAACAACTTATTGAATTATTTTATCGTTTTATTTAATCATACTTCTTCACGGCAAGTATAATGCTTGTTAAAAAAAATTTATTGGTTTTAAACAAATTTTTTTTTAATTACTAACGTAGCACCAATGAATAAATATGGCATGTGATATATCGTTGAAAAAGGAAGGAAAATACTCTATTTAATGGCGCCATTTCCCGCCCATTTCAAAATAATTTTTTTAACAGCCTGAAGAGTAAATCTCAAAATACAGCGGTTTTGAAAAAAATTAGATAAAACCTCGTTGAAACACTCTGTTTTGCAAAAAAATTTCGCGTTAAAATTTTTCTCGTATCTCTTCAAATAACGGAGATATTTGGCCTAGACGTTTTCCGCATTTTCGATATTTTTCACCATAACTCTTAAAGTAGGCCATGGATTTCAAATGTCTTTAAACCATTTTGTAGGTTATATAAATCGGTACAATTTTCGTAAAAATATTTTTTTTGTACGACCGATATTAAGTGAGATATTCTCGAGTGCCCTGATAAAATGGACAGCCTGTATATGTGCGTATATTTCTTTATCTGTATGTATGTTATGCATATGTGCATATCTGTATATAGGTATGTATTCTATCACGCATCGTATTTGTTTTGTTGATTTTTGTATCTGTATGTATTATTCTGTTGGATGGTGTACACTAAAATAAAATAAAATATTGTTTATATACGTGAATGATAAAAGCATGTGTAATTTAGAACTAATAAATAATCAATCTAAATATCAACGTGCTAAAAACTGTAGTGTCCAGTCTTACAGTACATGCATTGTATATCTTACGATACAGTATTACAAATGAATACATTTGAACGTTTTACGTTTAAATCCTTGGAGGGTGTGGGATTTTACAGCCACAATGGACCGAGCTTGTAAAGTGGTTAGAGGGGAGTATCGGCCTCAAGTGCTTTCCAAAGCCCTCTTGATCTCGAGTTGAAGAATTGGATGGAGAAAACCCTTCCGGTATCCGTCCGCACCACTTCGCCGACGTATCGACGTGTGGCACGCAATTTTTCGTATACCGGAACTAATTTTCATGTAAAGAAATTTTATATTGTCTTAATTAGATTTTCAGTAAGCATTTTCAAACGTATTTGTTTTAATCGAGTTATTATTAGGGGTGGGGATGTAGCATTAAATTTCATAGAACTACAAATAATAATAATTTATTGTAAACATGCGTGAAACCATTCCTAAAGAATGAAAATATTAGAAAAATAAACATAAAAATGAAAAAAAAAACGTTTACAAAAATGCATCCAAAAATGTTAAATCAAGTCTGTTTTGTGGTTATGGAATTGGTCCATCATTATTTTTAAACTTATTTTATTACCTTTAATTATTCATAGTACCATTTTCCTTATTTTGTCTGCACGTCTGTCTATACAGGGTTTTCCACCAGGAGCTGCATCGATTGATATACGATCCAATTAAAATAATTACAAGCATCTGGTACGTCAGGTTATACCGGAAGTCGATACAAACTTGCTTATTTTAAATGTAACACCCTATATATTTTAGGGTTTTCGAAAAGAGTATAAAATTCTGAGTCAGAAACGTGTAGGATATCTTACGCTTTTAAGAGATATTTGACATTTCAAAAAAATTGGACAGGTGTAATGGTTTACGATAACCTTTATAACTTTCTTCGTGTAAAAGATACTCATTTGCTGTTTGGCATGTAAAAAGAACACAAGGAGAGCTGCACTCTGCAACTGAATTACATTCAATAATAGTATACCGAGTGTTCCATTTTTGACCTTACATTTTGTAAGCTTCAAACCGCGAAAACTTGTTTAGGTCAAACTTAACACCCTATATTTTTTACATCAAGTTATGTAAAATTAAATTCCATTTTTTCTGATATAGCATTGTGGGGGTTTAAGTTACAACTTTTTGAAATATTTGCGATTTTCTTAGAAATCAAGAATCATTCTACAAAATATTGCTTCAACTATCGAAAAATCTCTAGTCTCTAAATAGTTAATTAATTGTTCAAAAGATATTTAAAGATATAATTGTAATACAACTCAATGTCCCGTATCTTGTAAAGGACGCTCTAATGGCAACTATTTACTTGTGAGACGTTTGTGGTGGAGTATGTGTCTTTATTACACATAAAGTACTGGTCATTTTGTCACCAGTAACCATTTATTTATTTATCTGAAGGATAAGTAAATAAAATTGGCCACTTACCTGATCGTCTAGTTTTACTAATTTAGGACCCACATTTCGTTGTGTGTGTAGTAATCCTTTTAATTTACCCTAGGTTCTTTTATATAAAGTTTGGTATTACTGGTTTCTATCTGACACTATATACCTGAGAAAATTAATAATGTTGTTATTTTAAATAACCTGTAAGTTTGACCACACAATTTATTAATTGAGAAACTTAGCTATTCAGTTGCTATTTAGTTCAGATTTTATTACACAAGCTTGTGCGGTAAATTTATAGTAGTTGAAATTTATTTGCTATTTTATTTGATGGAAATGAAACCATTTATTTAGTTAATTATTTGTATGGCTAGGAAGGTAAAGTCGAAAAGAACAAAACAGTAATTGATGGAAAAAATAGTCATAAAAACCCATTTTATTTTATAATAATTGATGCGGCAATAATCGAACATGAAGTCAAAGACAATCCAAATATTTGAGACAATTTTCTAAATATTATAATAGGAAAACTTACGTCCCTATAGTAATGACCATACTATACATGTTTCAGGGTTGCTATGCAATAACAAGGACCAGGTAATACAATCGTATGTCGTGTTATTTTGTAGTTGTAATTAAAGATGAGGCAAATAAGCTAATTAAAACGTGATTGAAATTATGGGGTTAGCAATCGCTTTGATAAAATAAACTTAATGTAAAACCGAGAACAAGAATCATGTCATGCTCGTGCATCATAGAATATAAGTGATAAATGAGAATTAAATACTCATGTATAATATCAGAGAATGTTGAGGAAATATCTTTTAATTTGATCATACAAGCGGTAACTACCAAATTGTATATGACTGTTCAACAACGTACAACGGGGTGGGTAGATGTAATTCAAACAGACGAGACGTCGCCTGACCGATGGCCTGTACAGTTTGTAGTGCGCAAGGTAATTAAGTGGATGGATCGTTATTAAACAATCATAAAACCAAATAGCCACCGGCGAGAAACCTGCCACAATAATTTGAAAGGCAAACATTCCTGCGACATTTTACATGTCAAGATAGGCACACGGTAGCACTTGATAGTACACCATAATAGAAGTAAAAGTTTCTTGTCATTGCATAAACGCTGAAAATATATTCTTGAATAAAAACCTGTTATTTTGCAAACGTAAATCTCCCTAGTCAAATATTCAGCATTTGGACTTTTTGATTGAAATAGTAACTGAGTAAATTGCAATATAATTTTATCATGTTTTCTTGTTAAAAATCAAAGCTAATATTTCATTAAAAAAGTCTAATGTTCTTTTAGTACAACATTCCCGCGACTCACACCGACGTTAGCCGTCTCTGACCAGTATGGAATTTATCTAGTCTACTTCACATGGATAAAGAGAAAAATTAAAGAATGGAGAATTGTGAGCACACGTAATGCTACGGCACATTACCTAGTGCTCGGTATAACGTTAAATAGCCTTCCTTCCTTAGGTTCCTCGTAGGGTATAATAGAGTCGTTAAAATTGCACTTAATCGAGAGTTCGTTAAAACAGGTGATGTCTGCGGCTGGGATGAATTAGTTGAAAAGAATAGGCGGATCAAAATATCGTTTAATTCGTAGCGAAAAACGACAAAATAACGCAGTGTGCTCTGCGGACAGTCAAGTTTTGCGACGTAACTCTGGTGCGTTTCAAATGCAATCTCCAGGAGCCCAACGAACACTCAAGTTGCACTCCTATGGGCACCGTGATATCTTTTTATATTGTACAGATGACGGCACAGTCTACCCGGAAACTCCGGACTCTACGCGTTCATGCTGTCCCACGCTCGGGATTGTTTATATTACAAAAATTCCACACCGGCTCGGTCGTAGTTTCGCAGCGTCCTAGACTGAAGACTTTTATCTTTCTGTCCTTTGCATGCTTAAGATAGAAAAAGGTAGGCAATTTCACCCTATGTGATGCGACAGAAGTACTTGAAATTTATCTCGTCCATTGTAAACAAACACTATTGCTTGATCGCTTTTAGTTAGATGCTTTCGTAAAAATGTATTGTTTATGTTGCTTTAAAAGAATGTAAATTTAAATGACTTTCTGGCAATTTTAACCTGTTCTTTATTTAATGGCTTAATAAATAATGTAAGATGAAATGAATTAAATGCAATAATTACTTGAATATGGAAAAATAAACAAAGAAAAATTTAACTTTATATATGCCCTAGATATGGGGTGTTTCACATGATAAAATTTTCTTAAATTCGGACGAGGAATACGCACCTTCAATTTATGGCATTCCATTATGGTACACTCTGTATAATATATCAGTACAGTGCCGGTGTGACGAAGAATGTATTAGGCATTTTTATGTCGCTTACGTTAGCAGGTGAATAAAAATGTCTTCCCGATTGTGATAATTTATTACCGATGGCGCGACTTGAGCACAATCAAGCCATTGTGACGAAGCAAAACCCCATCCTCTCCATTAAATATAATTAGTTGTTACAAACTCGCGTCGAATAAATTCTAAGAAAATTCTTTCATTCAAAAACTCTAATTGCCCACCAAATTCCTATTTCTCGTTAGGTAAAGGAGAAAATAAACCACGGTTAATTAATTGAAAGAAATGTAATCGATATTGGGTGGACTGAAACAAGTTCCTTATCCGACAATCTCGTCCGGCACTTCAGTTCCCGTATTATATAACAGAGATGAGATGAGTTAAAAGGCATAATCTTTAATAATAAAATAATTCAACTGTATTTGTTTCTATATACCAGTTATCATTATCTAAATCTTGGTGAGCTTTGATTGATTGCTGAAAGCTGAGCATCCCATGAAGCGAGGTTCATTTGTTTTGTGTTTGTCTTGGGAAGTATTCCACGGACGTGTCGATGGCAATCGTTAATGGTGTACGTGAAGAACAAGGTGCAAGCCGCTCATCCATTGATAAATCATAGGTGACTTTCTATGACTGACAAGGGCGCATCCCTTGGCCGGCAGAATGCTTGAAAAAAATTAATAACAAAATGACTTATTTTGCAATGAGAAGAATATTTTGCAATAATTAAAACTGATATGATAACGTCTAATCAATAAAATCAATATAATTAAAAGAATCATATATTCTGAGAATTTAAATGAATTAAATGTGAGGATTACAAAAATAAATTGGAATTATCAATCTAAATTTGATATACTCACTGCATTTGAATTGCTCCTGGATGACTTAATATTAAGTATATACATCTTTACGAAAAATCCAGTGAAAAACGATTAATAAGATTGATATACAGGGTGTTGCATCATGAGAGGGACATAGCTTAATAGGAGGTAGAGAACATCAGTGGTAACCGGAACCTCCCATAGAAATGTCTCATTGGGCCTTCATTACGAGGTTGCTGGGTGTTAAATAATTTTTGGCCAAACCTGTTTTTTGTCATAACTTTGACAGGGAATGAACGAGCCCCAAGAGGTACATGTATAAAAAAAAATATATCCAGGTCCGGACTCACTATAATTTATGTTTCTTCTTTGCATCAATAAAACATCACCCTGTATATATTTTTTTGAAATTTCGATACGATATTCGAAAAGAGCAAGAAAAAACAAACAAAATGGCCTATTTCATTTTTTTGTAACACCTTCGTGGTTATTTAAATACGTTGTTAAATGTGCAAGAAAATGGATTACAGAACCCTATTAAATGAGAGGCACGTAAAATAAATAGTTTTATAACTAAAATTTGCAAAAATTCTATTGAGCCTAGGTGGTCTGGGTGAATCCTAATTCCGGCACGTTTTAAAGGTCCATTTTGGTAAAAAACTGTGGTCCTAATAAGTAATCGGGTATGAAATAACAAAATTTTTAATCAATCACAGTAGGCTTGTTCAAAGAATAAAAGTGACAGATAATTTAAACCATTTAGGCCTAAGCAACCAGTTACATTGATCAAGAAAATCATCAACATTTTATACTTAATAAAAATTGGAAAAGAGAACAAACTAAAATCTAAATAAATAAAATATTTTCCATTCAATTAACAATAAATAACAAAACAATAACTAAATGTGTTTAAAAATAAAACGTAATTGACACTAAAGTAAATTTTCAAAATGTCCTCCCCCACATTCTGTGCATTTTCTTGCGCGTTTAGAAATTAGATTATTCCGTATTTCGTCGCAGGTTGTAACGATGCGCTGGATTAAATGTTGTCTACTTTCAATTTCAATGCTATAAACCTCGTTTTTTAAGTGGCCCCATAAAAAGTAATCACAAGGGTTACAATCAGGAGATCTTGGTGGCCATTCATGTGGACCCCCGCGTCCAATCCATCTATTAGGATACACATTGTTTAAGTGTTCTCTTACTTGAAGGTTAAAATGTGGTGGGGCCCCATCATGCTGAAACAACATGCCTCTTATACCGATATTTTCTAACATATTCGGTAAAATGTTTTGAAAAAAATCAAAGTAAATTTCACCATTCAATCTTTCTTCAAAAAAATGTGGCCCTATCAAATGTCTATTCACAAGTCCGACCCAAACATTTACAGAAAACCTGTGTTGCGAACGGCGTTGGCGTACCGCATGTGGGTTTTCCTGTGCCCATTTATGATTATTTCGTGAATTGTTTACTCCATCCCTTGTAAATTGTGCCTCATCCGTAAATAAGGTTCTGTAAATGACTGGGCGATGGTTAGACAACCAATGACAAAATGCCAGGCGGGGGATATCGTCGCCTTGTTGAAGACGCTGTACCTGCTGGATATGATATGGATGGTAACGTTCTCTTTTTAGGGTTCTCCATATTCGCCAATGAGGAATACCAGTTGCCAAACTGATTCGTCTAGTGCTCATATTTGGGTTTTCTTGAACTACGTTTATAATATTGTTTTGTTCCTGCACACCTTGTTGTAAAACACGCTCCACAACTGCAGAATTAGGAAACTTTCCGTGTTGTCTTGCATACTGGAACACTGTACTAAAGGTTTTATGATTAGGGCATCGACGACCAGGAAAACGCAGCCGATATTCTCTTTCCGCCGACCTACCATTTCCATTACAGAAACCATAGATGAATATTATGTCAGCATATTCCACGTTTGTAAATTTTACTGGCATAATTAAAATATTTTCCCAAGTTTTCACTAACTAAATGCGGATTATTGACACATTAAATTACTAACAAACAATTATTCAACTGTTTAGGAGATTTCTTTTTATTATCTGTCACTTTGAACAAGCCTACTGTGATTGATTAAAAATTTTGTTATTTCATACCCGATTACTTATTAGGACCACAGTTTTTTTACCAAAATGGACCTTTAAAACGTGCCGGAATTAGGATTCACCCAGACCACCTAGGCTCAATAGAATTTTTGCAAATTTTAGTTATAAAACTATTTATTTCACGTGCCTCTCATTTAATAGGGTTCTGTAATCCATTTTCTTGCACATTTAACAACGTATTTAAATAACCACGAAGGTGTAACAAAAAAATGAAATAGGCCATTTTGTTTGTTTTTTCTTGCTCTTTTCGAATATCGTATCGAAATTTCAAAAAAATATATACAGGGTGATGTTTTATTGATGCAAAGAAGAAACATAAATTATAGTGAGTCCGGACCTGGATATATTTTTTTTATACATGTACCTCTTGGGGCTCGTTAGTACATTAGCCGTACCAAATATGAATCCGTTATTTCATTCCCTGTCAAAGTTATGACAAAAAACAGGTTTGGCCAAAAATTATTTAACACCCAGCAACCTCGTAATGAAGGCCCAATGAGACATTTCTATGGGAGGTTCCGGTTACCACTGATGTTCTCTACCTCCTATTAAGCTATGTCCCTCTCATAATGCAACACCCTGTATAAACTTAAGTATAGAGAAAATTGTAGAAACACTTTCGTCCCTAGGAAAATATTAACTGCACCATGTGTCTATACATGCAAGTGTCTGATTCACGTTTTGTTGCATTTTTTATTTGCAAGTAAGGACTTCCTGAGACAAAAAAAAACTAAACAAAAATTTTACGACAAACGTCAAACGAATCGCCGCATATTAAAAACGAACGAGATGCTTTGCGGTCGAGAATCGGTCGAGGTAGCACAAAGAGTAATGGTATTTTAATCGTCGTAAAGTTTTTATTACGTTTTTTCTGTCTCAGCTTATTCCTACTTGAACTATACCTACTTTTCTTTTCAGTTCCACGAGTGGCATCAGATTTCGCCAGCTAACAGACGGAAAGCACCTGATCCAGCTCATCTACGACGGTGATAATCAACCAAGAGACTGTGAATTTGGTCACCAACGAGACCAAGTCAAATCGTTCCTACATAGTTTTAAGCAAGATTTAACTAATTTAATAGCTACCTCAAATATAACGGTGGAATCTCTGGATGGTAAGCCTTTACCGCTAGAGTTCCACTGGCTGAATTACACTGACCTCAGGGAGGTATGCAAGAGAAGGCACAGTGAAATTAAAAGGATTGCCCATGAAAGTGCCAGTCAGGAAAATGAAGGGGCTCTTCACAGTGAAAGGTAAGTAACACTATTTAACTCATCACCACGCTAATTCAGGAGTGCAAGCTTTGCTATTTTGGTTATTATTGGAGATAGTTAATTGGGACATTTTTTTAAGATTTACGCGACAGTTTCGATCGTGTTTTTAAATTTGATCTAGCTATATCGGTTTTCTAAAACTGAAAAAGTGCATTTTGACGCTGTTGTAAAATTTTCGTTGTTATTTTATGTTATAATCTCAGAATTTTATAATGTATCAAACTTTTCAGTCATTTTGATGAAATAATAACATAAAACGGCAAACAATAACAATGTTGTCATGGTATCATTAGTCACAGCCTACTGCGCAGTAATTAATTACTGCAGTTCCATCAGAAACCTTAAAATACCTAAATGCATATTTATTGGCGTTATGTCCGATATGTCAAAAAATATTACAGCTACCAGTCCAATTCTCGTAGCTGACACTTGAATGTGTTTGCTAATCTAACTGATGGCTATATACTTAACGCATGCGTAACGCCGCGGTAATGTTTTTATTTTTATTAAAATGTGAGTTTAATTTGTTTACCTTCTTTGATTTTAACCTAACATATTTGTTTTTAAGTTTTATTCGAAGTAAATAGTAAACGGTGATAATATGGAAGCATTTGATTTTGTAAGCGATGATGAATTAGAGTTCAAATTTCTTTTTACTGAAGTATAGCTCACAAAAAATAGGATAATTGTTTCTAAAACTCTATTTTTCTACTTCTAGATATTAAGTGAGATATTTGATGTGGCCCTCGTAAAATAGACAGACGGTATAACAGGGTGTCCCACGACGAACTGCGGCGATCGATATCTCGAAAAGTAGGCATCGGAAAATTTTGAAAATTTGGTAGTAAACTAATGTCGATGGGGGCAACTCGGCTAAAATATTTTCAAGATGGTGGCACTTCCGGTTATACCGGAAGTCGATACCAACTTGCTTATTTTAAATGGGACACCCTACATATTATTACATTTTTGGATTGTACGCAAAATTCTAGGCCGATTTTGTGTATCATGTCCTATACCTAGGTCTCTCCGTTTTTGAGATATTTCAATTTTTATGTCAAAAATGACGTTTGCGGGCCCTAAAAGAATTATCAATTTTTCCTATAAGGAAGCCTTTATTATCTAATTTGGGATCGATTATTTGTTGAAAAAGACCTAATTTAATAGAGTTTTTATAATATTTTGATAAGTATTAATACAGAGTGTTTAAAAAATAAGAATAACGATGAAATTGAGAAAACTGTTAAAAATCAATTTTTTCAAACGGAAACCCCCAATTTTTATAATCTTATCTTATTCGCCATTAAAAATAAAGGTAAGTTTGTATATGGATGTCTATTCCGAAAATTTTTAGTTTTCGAGATATTCCCAATTCAATATTTCTATATGGGTATTTTGTTATGGATATTAAGTTAAATTACTCTTAGTTGACTATGACAGCGTTGAGTGCTAAGCAAATGTGTGTAGCTGTCACTTACCATTTGACAAGTATCAATTATCATGCCGGGGCGCTTAAATTATACGCACGAGGATTACTTAAATTTGTTTATAATCTATGGAGAATGTAACAAAGTTTTATCAAGAACGTGTGAAATATTTGCTAATAGATATCCAGATAAACAAAAACCGTCTCCGAACAGTATTAAACGAATAATGGAGAATTTCAAAAATTTTGGCACCATTAAGGCAACAATTCATAAAATAAAACCAATAGTCGATGATGAAAATATCGAAATTGCAATTTCGGATATTTTGCGGCATATCCTATGACATCCTTAAGACAAGTGGCCTTACAAAAACTCTATTCATAGAATTCTTTTGAAACACAAATTCCATCCCTATTCCATTTCTATGGTTCAACACCTAAAGGACACCGATTTGACCAGAAGAGTTCACTTTTGCGAATTTATTTTAACAATGTTACAAGGCGACTTTCGATTTTTGGACAACATAATTTGGACTGACGAGGCAAAATTTACGAAAAATTGACTTTTCAACAGACATAATTCCCACTTTTGGTGTGATTCAAATCCCCATGCCGTGACATTGCGAAATTATCAAGAAACCTGGCAATTTAATGTGTACTGTGCTGTGAGAAATGACGGAGTCGTAAAACTTAATTTTTATGAAGAAAACTTAAACGGTAATGAATTAATACTTAAATAGTTTCTGTTTTTCAAATTACGTATCAACTTTTTTTTAGGTGAAAGATATTTGAATATATTACAAGATTTAGATGAATATTTGAACAATTTACCGCTACCTGAACATAGGCAAATATTTTACCAACACGATGGCTCGCCACCACACAGCAGCTTCATAGTTAACAACTTCTTGGAAGAAACTTTTTACGATAAGTGGATTGCTAACAATGGACCTTTTCTGTGGCCTCCCCGTTCTCCTGATCTGTCTGTCTTAGACTATTTTATATGGGGAACAATAACATATGGTTTATTTTAATCCAGTCACAACAATGGAAGATTGTCAGGCAAGAGTAAGGAATGCTTTTGAAAGATTATATCCAGGTTCCATTAGAGCGGCCTCCCATGAAGTTCAGGGTGAACACTTTGAACACTTATTAAAATAAAATATTTTCCTGAGTATAAGTAGTTATACTGTTAGTATTTTATGTAAGAACCTTTTGTATCTAAGTTACATTTGTTTAATTATTTTATGAACTGTTGCAGTGCCAAATTTTTTGAAATTCTCCATTATTCATTAAATATTGTTCGGAGACGGTTTTTGTTTCTCTGGATATCTATTAGCAAATATTTCATATGTTTTTGATAAAACTTTGTAACATTCTCCATAGATTATAAACAAATTTAAGTAATCCTCGTGTGCATAATTTAAGCACCCCAGCATGATAATTAATACTTGTCAATTGGTAAGTGGCAGCTACATACATTTGTTTAGCACTCAACGCCGTCATAGCCAACTAACAGTAATTGAACTTAAAATCCATAGCAAAATCCCCATATAGAAATATTGAATTGGGAATATCTCGAAAACTAAAAATTTTCGGAATAGACATCTGTATACAAACTTACCCCTATTTTTAATGGCGAATAAGATAAGATTATAAAAATTGGGGGTTTCCATTTGAAAAAATTGATTTTTGACAGTTTTCTCAATTTCATCTTTATTCTTATTTTTTGAACACTCTGTATTAATACTTATCAAACTATTATAAAAACTCTATTAAAGTAGGTCTTTTTCAACAAAGAATCGAACTCAAATTAGATAATAAAGGCTTCCTTATAGGAAAAATTGATAATTCTTTTAGGGCCAGCAAACGTCATTTTTGACATAAAAATTGAAATATCTCAAAAACGGAGAGGCCTAGGTATAGGACATGATACACAAAATCGGCCTAGAATTTTGCGTACAATCCAAAAATGTAATAATATATAGGGTGTCCCATTTAAAATAAGCAAGTTGGTATCGACTTCCGGTATAACCAGAAGTTCCACCATCTTGAAAATATTTTAGCCGAGTTGCCTCCATCGACATTAGTTTACTACCAAATTTTCAAAATTTTCCGATGTCTACTTTTCGAGATATCGATCGCCACAGTTCGTCGTGGGACACCCTGTATATAAACGCACCTTTTTAGTTTTTTTTTTAATATCTCACAAATAAATAGCTAGGTCAGATTTGGAGGCCCTTCGAATCGGTCATAAAATTGGTTTCTCCATCTCTAATAATAACCGAGATAACAACACTTGCATCCCCAGTTTTAAACACATTATATGTTTAGGGATTATGTCAAAGTGCTTTGGGTATGGTTTGTTATGTCATATGCATCGTCAGCCTAGGCAATTGATTATTGTTTGTCTTTTTGCACATTATTTGTACTTGTACGCCATGTTTAGTTTTTCAATAAGGTGCGTGGCGAAAATGGCGAAGTTTCTGACTCAATACAATGCTAACTTTTATCATAAGGAAATATAACAGGTCGTGAATAAAAATGGTTGAATAGATTTTCGTAGAGTATTTTGAAAATAAAGCGCAAAATAGGGTGTAAAAGTTTTATCTGTTCAAAGAGGTGTAATTTCTTTAACACTTTTTATCGAAAATGGACCCAGCAAGTCTCAAATTAACGGAAATTGAAAGCTTCAAAAAATAACTTCTGGTTTTCCCCTAAACTGTATAATTTTTGAAATATTTGCGAGGAACTCAGTTCATCCTTTTCAACTACCAAAAATAAATTTGCCCTTAACTATACTAGCCGTTTTATCAACTTCGCTGTATAATATAATACTTTCACAGCAAAGTTGAATTTCACAGGTAATTATTTCCAAATAGAAGTAAAAATCTAATATAAGGGGGTTGAAAAACATTTCCTACGCAAGCTTATTCGTTCGGCCAGTAATAAAATAAATGAGCTCTGACGTCCTATCGAATTATGTCCCATGTTCTTTAGTCACTCCATCCTTAGTAATCATCCATGAAATTAACATGTTGATAAAAATTATATATAGTAAAGATTAAGATAAATTTAATGATCAATAATATTTGTTACGTCAACATGGATATCATATTACCTGTACCCCAATGACAGAGTTAATAAAGTTATCTCGAAACTGCAGCCATGAGAAGGCATTTGGTCGGGTGTATCTCATAATTTGATGACATATGTACATACTTAATAATAAATAATTATTGTACGATAACATCACTAACTCACAATTTCATTGTTTTGCTTCTACGTCAATCAGCTGAAACAATTGCATGCCGGATAGCGAACGATATTTGTTGTGCTTTTGATTGCTTTTGGGAAGGTATTTTAATTAATGGTATAGGTTTTCCGGGAAAATTTACTGGTTGTTAACAAGGTTTGGCTCACTGTCGCTTTGATTTTCGTTAACACTTGATTCTTCATAAAACCATTACTGTTTTAATAAATTTTGCACAATTTTCTGATTGATCTACACTTTTGACCATATGCTTTTGGACAGAAATAAATTGATTCAATATTTTATTTTAGGCTTATAGGTATGTGAATATTTGCAGCATGTCCAAGATTTTTACAAGTATTTTGTGTCATGTTCTTTTTTATATAAGTAATAATATTCTTTAATTTAGTAACGATGTTCTTTACTGATGCTTCAAAGCTCTACATGTTTTGCTACGTTTTGCAATAGCATTTTATTAAATTGCAAAAGTATCTGGACGCTTTTTTCTACTGTTAAGAACTGCTTTATGTGAACCAGTTGCTTATACAATCAGAAGTTTTGCTGTTTCACTTCATCTTCACAAACAAAAAATGTCCATATCTATTTCATTTAAATTTCTCTCTCAGGTCGTCTAGGAGGAAAAGGTCACTATTAATAGTTCCCGGTACACTTTGGTGCGGCCACAGCCATATAGCTGCCATCTACACCCAACTGGGACATTTATCACAAACAGACAAATGCTGTAGACGACACGACCACTGTAGATTTGACATACCTGGGTTTACTGAGAAGTACAATTTCTTTAATTTTAAGCCTTTTACGCTATCGCACTGCCACTGCGACTCAAGGTAGGAACAGAATAGTTTGGTTTTGGTAGCCATGATTCAAGGGGAGATTTTTGTAGCTTTGATTGGTTTGGAATAATTTAGAGACTTGCATTCAAGTATTCATGGGATTAAACGATTTCTCCTAGATTGAACATTTCGTTATTTTTCTTGCATATTAAATTTATAAAAGTAAAAATTAAGGTTTAATGTTACTTACACTTACTTACACAACTAATCTTTTGAGACACGACACACAGACAAAATTGTCTCGACATTCTTATAGCTGGTAATACATCTCAAAATAACATTTCCTAAAACTATCCTGAAGTAAAAGAGAGGATTTGGCAAATATTTTGTAGATCAGTATTTAGATACTCTATATCTAAGTTTAAAATATGCGTTTAATGTTTGTAATCTACAAAGAGTCGGAAGGTATCGAAGAAAAATAAGCCTGCCGATACAACGCGGACAAACTTTAGGAATGGGTTGGACTAACATATCTTAGATAAACAGAGCAGCTGGTTGGTTATGCTCCTAGAATACACTACTTATAGTACCTCATCCAGTTTTGTTCTTCGTACTAGACTCCACAGCTTCGATAAATGCCCTTTTGTATAGCTGTACGCCTTTGGTTTTTCTTCTCCGAGTACTTGGAATATCTGTCTCGCCAGGCCTTCACAGTGGCACAATAAGTGAACAGAGGTTTCCTCTTCCTCTTGGCAAAACCTGCATGTTGCGTCCTCTGCTAGGCCCATTAGACTCATGTGTCTATTGAGCCGGCAGTGCCCAGTTAGAAGGCCTACTATTACTCGGATGTCCTTCCTGTTCTAGCTTAGTAGATCTTCCATTAATTCTACCTATCTAACATATCTTAGTACTGGCATTAAAAATAATGGTAAATATATTCTACTGTTATAAATAGCATTTCAAATCTATGAGTTAAATTTGACCAAAATGGTTAGAGTCGTTTTAGAGAAAAAATATGTAATTCTTTAAACCAAATCCCTCTAACATTCAATAATCCATTCCAATAATCCACATTTAATAATAACATCCAATAATCAAACAATGATATTAGGAGCAGCGTATCGTTCACCAAATGGAAACTACGAGGAATTTTTAGATTTTTTTGGACAAAAACTTGAAAGTAAAGACATGTAAAAATAATGTTTTAATAATGGGGGATTTTAATATAAATTTTAATGACAAGACGAATCACTCAACAAAACAAGATTCTGGGTATAAACAAATAATGAACCGAGACACTAGGATTACAAATATATCATCAACAATGATAGATATTATTATAACTAATACGTATGAATTAGAACCCCTACCAACAGTGCATCCAAATATTTCAAACTATCTCATAATCAGCACGAAGGTAGACATCCATATGTCAAATAAAAAAGAAACTATATGCTTTAGAAATTTAAACCAGGAAGTTATTGATAAAATAAAAATAAATTTAATTGATAATGTGAATTTAATAGACGGTTCCTTACTATTTATATTTTCTAAAAAACTATCTAGTGAATCAATGCCATGAGGCCAAATTGCAAAGATGTCGTCAACATATCTCCACCAGACAACCGGCTTGTTTATACAATTTTGAACATGTGTGTTTTCAAAGTTCTCCATAAATATCTTGCTTAAAATTGGTGATAATGGAGGCCCCATTGCCATACCAAAATCCTGCTGATAGAACTCATTTTCCAATTGAAAATAGGTTGTTTTTATACACAGTGTTAAGAGTTCCATTATGCTATTTACACTTAATTTAGTTCTAGTTTCCAAATTATTATCATTCAGCAACATATCTTTTACTATTTTTAAGGTTTCATCTACCGAAACATTGGTAAAAGGACTGACTACATCAAAACTAACCATCAGGTTTTCATAATTTTCTTCTATAAAATATTTACTATTTTTAATATATGAATCTGTATTTCCAGATAAGGGATCTATAATTTTAAGTAAAATTTTTGCCAAATTAGAACATGGTGATTTAATAGAACTAACAATTATATCGATCGATTCAGTTCTCGGTGAGACACCCTGTATAGATCATTCAAAAATATCATTCTCAAAAAAGTCAACTTTTAGTGATGGCTTACGCGCGTACAATGTTTTACCCACTGAAATTAAATCCTCTGGTAGTTTAAAATTGTTTACTAAAAATGTTACAAAACTATATACAGATGTTAGAGCACGATAATGACTATGTACGAAATTATGTAATATTGTAAATAGCTTATATATGCTAAATAAAAATCTATTCTATTCTACTCCTTCCTGAATTTTCTAGAAGCAAGTAGATATATCATCCTATACTAATAGTAGGGAATTATCTATGTACCTTATTTGATCACAATCGTTAAAACCATTTTAGAAATTTTTTTGTTTAAATTATTTTAATCTTACAGGCTCCGTCCCTGTATTCTTTAGGGTTAACCTTGCTATATGCTACGTATATGGAAAAGCAGAAACTGACCTTTATGATATTCCTTTAAAAGGAACTCATTTTTCAGTGACTGAAAATGTTTATATAATAATATAATCAGTCTTAAAAATATCAGAAGGCATTGTGTACCACCTTGTATAAATTAAACCCTTTAACGTCTTTAAATTTCTTTGCAATTTTTTCGATAAACCCATTCGTCAGCAATCTTAAAACAACATACACGAGGAACATGACAAAACGAAATAAATTTTGTTTGGTATTCAACTGACTTACGATAAGGTGTTGATAAAATGACTAAGAATTCCGGACTTTTACGTTCGAGTTAAAAAGCTAATTCCATATGCGCTTGATCCGAACGCTAAGATATAATAATTATACCAGGTGTTCCAATATTGTGGGCCAATGCGCAAGGGTAAATACAAGTTAAAATAAATATTTAACAGTGAAATAAAATTGTTAATATTGGGCCACTACATCTTTGAAAGAGTGGTCAGATATTAGTACCACCTTTCCCTAGAAAATTGTTGAGAAATTTGTGAAAGTGTAGTTGAGAGAGACTCGCGTGTGATAATATTACCACACGACACGAACTGCCATCTCTCTTTAGTCCACAAAAACATTTTGGAAGAAATAATTCATAAAGAAATAATATTTGAGACGTGTACTCTCGATACGGTTCCAAATATTTATCTGAAAAGTTCATACCCCATTCAGGATCGGAAAGTCCTTTTTTTGTAAAAACCACCCCAAATGAGGACTTAACGCTGGTTTTTCATATTTATCTTGTAAACCGTTCATTGGTAGAGAAAAAAGTGTAGAAAATAAAAAAAATGTTAAATTCTGTATACAAAAATGTTCTGTTGACCTAACTGAAGAGTAGTTTGGAACGCACAGGAAAACCGAATGAATTTATAGAGCGGAATTTTCTTTATAAGATGCATGTCTAGTGGGCTCTGGCCAAGTGATTTTTATTTATTTTCCCTTTTTTCCCACAAATATGCATTTGGTTTCCCCTGTAGGCTTATTCCACTAAAATTCTGTCCAATTTTAGTCATTAGAGGGTTCTTTAGCGACGAAGTATTCTTCAAATTTGGAATTTAAACATCCTCTATTACTCGAAATTATTTTATACGATCCTTTATATGCGCACGTTAATAATTGTCTATTACCAGAGCAATACGGGTTTATCTCAGGTCGCTCAATAGTAACAAATTTGGTTATAAAAACTCAATATATTAGTGAAGACTTGGATCAGAGAAGTCAGGTAGATGTTATCTACACTGGCTCCTCTAAGGCCTTTGATAAATGAGATCGTAATATATTATTACATAAGCTTCAATATTTGAATATATCTACAGAGTTCTTAAATTAAATAACATCCTACCTAAGTGATCGTTGGCAATATGTTCAAGTAAGAGGTTACAAGTCGAACAAATTTTTACAATCATCTGGAGTCCCACAGGGATCCATTCTAGGTCCTTTATTATTCATAATTTTTATATATGATATTATCGCCAATATTGATGTAAAATACCTTCTATACGCTGACGATTTAAAAATACTCTGTCAAATTGACTCGTCAACAAATGCAACATTATGTCGTACTCAAGAAAGAAAGTCACTTGTGAATTTGATTATAAAATTGAAAGTATCTCTCTGAATAGACCTAACAATGTTAAAGATCTCGGAGTTATGTTTGACTAAAAGTTAACATTTGTTGACCACATTGACTCTACTGTTACATCATCTTTTAAGACATTAGGATTAATCTTAAGAAACATTAAAGATTTTCAAAATACATATACGTGCAAATTATTGTTCAATTGTTTAGTAAGATCAAAATTAGAATACGCCTCGATTATATGGAATCCAATATATCATTGCCACATAACATCATTAGAAAATATTCAACGTCGGTTCCTAAAGAATTTACACTTTAAATCATTTCCTCTATAAAATTATACATAATTTTATTAAATGTGAAGACCTTCACAACAGTATTTCTTACGCTGTACCTCGTCTTAACTCAAGACATTATGAAACTTTCTTAATACGTACTCCAAGAACCAACATCTTAATTCAATCCCCCTTCTTTTAAATGTTTTCTAATTACAATAATGTCAATACTATAATAGATATTTTCAAGACAAACATTCGCAGTATTAAACAGTTATAATTATTTAATGCTAGGTGTTTATCATTATATGCTTCGTTTGTTTGTTCCATAGATACTTGTCATGTAATATATAATTTCATGTTTTGTTTGAGTTTGTTTGTTCTTATTTACCTGTTTCTTTTATCTTTTTTGTATTATATCTGCTTTTGTTCTAACCTTATCCTGTAAATGGACTTCGGTCTGTTGGATATAAATAAATAAAATATCTACAGAAACACTTTCATGCACATTCAAGTCTATGTAGTAATAACATATTTGCATATATTTTTACATTTCTTTCAGTCTATCTTCACCGTATTTCCTAAACATTTTCTATCGTACTATAATACTACAACTGACAAGGCATTCTCAGGCTTAACAAATCTATTCTGGGGTCAGTTAAGTTTGCCCCCCCAAGTGCAGTATCCAAACCGAAATGTACGTCACAATTTTGCACACCCTATTCTGAATTTTGCACACCTTGCACTAGGAACTGGAAAGGGAAAACGTATGGGGGTGCAAAATTGATGGTTGCCCCCTCTTTTGCGTGAATGCAAATAATTTCACAGCTGTTATAAACGTTTCATTTTGCACAATTTTGTACACCCATTTCCAAATTTTGCACAGCCTCAGATTAGCCCCCACAGCCTCTTGAAAATTTACGTTCGGCAAGAATGTTTAAATTCCAAATTCGAAGGACCGTTCAATGAGTAAAATTGGACAAAATTTTAGTGGAATAGGCCTACAGGGGAAACCACATAAAAAACAACCGCCGAGAGCTCTACCTCAAGTTACGTTAAAGTCATTGTAATTCTATAAACAAATTAAATTATTTCGGAAACTATTGAATATTTTTTATCAGTTTGAACCGTAGTTTAAGCAAATCACAGACTAAACTTTCAAATAGTTTACACGCGGATATTGTTTATTTTTCTATTATAATAACAATAGAAAAATCATTGACTTTCAATGTTTTTTTGCGATTTGCGAATAAATTGTCCTATTGACCGTATAGGACATTTTTTTCCTACACTTTTTTCTCTTCCAACGAACGGTTACAAGATAAAAGTGAAATACCAGCTTTAAGTCACCGTTAGGGGTGATTTTTTGCAAAAAAAGAGATTCCGTTCTTGAATAGGTTGGGAACTGTTTGGATATCTATTTCTAACCCTATCGAGAGTACCTACACATCTCAAATATTATTTCTTTATTAATTGTTTTCTCCATTCACTGTTTTTTAATTTAATTTCCACGTACTACTACTTTTACAAGATGATAATTTGTTATGTACCTACAACCTGTCTGCTACATTTACTGAACAGTACACTTTCTTGTTTTAATTAACCATTTTTAATTAGACACATTACTTAAATTAACGCCAGGTACTCACGTACACTTTGATATCAAGCCTAGAATTGTTACATAATTTCTTAACTATCTGAATATTACCAAAGTTAGTCTTGAACTCGCCTTAATGCAAGTCATGTGACAAATAAACCATACACAAGGGCACTTTCACCTCTCGTAGCGACCCATTCAGATTTCGTATATTCTTCCCGACAGGAACAAGCGCGATATATCGGATCTGTTCCGAGTTCCAGGAACAAAATGGTGCGGAAAAGGATACTCCGCAGATAAGTACACCAGACTGGGAGGTTTTTCCAGGACAGACAGATGTTGTAGGAGACACGATTTGTCGTGTCCGTTTTGGATCGGCGGATTCGAAAAGAAATATGGACTCTTCAATTGGAGGGTCAATACGCTGATGCACTGCAATTGTGATGAACGGTCAGTAAAACATATTTAATTTCTTACTAAATATACCGGAAATTGTGAAATCTGTATCAAATTCATTTTTAGGTAACCATTAGAATTGTTTGGATTTCTTTCGTGTGTATAGTTTATCCAATGTCAGTTTAAAATGCGTGCCATCCATAGGCGCGCGCAACTTAATAATATATGCTGTACAATATTTTAAAAATCATTTAATAACTTATAAATTATGACTGAAAGTAGTGAAATGATAGGAGGTATATCGGATGTCCCAGAAAGTACCTACTACTAATTACTTTTTTCTACAATTTAAAAAATAAAATTCTGAAATTTGGGAAATCTAGTACAGGTTTGAATGGCCACATTTTGACCATTCGGTGGTAAAAACTCCGGAATGCCGGAAATTGCTACAAATTTCTTATTTTAAATAGCACTCTGTATATTTAAGTCATTTTTCTCACAAAGCTGTAATTTCTCTTTCCAACGCTTTCTTCAGATTTAAAATCGGATGAAAAATAACCTTGGAAATAGCATTTATTTGCTATTTCTAGTTGGCTTTGGAATTCAAGAAAAAAATTTAAAAAATTTCGAAGTAGACTTTGAATTTCAATAAAACGGTACTTCTCAACAAATTAAATGTAAAATTTGGCTTATTTTGTTCATTTGCTTGGATTTAGAAATGCTTTTGCCATTTTTCTATTTCATGGAAATTCAATTTGTCATAACTCTAGTTTTTCAAATAGTCCCTGTATGTTTTATTTTTTTATCAGTTAGAGTGGTAAATTTGCTTTACACTGGTTTTTCCCGATTAAAAATTGAATGTAAATTAAAATAAATATTAAACTTTTTGTAGAAGCGTTTCGAATTATGTGTCCCATAGTAAGCTATGAAGAACATATGAGTTATTGGTAATTAGGGAAAATTTTGGGCGAGCGTAGATGCGTCTTTACTATGTACACGCTTCGATATGCGATGTAAAGCAACATTAGGCGCGGTTAGTACTTGGATGGGCGACCGTTTCAAATGTTATAGTACGTTCTCGATATTAACAAGATGGCCGATGAAAAAATTACTAAAATTTCCCAAATAATTCAATCGTCAGGGTTAACTTGTTAAAACCCATAAAAAAGTCATTAAGACACTCGCAGAAGTCAAAAGTCACAATCACTTCTAAATTACTCCCTAAACATCAAGTCAAAACATTTTAATTCACTTTCTAAATTTTTGTACAAGCTCATTTCTCTTCAAGTTAACTTCAAACTCAACATTTTATTAATATATCAAAATATCTTTCATTCACCTTTCCAACCAACCCATACAACATTCGTCCCAAAATAAGTCCAGTTTCCATGTTCCCCATCGAATGCTGCCAACTCGCCACTATTTTCATTTCGATTACCCTACGGCTTCCACTGCGTTCAAAAATCATAAGTCCAATTTACATGTTCCCCATCGAGTGCTGGCAACTGGCCGCTATCTTCATTCTATTTACCCTTAAATTGACTCTCGGTCCGTTCAACACCGGCGATGCATTACCCTCAATATGGCTCAATATAAACCATTTTTTTTAATATACGTCTTACTGTCTCACGACTAATATCTACCTCTTTTTCCAGCTCTCTTGTAGAAACACTCTCTTCTATAATTTTAAAATTCTGCAGGTATTCCTGACGACGATCGGGATGTCTTTCATAATACAAACGTGCGGCCGCATAGGCATTTTTCTGACATTCGCCGTAAATTAAAAGTAAGTCTACCTTTTCATTTTGTGTATATTGCATCGTAAATCGTATCTTATTTTGAATAAAGCACCTAATTATAAATTTACAAATAATAAATACAGCTCTATTTCACTCAACAATAACGTTTTGACAGATGCTGTGTGCAATTTTTCATCTGTTTTTCATGGCTTGCTGCAAGATATGGACTCAATTCGAAACACTTCTACAACAAGCTTAATATTTATTTTAACTTATATTCACTTTTTAATCGGGAAAAAAACAGTCTAAAGCAAATTTACTATTCTATCTGATAAAAAAATAAAATATACAGGGTACTATTTGAAAAATTAGAGTTATGACAAATTGAATTTCCATGAAATGGAACAATTAATTTGTTGAAAAATACCCTTTTATTCAAATTCAAAGTTAACTTCGAATTTTTTTAAAATTTGTTCCCGAATTCCAAAGCCAACTAGAAATAGCAAATAAATGGCATTTCCAGGGTTATTTTTCATCCAATATTAAATCTGAAAAAAGCATTGGAAAGAGAAATTACAGGAAATACCGGAAGTGATTTTTTACCGCCGAATGCTCAAAATGTTTGATTTCCCAAATTTCAAAATTTTATTTTTAAAACTGTAGAAAAAAGTGGGGGTATAGATACTTTCTGGGTCATCATGTATACAGACGACACGAAGTATGATATAAATGCCATTACACACTGCCCGCGCCAATATCCATTGGCTTGATGACGGTCTCGATAACTAGGGCCGAGTAGGACTACTACTCTTTGCTCCTAGATTATCTCTGTAGACCTGGACCGGCCTTCGTGATAGGTGGGCCCGCTTACTTCTACCAGACCCAGCCCGCAAATGCGAGATGTGTCGTGGTATTTTCTGCGGACCGCCCCTGGTCCTGGCTCTTCAACCTCGCTGGCAGAGGTCTCTTCTGGCGCTCTTCTTGTCTTGATATTTTCTTTCTTCGCCAGCTTGTCACCCCCGTGGGTAGTCATCGGTCTAGTTGGGTTTTAGGAAGTTTTGGCTGGGATTGACTGCCGGTACGTAGGACACAGTAAAGGTGTGTCCTACCCCGGATCATCGGAAAGGTAAGGATATGAGCTGTGTAGCTCGGGAGTGTGGAGACCCTAAGTGCTTTTTTAGCACTTTCGGACTCCACGGAGCAGGTAGGACAACGGGCGTTGGACGGTATGTTGTCCGACGCCCGCAATACACACTGCCCGTGATAAACTCAATGAGTGGTGTAACTTAAACAAAGTACAGTTAATAATAAGGCAATGTAATATAGCATTGTCTGCGCCATGGATAAATCTTATGTATATCCGTTCACTAAATGTAATGTAATGTATTTTGTATTTTATTCATCATATCAAGTTACACACATGGTATAACTTATTAGACAAGTCAGTGGTAAATAATAAATAAAGGTAAAAAACAGACAATAATAACAATAATAAAACATACAAATATAACAACAATATGACATACAGTACTGAAACATATTAAGTACAATATATTACTAAAATTAAATATAAAACTAAGAGTGTAAATAGTCATCTCCAGAATAAAAAGCTCTACTCATTAAAAATTTTAGCAGGGCATTTCTAAATAAATTAAAATTATCGAATTGGCCAAATAGTTGAGTAAATTTTTTATAACAATTAATGCCTTGAAAGATGTGAGAATTTTGGCCCACACTTAGTCTCGAGAAAGGCACCCGAAGCTGATTGTTGCTGCGAGTAACATAGCTGTGAACATTACTATTTTTTAAAAAGATATTTTCCTTTTTTTTATATTTGTTGTAATTAAGAATATGTACAGAGATGGTAATGTTAAAATTGATAGTGCTATAAATGACTCTTTACAGTGAGTCTGAGCAGGTAAACCAAGCATACACCGTATAATTTTCTTTTGTGCTACAAAAACTTTGGAAGCATATGGAGAGTTTCCCCAGAACATCAATCCATCAGATATCTTAGACTGAGCCAGACCAAAATAAGGTAGCTTCAGCATATTAAGTGATACAGTGGATTTTAGATATCTAATAATGAAGCAGGATTTACTTAATTTCTCTGATAAATCATCAGTTTGTTTCTCCCATGTCATTTTGTGATCTATCCTTAGTCCCAAGAATTTTATTTCATCTGTTTGTACAATTGACTGATGACCAGCCTTAACTAAAACACTTGAATTGTGACCAACATTTTTGGGCAAAAATGACATACAAAACGTTTTGCCAGCATTTAGAACCAAACCATTGCTCAAACACCAATCATAAAATTCACCTACTGATTTATCGGCTCTACTGGTTGTCAACTCCAAGGTGTTACTAGATATTAAAAAAATTGCGTCATCTGCATAAACAATTGCCGCATTCGGTGAGGTACAAGAGTTGGGCATGTCGTTTACAAAAATTAAAAAGAATAGGGGACTTAGAATAGAGCCTTGAGGCACACCAGTAGCAACGTCCCTAACATCCGATTTGTATGAGCCTATGACTACAGCCTGCTTTCTGTTGTTTAAATAAGAAGTGATTCATTCGTGGGCCACGCCACGTATTCCAAATTTAAAGAGTTTATCTAAAAGTAAAACATGATCAACGGTATCAAAAGCTCTGCTGAGATAAAAAAAATAAGGCTATTGGTTGCTGTTTGTTGTTCAGTGCATTATAGATATATTCACATAACTGTTCAATAGCGGTTATGGTTGACTTATTTTTTCTGAACCCATTCTGACATGAGGCTAAAAGATTGTGATCTTCTAAAAAGCTGATTAATCTATCGTTATAGCAACGTTCAAAAAATTTAGCTAACTGGTTTTGGACACTAACATTTCTATAAAACCAAATATAACTTCAGTTTTGTTCCTATACGTCAAGATTTTTTGCTACAACCAAAAACACTTTGAAAAGTAAATTAATTTTTTTTATCTGCCGACGTCCAAAAGAAGTTCAGAAATTCTGGCCAGTATACAAACTGTGTAAAAACTATACTAACCTTCATGATCAGTTTGATATATTTCACTGTCTCGGTATGTAGTTGAGATAAAAAGATTGATTGTATAAAATATAATTTTGTTTTGTTTATTGTTATCGTTGCCTTAATATATTTATTATCTCTTAGCTAGTAATTATAATGTTCTGTTGAGCAGTGTATATGAAATAACTGTCTTTCGATGTACAATTCACGTACAACTCATACAATGATATTCACTCTTCAGTTTTATTAATAGAACAATAAAAAATTCAACCTGGTTAAAATGTTTGGATCCAACAAATCGACAGGAAGCGGAGAGTGTTAATATTATGAACTAGCCTCGATGATATTTTTCTTTAATCTTGTTCCAGCAGTTCAAAAGATTTATGCCACGGTTTTCACTTTCATCTGCATCTTCAGTAAGTATTTCAATCAACGCTCTATAGTGGTATATACTCCTTTTTATATTCCGCTGCATCTCTTTTATTACCGAAGCTTTAAACAAAGATACAATGTTATTAAGTGCAAATTTATTATGTCTACGTTCACACACGAATATATACACGTTTAGAAACAACACGCTATTTGTTATACTACATTTAGTGCAATAGATATTCCATGGGTATACAATTACAGCCTTGGAATAAACGCAACTGACATAAAATTAAACAGTTTTGTCGTAAGGCGTTTGTTTCCCAAAATAATTTACATAAACAATCTGCGATTACATAACACGGCGATGTGTTCGAAGTAGGAAGCTATTTTTCAATTTTAATTCATTGCTTTGCTTGGAAATTTCGAGGAAGCGATGTCTCCATATCCTGCGCATGAGAACTAGGGTTTCTGTCCCGGAAATCCCGGGAATTATGTCACTTGTTATCGTTCCCATTCCAGGGAAATAACAATCAATTTTGCAATCAAAATTTCGATTAGTTCTAATTAAAAGCTAGAGCTTTGAAATTTTGTATATGTGTATAAGTCCGGTAACAATACACTTTACCATTTTCATATAAGAAAAAAACAAGATGGCGGTTTCAAGATGGCGGACGACTTTACCGTTAATGATCAGATTGAACTCAAAATCGATATCTGGGGGTTTTCGAGATGGCCAATTATGAATTCTTGGTTAACTAGGAATTCAAAATGGCGGCGCCAATATGGCGGAAGATTTTTGTCATTTATCGTACAAATCGATCAAAATCGATATCTGGAGGTTTTCAGGTTCGCCGATTGCGAATTTCTAGTCCAAAATTTAGGTCAGGATGGCGACTTCAAGATGGCGGACGACTTTACCGTTTAAGATCCGATTCAACTTAAAATCGATATCTGAGGGTTTTCTAAGTCGTGGATTATGAATTTTTAGTCAAAATTCAGAAATTCAAAATGACGGCGCCAATATGGCAGACAACTTTTGTCGTTTAGGTCCAAATCGATCAAAATCGATATCTGGGGGTTTTCGGGGTAGCGGATTACGAATTTCTACTCTAAAATATAGTTGAAGAAGGCTGATGACTTTACCGTTTATGATCCGATTCGTCTCAAAGTCGATATCTGAGGATTACAGCATATTAAAAGACTAAAAAGTAAACCATAAAATTATCTAAAAAATATTAAAAAAAGCTTTTATTTAAATCCTCTAAAAAGTAGAAAATAAACTTTGAAGTAAATCAAACCTATCATTTTGTTACATTATATAATTTTTTTCATGATATAAAAGCTTGTTGTGAGCAATCTCGTTTACACAGGAAAATTTTGCGACAAGCTTTTATATCATAAAAAAAATTATATAATGTAACAAAATGTTTGGTTTGATTTATTTCAAACTTTATTTTCTACTTTTTTAGAACATTTAAACAAAAGCTTTTTTTTAAATGTTTTTTTATATAATTTTTATGATTAAGAGTATATCTTTGGTTCCTAAGAATTTTTATTTTATATTATTTCGTTATTGTGTTATTTCCTGTAATTAGTATTGTTGTGTTGTTTAATTACAAATAAAACAAAACTGACGAATTTATTTTTTGACCAAAGGAAGAAAAAGTAAACAAACATTTAAAAAATTAATATTTGAATGGCGTGACATTTTGAAACAAAAAAAATGTGTTTTCAAGAAATATATGAAAACTATTATTATACCGGGATTCCCGGGAACGGCAATTTTTATTTCCCGATTCCCGGGAATGAAAAAAAGTCGGGAAATCAGAAACCCTAAGAACATCCAGTCGGGTTGGGAATTGTATACACAAATGAAAGAGAAACATCTACGTGTCACAATGCCGAACCAAATAACGTATATATAAACAGGTAATGAAGAAAAACTAATAGTAAAAGAACATTTTAAAAAACAAGCTTGTATTTAAATGCTCTAAAAAGAAGAAAATACACTTTGAAGTAAATCAAACCCATCAATTTGTTACATTATATAATTTTCTTATGGTATAAAACTTCCCCCTTGTAAAATTTACGCATATTAGGCGGAGTTTTCACGATTTTTTGTCGTTTTTACACAGTCTTTTAGAGGAGGGGTTTTATGTTACCAGCTCTTGTACTATTAAATTTTAATAAATAAATAAACAAACAAACAAACAAACAAAGAACAAAGAACAAAGAACAAAGAACAAAGAACAAAGAACAAAGAACAAAGAACAAAGAACAAAGAACAAAGAACAAAGAACAAAGAACAAAGAACAAAGAACAAAGAACAAAGAACAAAGAACAAAGAACAAAGAACAAAGAAACAAATAAACAAACAAACAAACAAACAAACAAACAAACAAAGAAGCAAAGAAACAAAAAAGAAACAAATAGACAAATAAACAAACAAATAAATAAATAAATAAATAGATAAACAAGTAAACAAGTAAACAAACAAACAAACAAACAATAAATAAATAAATAAATGTTTATTTGCCACTGATACATTATTTTATAACATTTATTGGTTTTTATAAACAAAAAAACACGTTAGTCCCACATAAGGTAAACCTTGATCGTGGGCCACTGTGTAATTTTATCACACTAAGGCCAAGTTGTATAAAAGTGGATCAGCTGAAGAGCAGTTGAACTTGGTTTAAAATCCAGGGTTACAATTGCTACAACAGTAGTATCCACGGATTTTGAACCAAGTTCAACTGAACATTTACTGATCCACTTTTATACAACTGGCCCTTATTGTTATTTTGCAGTGCCTATGTGTTCCAAATTTCTCATCTTTTTAATATACTTTCTAATAACATTATGTCTTTCTACTTCTAAATATAATAATACGTATAATATATGCACCTAACTATTATCTCTACTTAATTCCTTAGTCCATTAATACACCTATTTTTAATTACGACATATAAAGCAAAAATTAATGATTATTTCACTTTTTTCTATGTTTTCTTATTTTTGTTCAATTAACAGATGAATTTCTGACCTTTCTTTCTCTAGCATGAACTGTTTTACTTTCATTTTAAAAATATTGTATGAAACTGAATTTATAACGTGTAAAGGCACGTAGTTAAAAAATCTAGGAACCAAATATGTATAACATCTCTGTCCAATACTTTGTGTCGTTACTTTCGTTTTAACTGCATATTGCTTATATCTTCTATCATAGAAATGATCAACAGGCTCTAACTCATTGCGATAATTATATTGTCTTGTAGCCACAATTAAAAAGTATAATTGTCGCAGGTCTAAAATTTGTGCTTCACGGAACAGATCGTTGGGGGGGGGGGGGGGGGGGGGAAGTGTCTTCCTTACCGAGCATTATTTTAGGAAACTTTTCTGTAATATTAATAGCTGTTTAATGTGTTTGTAAGTTGTACTGCCCCATCTAATGATTCCATATCTTAGTTTGTATTTTACTAATCCGTAGTATATTGTTTTTAAAGATTTTATATCGAGGAAAGTTTTCATAAATTTAAATTTATATAGCAGAACTCTTAAATTATTTACTACGTTAGCTATGTGAGTATCCCAATGTAAATTCGAGGCCAAGTGCACTCCTACATATTTAATTGTAATGGCTTTATCTATTTCCAATTTGTTTAGATCTTGCGTAATCTGTAGACAGTTAAAAGTTGGCAGGCTATTTTTATAAGAGGAAAATGGCAAAAATTTTTCGTTAAAAGCTTTTTGTCGAAAAAGTTTTTTATGCTTCCGAAGTCTATTTCTGTTTTAGTTTTTAACTCTGCCCAAGAATTAGCTGTGTAAAATAGAGGCGTATCGTCTGCAAAATTAATGACTTTTCCACTGGAATTTAGACGGAGTAACTCATTTACATACAAGGTATTGGCCCCAATACGGTCCCTTGTGGAACACCGTATTGAATAAATGATTCTTTTATTGAGCTGTATTTATTTGAACAGACTGTTTCCTATCAGCTAAGTAGCTCTTCATTAGGGTTAATAAGGTACCCCTAAATCCTACATTTTGGCACTCTATGATTTGAAAATGACAAGCAGTGTGAAAGGCTTTAGAGAGATCTAAGAAAACACCAAGTGCAGGCTTGTTGCTCCAACTGACAATTGAAATTTCCTTTATTAAACATGCAATCGCATCTTGCGTTGACCTGCCCTTTCTAAAATCAAACTGTTTGTCTGATAATATACTGTGTTTAGTGAAAAAGTTGCTAATTTGTTCCCTCAGAACCTTTTCAAAAATTTTACAGATGTTCTTCGCAAGAGATACTGGTCTATAGTTAGATACGCTTTTCTCCGCTCTTATATATGGCTTCACTACCGCTATTTTAAACATATTAGGACATACTCCTGCAAAAAATATTCTGTTGATTAAATAACATAAAGGTTGGCTTATAGCTTCTGGATTTTTTTTTAAGTCTCAGATTTGATTTGGTCAACGCCAAGGGCTTTATAATCCTTTCTTCACTAGTTTGCGCTAAAAAATTTGAATGCGGATTGATGTTTACAGTATTTCATTTCTTTCCTTTTACCATCTTGATTTTGCTAGGTAAGTCTTTACCGATATTTATAAAGAATTTGTTAAAAACTTCGCATATTTCTCCTCTTCTTGTGTTACCTATGTTCCTTCTGTATCTATAATTTTTTAAGTTTTGTTTCTTGATTTGCTGCCTTCAATTTCCTCAATTGTTTTCCATAGTACTTTGCAGCTATCTTTGCTTCCTTATATTTTCTTCTTATAGTAACAGACTTCAGTTATTTGGATTAGATCGTTCAGTTTGCTTCGATATATTTGATAATCTGTTGCTAACTCGGTGTTTTCTGGGTCTCTTTGTTGTTTTTTAAATAGTATATCTTTCTTGCATATTGATTTTACCAATCTGTCAGTTATCCAACATTTTCTCTTAATTTCCGTTCTCTTTTTTTTAAAATAGTTGTGCATTGGTGCATATACCTATACAAGTTAAACTGTACTTTAGTTTACTTTAACAATCTGGCCGTTCTGAAGCCGACCCTGGCCACACGTCGTAAACAAGTGTGTGATGTGTGAGACGCCCTCCGCCGGGACGCTCTGCTCGACCGGAAGTAGGTGATAAAGCCACAATGCGAATATTCGATTACTTTTTTACTGTCTCAATTTTGGCATGTCTATGGTCAATAACTCACAGGTTAAAGATGTAGGGAGAATGTGGTCAATGGATTATTAAAAAATGAAATAGATACAAAAAGCGGGCGTGTTCACTGGTGGGAATGATTTAAAAAATGATGTTAGTTTTTTTGATACGCCTCCCAGCACTTTCTACTTTCTTTCCGGTGACCTAACATAGTGGTACAATTATTTTTTACAATACAAGTTTACATGGTGATGAAAGATAATGTGAATATTTGCACAAAGGATAGAGAGAGACAACGTTATATTAATTATTAATTCGATTATTAGATTATACAAATTTCAAAGAGATTTGCATACGAATTTCAAATCTTGATAATATTTTTTGCAGATGCTTTCTCTACTGTTTTAATTTATACTATGACAAAAGCTTATGAAGAAAAATAATCTTGACTTGGAATTCTAGTTTACTCTTTGCTTTGCATATCATGTCTTTAAGAATCCATTTTTAATTCTTGTGATAACTATTATATAATAAACAATATTCGTAATCTAGTAATACATACTAATATAGTTATTTTCATACAGACATGCTTAACAACATGCAATGTAATTTAATAATACTGGCTATTTTAGTCTTAACTGCTGTTGGATACCCCAAGAAACACAAACTCTTCCTTTGCAACTCCTCTAGTAATTTCAATCAGTAAAGGGACTTGAAACATTCGATTATACACCACCGTTAGAAGTGCCTGCCTGTGGTCTCTAACGAAAACAACAAAATACATTTTTATGGGAAGAATTATTCAAACCGAATTTCTGAGGCTTGCTTCTTTTATCTTTATAAGAATAACATGATTTTTCAATCCTATCGTATTGTTTTTAGCTAATTAACTTAACAATATCCATCCAACCGATGATGAGATAAGATAAAGGGACGAAATTCGAGAAGAACATATTTTAACCCAGGTAGAAAAAGGCTATTTTTTTAAGCAGAGATGTCCAAACCGATAGGGTTTTTAAAAATATTTACGTTGTCTAAAATGCAAATCGGGGATATAATAAATAGTGTACAGGGATGGAAAGAGACAGGGTATTTGTTAAATGGGCTAAAATAGATTTTAATATAATAAATATTTCACTTATGGTCCGACCCTCTTGCTTGTGCCATTCAAGGGCCTGGGTTTTTAAAATAAAGCTTAAAATTTCAAAGCATTTGTTTGCTATGAGCTCTCATGTGGGAAATACAAGCTTTAAATAAATATTTAGGTTTGCATATTCTGAAAATATCTAAAATGAATCCTACTACCATGGATGGATCTCTTTTCACACATATTAAATAATTAAAAACCGCGTAAATGTGGAGTAATATGACCATATTGAGGCACAGTTAAATATTATACACAGCAGTTTTCATTTTTTTGCACACGGTGTTTGTCTTCTTGGGAAAGACAGCGACCGTATACAATACTGCGTAATTTAAGTGAGAAGCAGTATTTTGGTATTTGAATCTAGATATTTTTTAAAGGTGTATAATTGTTTTAAACTAAAATAAATACATCAGAAATTGGACAATCCCCAATTCCAGAAGACAGGGGCTTGTGCGGAAGGGGGTTACACATTGAAAAAACGCGGACATACAACCATTTCCTCCGACAGTGTCAGTGCTGGAGCCAGGATTCGAACCCGGTGGTGCGATGTCCGTGTGATTAATCGCGATTGCCACCTCGCTCCTTAACACACTCAGCTATCGACCAGAAAAATAGAAAGCTTTTTTTACAAATAATACTAACGCAACCGGAAAACCTTAGTAAAGAATCAAAGTTAATGTTTTATGCTATTAGTTGATGCACTGATCTCATTATTTATTTGAATATTCAGTTCTGCAAAGTTTACTAACTGTTGAGAAGTTCCGAAAACAATATTTTCACTTTCATTAGCCTTTAGCAAAAGAGTATTTTGACTGTCCATTGGCATATAAGGGTTAACTCACTATTGATGTAAAATTGTGCCATTTGAATTTTGGAAAGAGAAAAACTATGTATTTGCTGGATATCGTCAGCGTATAGTTTTTAATATAGTGGAGGCCTCAAGATATCTGTAATAAATATAATGTAATAAGAAGTGGTCCAAGATGTAAGTACCGAGTTTCATAGGAAACTCGATCTAGGTTATACTAGTTTGCTTTCTGTTACGATAAAAATTGCAGAATCGGCTATATATGAACAACTTTCTGAATATGTTTTCCAAAAAGCAATAATTTGTTCTAATCAGTCTGGATTTCGAAAAGGCTTATTATTTCTACACTACTAAGTAATATAACACACGAATTTTTGCGAACTATTGATAACACAAAAGTCATCTCTTTGGCATTACTTGATATGACTAAAGCTTTTGATTCCTTAGATATTAATTGCAAAATTAAGTTATTATGGCATAGCTGGAAGTACTTTTACTAGTATTAAAATTATATCAATGACAGACTGTATAGTAATAGTAAACTGTTGTTTTCTTTTCTTAGATTAGACTAGACTAAATACAGGACATTTTCCATTAACGAGGAGGAACACCTAGTTCTAATGATATATTAATAATATGGGTCAGTGGGGCTGATATCCAAGTTGTAACTTTTTGCTGATAACCAAAGAGATTGTAGTATAGGATTTTTGTAATATATCTGCAATTTTTTTAACAATAACCGGTTTGAAAGTAAATAAAATGTAGTTTATAAACTTAGTTTCTAAAAGAAATATCATTTATATTGCTCACTTGGCATGGAGTTGGTGAAATAATTGCTGATATCATCAGCATTTCGATGATCTTCAAGAAGATTTGGTGGGATGTTATCCTTTACTACTCCCCATGACTTTAAGTTAGTCCACTTTTGTTTTCTTCACTACTGGCTTATTGCGATCAAAGATTTTTCGCATTTTATTTGATAGTTTTAGATATATACCTTATACCTATAGTGTAGAAATTATCAACCTAAATATAGCTGACCATTTTGCACACATATTAAATATAAATGAATATGAACCAAAACATGAAAATAATAATAAGACATATCAAACAAGATGCATAAACACCAATAATATTAGGAATTTTGCTTTTTACGTAAGTCGAGTGGACTGGTCGGAAATGTATCAACTAAATGTGAATGATGCATTTGACTTCTTCATAGACAGCATTGTCTGGTGTTACGATATTAGTTGTCCTATTAAAAAAATATCAATAAACAACAATCATAATACGAACCGCAAAAAAGGTTGGCTAACTAACGAACTTATTCAGCAGAGCAACAACTTAAAAAACCTTTACTGGTTAATGACAAATCTACAAAACACAGAGGCAATATCGCTATATAAATCTGGAAAAATGAATTACAAAAAAAATATCGAAACCAATATACAAAATTTTAATAGAAACAAAATAAATGACGCACCTAATAAAACAAAAGCAGTATGGAACATTGTTAATGACAAATTGGGCAGAAAGAAAATCCCTGATAAAAATATAAAACTATATGATAATAATGAGTTAATTTCTGACAATAATATCTTAACCAACAAATTCGCAAATCATTTTTCCACAAATGTCCAACAAAAATTATATCACTACTTTGGTTCTAATTTGTCATTACCATGCACTACTTCTATATATAGAGAAAACGAAATTTTCTTACCGCCTATTACCACCGAGGAGGTAAATGAAGCTATTATTCACTTAAAAAATAATAAATCAGTTGGGTTTGATAACTTAACAGCAGATTTATTAAAAACCATAAGAGAAGATGTTGTTGATCAGTTGACGTATTTATTTAATATTTCGATTGAACAGGGCCATTTTCCCAACACACTAAAACTAGCTATTGTTATACCAATTCACAAAAAAGATGCTGTCGAAGACATTGAGAATTATAGACAGGTATCACTATTAAGTGTCGTATCAAAGCTGTTCGAAAGAATTATATATAATAGAATAGTTTCATTCTGTGAAATAAACAAAATATTAACAATGTCTCAACATGGATTTCGAGCTGGTAAATCCACTGAAACTGCATGCTGTCATCTACTTGAACATGTATACAAATCTTTAGACACGGGCAAGTATGTCATTTCTCTCTTATTTGATTTAACTAAAGCATTCGATACGATTGATAAGAATTTGCTAGAAATAAAACTTAGCAATATGGGTATAAGAGGGACTATACTGGCGTGGATAGTCTCGTATATGGAAAATAGGACTATAAAAGTTAAACTGAATGGGACTAATTCCAATGAACATGATGTAAAGTTTGGGGTGCCTCAAGGTTCGGTACTTGGGCCGCTCCTATTTTTACTATACATTAACAACTTACCCAATTGTTTAACAGCTGGTCATGTAACCATATTTGCAGATGATTTAACGGTTACTCTAAGTGCGAAGAGCCTTGAGGAACTTCAAGCACAAATAAATCTAACCATGCAAGAAATCAGTTCATGGTCCCAAAGGGATAGATTGATGCTAAACGGCAGCAAAACAGTTTTTATCCATTTTCATATCCAAAAACCTTTACCTCAAAATGCGATAATATACGATGGTATTGCCATCTCAAATACCACAAAACTGCTAGGCACTTATCTTGACTCTAAATTATCATGGGAGGAGCATATTCATTTTGTGTGTGGACAGCTAAATAAAGCTTACTTTGCAATATTGCAAATGAGAAATAGACTGGATCAAACTGGATTGCTAAATATCTATTATGCCCTGGCATACTCCCACATATCATACAATATAATTTGTTGGGGGAGTGCTAAAGACAAAGATAGAGTCTTCATATGTCAAAAGCGATTGCTAAGATTAATATACAAACTTAATTATAATGAGAGCTGCAGAGAAATATTTAAAAAAGAAAAAATTTTAACCACGCCCTCTATATTTATATACAAGTGTCTGACGTATGCTTGGAAAAATATGAGTTTATTTACTAAAAGGGAAGAATGCCATACATATAACACGCGACATGCTGAATTGCTTGACATCCCTAGGCACAATACAACTAAATTTAAACATTCCCCCCACTATAACTGCATTACCCTATATAACAGCCTACCTGAAAATATAAGAAAAATAAAAATATACAATAATTATAAAACTGTGACAAAAAACCTGCTACTCAAAGGCGGTTTTTATAGTATACAAGATTTTTTAAGTAGGGAACCGGAAGGAATATAATTCTGTTTAACAAAATTTGTTTGTCTTACAAAATACTTTTCGTTTCTCGTTTGTTTTATATCATATAAATGTTCACCTCTCTGTGGAATATTGTATATAATATATGTATACCTAAGAATACTTTACGTATAATAGTATCATATAAAATTATACTATTTTTATATTTGACTTGCCATATATACTTATGTATCTGGAATGGTTAATAAAGATTTTTTTTTTTTTTTTTTTCGCGAGAGCGATGCTGGTCAGTTCTGCCGTGTCTCCGACATTCTCACACGGAAGAAGCGCCAGCGAATTCACTACGACCACTCCCTGCAACCTGCAGAGTTAGCGACCGTAGGTTCCTAAATCGTGTGCCCTAAGTAAACGAAGAGAACCCAGGATAACAGCTTTCTGCATCTGGCCTGCCAGCCATTCGGCCGAATGTTGACAAGCCGTTATTGTTCGTAATTCCGAGAGCAGCGTGGGCTTCATACCTCCAAGTAAAATTATTATTATTATTATTATTATTATTATCTTATATACGTCAGGATCTGCCAATAAATTAGTAAGTAATATTTACCTTCTGGCTAAAGCGTAAGGTACTGCTATATTAAAAAAGTATACTATACTTGTTTTAAGATTTTAACTAAATTTTAACGTTACCTATTGTGAAATTTAAAGAATTATATAAAATAAAACATTTCTCGGGAATTTTTTAGTTACCTTATATTTGAGATCACGTACAATGGCTCTGAAGGGCCACAGCAAAAAATAAAAAAAGTAGAAAGTTCTACTTATAAAGTAGAAGTTTCTACTTTCCAAAATAGACATTTCTAGTTTTAAAGTAGAAATTTCTACTTTCAAAAGTAGAAATTTCTAGTTTTAAATTGGAAATTTCTACTTTAAGACTACAATTTCTCTTGTGGTGGTAAACGACTTCTCTTGTGGTGTAGGGTTCATCGATCATAAGTAGATAGGTAGATAGATGATATTATTCCCATTAAAAATATGGTGTCCCTTGAGGCTTGTAAAAATGAGACTAAATTTCTACGATTTTTCTGTGACAAGGTCGACAAGGATGTCTATCAATTATGTGAATCAATTTTAGAAGAGAAAAAATGGAGTTAAGGCAGATCCATTCGATACAGTTGATATTTACGTTTGTTTAAGAAAAGAGTTAAAATTATTGTTAATCTAATGAATGTGATGAATGCTAATAAATTTCAGTTGCAACTATACAACAAGATATTAAATAAAAAATATCTAACTATTTTTACCTTTTACATCAAACTTCTGTGCCGTTTTTACAACATTGCAATTTTAAGTGTCGTTTTACACATTGTTCTGTTTTATTTATTTTAGTATAATTTCGAAAAATGTTTTAGTAAACCTAAACATTTAAAGTCAGTATTTATATCTTTACAAGACGGTAACCTACATTTTAAAAGGACAGTTCAAATTGGCTATATTTATGGGCATCAAAATCAATTTATTAAATGTAGATTCTGCGGGAACTAAATATTTTAATAATTTACTATTTTGGTATTTTACTAGATTACTGAAAATTTCTAGTATCTGATAGATGTTGCTGTAAAAACTATGGTATATGGATACGCACTGTATAAAAGATCATATGTTTGTATTATGTGAGGAGGAAAAGTAAGCCCAGATACAATTTATTATAGGAATTACATTTTTTTAACATAAGTGCCGTTACGTATGATGTCATCTATAACACTTTTTGGGAAGATACACTTAATTTAGAAAATTTCAACTCAAAGTTAAAATAGGTCTTTCGTCGGTAATTGGATAAGAAAAATATATTTTAAACAACGAAACTCATAGCATATTAAAAAAAAATCCATAAACTAAGTTTTGCTACTGCAAATATATTTGTTTTATGTTAAACTGGTAACGATGATATTATATCTGATTTTAATGACTGACAACTTTTCACCTCATTAGTCCTGAGAAAAATAATAAAGATTTTCAAAACGTCGACTCTAAAGAGGAAATAAGGTTTGCTTTTTTATCCAATTACCGACGAAAGGCCTACTCAACATTCATTTTGTGGATACGAAACTTATGTACTAAAAATTAAAATATTTTGATAGTAATATATATCTGTTTTAATTGATGCACCCATTATGTCCTCTTGGCAAAAAACGTAAATACTGTCCTTATGTAAGATATAATTTTAAGTAAACGATTAAAGAAGAAACAAAGATCACAAAAATATTATTCCCAGTTTTTACCATCGATCTCCCAAGATACTTACTCATTGTCGTGTTCACTTTTATGCAGATGAGAGATTGAGATGTACTTTTATTCTCACTAAATATTGGGACAAAAGCCATAAAATATGTAAATGCTGACATACTGAAATTTAGGGGTCATAGTAGATGGATTTTTGTCCTTCAATGACCACATTGATGGATTTGAATCTGAATGATTTCAAATTATGGTCAATTATGATTATTTTTAAACTTGAAGTTCCAAAATCTATCACCGATATATTCGACCATAAAACTGAGTTCATTTGAGCTCTAAAATCGGTATAATTATCATGCATGACAGGGACAACTCTAATTTAGAGCTGCAGGTATGGGCTATTGATCTTCGATTTATCCCCTTTGATTCGTTAAAAGTTATTTTTCGAGGATTTTCTGTTAACAAATCTGCGCGCCAGTGCAGAATCTTAAAAATTTTGTTAAATCCTTCTCCTCGCATTCATGTATGATTTTTTAAATAATTGTTAATATTTTCGATTGTTCTAAATCGAGATGTTCATCAAAAATTATGTTATTTAAAATGTTTTCTGGCGTCGCTTCTCTTTTCGAATAAATTTCAGATAAAAGTTCATAAGGTATAAAATTTCATAGAGTAGTTTCCCAGCAGTCAATTATAGTTATAATTACTTAAAAAACGAAGAACACATAAAGCATGACGGCAAATAACACTAGAAAACATTTCTGTCTTGAAAATTGAATAATTGGAAAGCAGAAATTTCTATTTTAAAACTCGAACTCGAACTTTCGAAAGTAGAAATTTCTATTTTAAACCTAGAAATATCTACTTTGAAAAGTAGAAAGTTCTAATTTAAAACTAGAAATTTCTACTTTTAAAGTTTCTTGAGCCACTTTTTTTAAATACATTCCCCTGTTATTTATTTTTCGTCTCACAGGAGCACGTACCAGGGAGAAGCTCCTCCGTTTTGTTGTGACGCAAATTATGGCTCATCTAGGATCATATTTTCTTCTTTATCAGTCTGGTTTTACAGCGACTGGATCATCTAATTTTTTTAAGAGTTTAAGAGTTCTAGATACAGCCACCACTTCATATTTTGATCAATTAAAAATGTCAGATTATTTTGCCCCTAGAAAAATATCCCACCCACACATTGATCTCTTCGGGAAACTGTGATGGAACTGAGACATGTAAATTTTCTTTGCCTCAGAGGACACTATCGAAAAATCCATTTATTAAAAACGGTAGATTCACCATTGACAGTTTTAAAATGGAAACATCGTATATACTTACTAGAATCTAAAAAATAATAACTCGAATACATGTTATCTCGAATTCTTCAAACTAAACGACCTCTAAAAACAAAATCCAGTATCAGATTGCATGCCAGTGTTTACATTGTATAATGATTAGAAATATTTCAAGTGCCTCGAGTTTGACGCACGATTTCGAAACTCAACGGTCACTTGTTTTTACAGAGGGCTTAAGTATCTACAAACAATAAGTCAACACCTTCTACTACCTGTTTAACAGCTCAGCTATTATCACCGCTAAATAGTGAAACTCTGTCCAACAAAATGGGCATCTTTTTAAACATACAAGGCGGAACAGAGAAATACAAATCGGCGGTATAGTCGAAGAAATAAAGCACAAAATCAGGCCAAACAAGCTCAAATTGGCGCAGTAAGATGGATCGCGATGGGATTTTTTGCATTCGCTTCGTAATGCCGTCCCGAAATTTTGTGAAGATAGTTTTTTTTTTATATATACATTTATTTAACGTCGGCCTATTTCCGCTACTGAGGCCTAACACCGACGCCTGTAGACGAGCTACCCCCAACCAGGAATTTTGCCGAACCTCTTCCCTTAAGAAGAGTAGGGATCTTTTACTTGCCTAACATTTAATAGACAAGGGACCAACGGCTTTACATCCCCTCCGAAGGATGGTATATCTCCTATATAACCCTCGCCTAAGGTTCTATATTGAGCTTGTTCAGTGCTTCATTTCTTCGACAAATTATCTCTGTAAGAATAGAAAGATAGGGCACCGTGGTGCAGAAAGTTGCTTTACCTACATATATTTTTGTATATCAGGCATACGATAAAGGAGGAAATGATATGCCCAGGTTACTTACACTGGGAATACAAACTTTATTTTCAACATGTCTCAAATATCTGCTGTGAATATCAGTTCCTTGTTGTTTGTTGTATTTTATGAAAGAAATAAATAAAATATTTAAAACGAATCCTACTACGTGTATGAATCTCCTTTCACACATATTTAATAGTTTGGAATCGCCTAAATGTGGAGTAATATGACCATGGTTGGGGCACAGTTATAAAATATCTTTCACAGTAGTTTTCAATTTTTTGTAAACGGTATTTGTCTTCTTAAGTAAGATAAGAACAGCATACAATATTTGCGTAATTTAAGTGCGATAGAACCACAGTTTCCGAAAGCAGTATTTTAGTATTTGTGTCCTGATACTTTTTAAAGGTATATAACTGTTTTAAGCAGTAGAAAGCTTTTTTATAGATAATACTAACATGGCCAGAAAGGAGAGTAGAGGATCAAAGTTAATACCAAAATTTTTTACGTCATTAGTTGATGTACCGATCTCATTATTTATTTGAACCCTGTAAAATTGTTTAACTGTTGAGAAGTTCCAAAGACAATATTTTGACTTTTGCGCTAGCATTAAGTACAAGAGTATTTTAGAGTGTCCATTGGTATATAAGATTTAAATCTTTATTAATGTAAAATTGTGCCATTTGAAATTCGGAAGGAGAAAAATCATATATTAGTTGAATATCGTCAGCGTACGTGTATAGTTTTGAATATAGTGGAAGTCTCAAAATACCTGCAATAAATATATTAAAAAGAAGTAGTCCAAGAATAGATCCTTGTGGAACACCGGATGAAACTGATATATTTTGTGATGTAAGTATCGAGTTTCCTGTATTAATACTAGTATGCTGTTGTCTGTCATTCGGATAATTTTGAAATCAGAAAAAAGTATTTTCAGATATACCATAATAACTTAATTTTGTAATTAGGTAGTTAATAAATAATAAGAAGTCAAAAGCTTTAGTCATATCCGCTAATGTCAAAGAGAGATGATTTTCGTGTTGTCAATGGCTGGGAATATTTTGTCAGTTATATTACTTAGTAGTATAAGGAACTGAAGCTCTTTCGGAATCCGGACTGATTAGATGGAATTATTGAATTTTAAAGGACCTATTCTGTAGATGATTCTGCAATTTTTAATGGAATATAAAGTATGCTAATAGGACGTAGATGCCTAAGTTGTTCAGGATTTTTTTCTTGAGTATACGCTTGATACAGGACGTTTTCAAGAAAGAACACCTAGTTCTAATGATACATTAATGGGTTGATGGTGCCAATATCCACTGTAGTGCAAGTTCTAACATTTTGGCTGGTATTCTATCTGGGCCAATAGTGTGAAATTTTTGTTTATTAATGATGTCTGCAATTTTTTCAACAGTAACCGGTTTCAAAGTAAATAAAATGTCATTCATAAACTCAGTTCCTAAAAATAAATCGTTATGTTGCTTATTAGATTTTAGATTTGGCATAGAACGAAGCCATGTAATAATTGTTTATATCGTCAGCATTACAAAGATTTTGATGAAGATTTGGTGGAATATTATCCTTTACCACTCCCCATGACTTTGAGTTAATCCACATTATTCCTAGTATTATTAATGCGAAAATAGTAAAATGCAGTTCTTTTTTGAACAACGCCATTGTTGTAATAACTACGAATTTCACAAAAATATTGCCTGTCGGCAACACTGTTTCTTTTAATTTTTTAAGTTTATATAAAGTCTGTGTAAACCATGGTTCTGGACGCTTGCTAGATTTGAAATTAACTCTTTTTAGAGGAGCATGGTGAATAAAAAGTAGTGGGTTTTATAAAAACAGATTCATTTTCAGTTTCTTTTGCCACCCTGTAAACTCCTGAGTACCGCGTACACGTATAATTGTTTCCACAGTAAAGAAATTAACGAAAGCTTTCTCTAAAGTGCAACTTATAGGTATTTTAATACCACGTTAATTTTTCCAATGACTTGTCACTATAAATCATTAAATAATAATCACGTTTTCATCACACTCAGTGCTGGTGTGGATAGCCTGAATCAATTTATTTTAATTAACTGTGAAATTGTCTGATTGATAATTATGTTGCAATTTTGAGAGGAGAACCTAGTGCGTTTATTGTGAGTTAATACCTAATACATTCTGAGAGATTTAATGGAGCATGATTTCTAAATTAATACATTCATTATTGGGCAGCGTTGGAAATACATAAAATTGAGATTAGACTCTAGCCAAAGTCAACAAATTCATGACAAACTTTTCCACACTTACATCATGCAAATTTTAAATAATTTACTTTCTCGTTAAGGTTCCTGTGAAGATTATATAAAATTTTAATTGCTTATTATATTAGAATAACGAAAATATTTACACTGAATTTTTCACATTCCAAATACAAGGATAAATCCGTGCACGAAAGTGGTCACAGTATTAAGTAAAAATACAATGTGTTCACACATCAACAGTCAAAGGAGACACATGAGCAAATAACGCATTTCCTAAGCTATAGAAGCAAGCTAAAAATTGTCTCGTTTATAAAAAGGATGACACAGCTACAGTTGAAAACTATAGACCTGTAACATGACTGGAGTTATGGATTCAAAGGCATTTAAAATTTTATTTTGGAGTTCATCTAATGTTGCAGACGGCGTTGAGTATACCTTCTCCTTCAGATAACCCCAAAGAAAACTCACGTGGAGTTAGATCTGGTGACCTAGCAGGCCACCTAATAGTTCCATTAGTAAATATTACCCGGTTGTCAAACTTTGCACTAAGGTAATTTCCCACAAAACCAGCATTATGCGGCGGTGCTCCATCTTGTTGGAAGTACATATTTCTGAAATCTTCCAAGGAAAGTTCATCCAGTTTCTTTTCTATTTCATTTTGCAGAAAGTTTAAGTAACGCGCGCCGGTTAGAGGTCCTTGAAACTTAAGCTTTCTGCAAAATGAAATAGAAAAAGAACTGATGAACTTTCCTTGGAAGATTTCAGAAATATGTAAATTTACCACTCTATCTGATAAAAAAATCCAAGTAAATGAACAAAATAACCCAATTTTACATTTAATTTGTTGAGAAATACCCTTTATTCAAAGTCTACTTTGAAATTTTGAAAATTTGTTCCTGAATTCCAAAACCAACTAGAAATAGCAAATAAATGCCATTTCCAAGGTTACTTTTCATCCGATTTTAAATCTGAAAAAAGCGTTGGAAAGAGAAATTACAGCTTTATGAGAAAAGTGACTTAAATATACAGGGTGCTTTTTAAAAAAAAGTTGTGGCAATTTTCGGCCATACCGCAAGTGATTTTCTTCTGACAGATTTGTTAATGAAAATGGCTCTACTATAAACTCCTACAATGACGCAGTGCACGAATTCAATAGGTACACTTTATAGATTCTATAAAACAACTTACGGACAATACGAATATTGATACTACGACACATCTTGATATACAGTGTTTCAGTAATATGTTTCTGGCATCCACTGTGGTTACCGATGTAAGTAATATGTTGAGAAAAATAACGAAAAATAATTCTGCAGGTTCTGACGACATCACTTGTTCATTGCTTGCTCACATTATAGATTACATCGCTGAACCACTCCGTAAACTAATTAATCTTTCTTTTGCCGAAGGTACTTTCCCGTCTTGTTTAAAACAAACAATATTGATGCCGATTAATAAAAAAAATGAAAAGGAACTAATTTCGAACTACAGGCAAATTTCGTTACTCTCTGTATTTTCCAAATTTTTTGAGCTTGCATTTGCTAATCAACTAAAAATGTACTTGAATAAAAATAATATTTTATCTCCTTGTCAATATGGCTTTAGGGAAGGATAGTCGACACAAGATGCAGTCACATTTTTATATACATTTCTACTTCAAAACATTGACGGAAAAAAAAGTGTGAATGTCTATTCTTTGATATGTCTAGAGCTTTTGACACGGTAAATCATGAATTGCTCCTAAACAAAATGTGTGCTTATGGTATAAGAGGAGTACCTAATTGTTGATGGCAACCTGTATGAATCTGATGATAAGCTAGTGCCAACTGGAGTTCCTCAAGGTAGCACTTTAGGACCACTCCTTTTTATCATTTTTACAAATGATCTACAAAGTTATTTAAAAGCAACGAATATATTCCACGTTACACAATTTGCCGATGATGTGGCGGTTGCATCTAGGGCAGACAATGTACATGAGCTGCCATCAAACGCAAACATATGCACCTCATTAACGAACAGTTATTGCAACAAATTTGGACTAAAACTTAATGGGACAAAAACTCAATTGATGATGTTTGCCAATAACACTCCTGACCATAGCTTATTGGTAAAAATAGATAAGTTATCAATAAAAAATAGCCACTCTGTTAAATTATTAGGTATAACTGTGGATTATAACTTAAACTGGTTTGAACACATTGAAGACTTGTCAAAAAAAAATTCTACTAGATGCAGCTTCGTTCTTGTGTGAGTTTAGAAATATTGAAACTTATTACTTTGCACAAGTACAGTCACTATTAAATTACGGTATTCTCTGCTGGGGCAACTCCAGCAGAATTAATGATCTCTTAATTGTGCAAAAAAAAAAATTAGGACCATGTTGTTCAAACAATCTACCGATTCGTGCAGGGATTTATTTGTATTACTTAGAACACTAAAGCTGCCAGCTTTATATATTTTATCATGTTGTATATTTATCAAGTCTAATATTAACCAATTTATTCAACATTCCGATCGAAATATACCATACAGTTTGAGACACACGAATAACATTATGTTGCCTAAACACAAGCTCTCTGTGGTTAGTAATGGTGTGACAGTTATGCCCATTAGGATATACAATCATCTTCCTAATTATCTGAAAGAAATATCTGGCTTAAAATTATTTAAATCAAAATTAAAAGAACTACTTTTAAAAAGATCGATTTACACTGTCGAAGAATATTTTAGTGTTAACCTTTAACACTGGTATCTAGTGTTACGTAATTGTTTCAAATACTTCTTATATTGCTTGTTTTTTAATCAATTTAGTGACCAAGTTTTCAAATATATTTTGAACACCATTGTTATTTTTATTTTTTTATTTCTATTTTAACTGTGACGCATTTACATATGTGTTTATGTGTATATATGTGTGTAAAGACTACTTTTTCTCATTTTATATCTATTCGTATTTTTTATTTTTATCTACTTGTTTATTTATCTGTTTATAGCAAATGTTGTCTGTCTTTGACTTGTTAAACTGTTTGTTATATTTACTTCTTTTATCTATTTATTCATTACTTTTTTGCTATTTTTATTGTATTCTTATCTTGACTTACCATAATATATACTATTGTATCTTTACATATGGTGAATAAATTATTATTATTATTATTATTATTCACCGCCGAATGGTCAAAATGTGGCCATTGAAAACCTATATTTGATTTCCCGAATTTTAGAATTTTATTTTTGAAACTGTAGAAAAGTGGGGGGAGCGGGTAGAGGTACTTTCTGGGTCACCTGGTACATAGACAATAATATAATTTGTACATTTGTGCATTTCTCGTCTCCCTTCAATTTTTCGGTACGGCCCTGCGTATCTTGTATCACAAAACTAAATCACCATTATTATCATCGAATCTTGGGCTTATAAAAGAAAGTCAGTGCGTGAACTAACGACTTATGTATATGTTTTTCAGGAGAAAACATGTGTATTCGTTTAGAAAACATATTTTATGGATTCCGGACTGCGCGAGGAAAGAAAAAGGGAGAGACTGTATAAAAAACCTTGTACAAGATTTATCTATGTATGTTGTACGACGTACGTAGGTATATTGATTATTATTGTTATTCCTCTAAGTTTAGTTGAAAAAAGGGCCCACGTGAAACTAGAATTATCCTTTCTACGGCCAGTCGCAGTCGGTTTCTTAAACGACCATTTGAGCACATTGTATCCGATGTAATTTGTTTGTTTGGTTGTGAAACAAATTACTTGTAAATAAGAATTAATTTTTATTACGCGCAATTTGTATAAAAGTCGATCAATAGTAAATATTTATATTAATATCAAACATTCTGTCGTTTTCTATCGAAACATCCTCGGTTATCTAGAAGCCATATTTTGCATGGCACAATTAATAGAAATAATAATAATAATAATAATGTATTAAACTGGCTTAAGATAATGTCTTAATTCTAGAACAAAAAATGTTAAGTTTAGAGATAGCTTATCAAATAAATTCCATCCCACAAGGAACAGCTCTTGGAGTGATTTGGAACATAAAAACTAAACTAAACTACAGCTCTCATCTAAATAAAGTATTGAGCAAGAACTAGAACAATTTTCCAAGAAAAAATCACAGCTGTACATATCTGTAGATAAGAAGTGGAACTGAGGTCATGATTAGAGTAATTACTGCTAGCCAGGTACCTCCTAAAACTTTGGAACGTTGTGAACAGTGAGAAATTTCGTTGAAATGTTAAAGAACCATCTAAAGCAGAGACAAAAAACAGCCGAGATGTGCTGTGGATATGATGATAGGACAATATGTAAACTGAATGAAGCTTATTTATCTCAAGGATATTACATATCACAGTTTTATTTTAAAAAAAATCGGCAGCTACTGGAAGCTGCTGGAACCTCCCCACTAGATGGATCTTTGAAGCCGAAAAGAGCATTAAATTGTGTGACGAAACGGCACTAAACGTAATCCGATCTCATCCAAAACCTCTTCAGATCTTCTGGGGCACTAAAAAAACACTCAACTTAATGAATTTACAATACTCGCCTGCGGTTCGTGCTGCAAATTTCATCTATGCGAGTTATTACCTACATTATCGCTCGTTGAATAATATACTATTAGGATATTAACAGCTTTAACATCACTTGAACGACTAAGAAAGTCTAGTTATCCTAAATACTACAGATTTATAAAGCAACAAACTGAAAATTGGTAAAGTGATAATCTATAATAAATTCACCAACGAAGGTACAGAAAGCATATGATATTGATATTGTTACATCTACCTTTAAAGTTTGTGACAATCCACTGGTGCAGTCACTAAAAGTTACAGATATGCCGAAATCTTATTAACATGACATGACACCAACGTTATCGAAAGACAAACGATGACAATGACAATCGTAAAAATTTGCTCATTACAATCCGATCGCTCGCAGCTGTCTTTGTTAAATGAAACATTAGCATTTCAGTAATTTTACTAGATTTTAGAGGAATATTTGTAGTTTAATTCTTCGATTTGTCTGTATATATATTTAAAAACGGCACTAAACGTAATCCGCTCTACTTCTAGAGCAGTGAAGAAACCCTCATACGTAAATTGACACGTGATGTGACGAGTTTCACGACGTAACGGCTACGCGCATCGATCATGTCACGCTAAATGCGATCTATGCTTCATATTTGCTATGTTTTTAATTTTTTTTCACGGAAACCAAATCGGAAGGGTGAAAGTGTGATATATCGTTGAAATCAGAATTTTAACTGCTTTTCAATTCTATTGGAAATTGAAAGTAATTATAAAATAAACAACTTGTTGCGTCAAAACGGCACTAAGCGTCAAAGAAACGCACATGCAAAGTTTCATTCAAATCCGTTCAGTAGTTTCGGCGCTATCGCGCTAACACACATACACACACACACAGACATTTTCTAAAAACCACTTTATTGGGTTCCTAGGACCTCAAAACGTAAAGATTTGATGTTATCTCAGTTTTCGTTTTTGAACCAATTTTAGTAACTACTGTCTGAAAGTTATTTGTGGCATTCTACGAATATTCTTTCCTATTATTTGGGTTTTCTACCACATGTATTATTATCATCTTCAAAACAAATCACCGAATCTACAAAATAATAGAATTATTGGAAAAATGCCTCTGCGCCCGTGACGTTTACGCCAAAGGAAAAGTCAGAGGTTATGTTTTGCAAATAATATAAATCGGAATAAACACAGAAATAATGTATTTTGCTGACGTTTCGGAAAGTAATCTCTTTCCGTTTTCAAAGCTTTTTTTGGAAGAACTCTTATTTTGCTGTGTATGTCAAATACACAGCTTTAAGATTACGTCTTAAAACATTTTGGAAAATTATCTTTAATAAGACTTAGGCTGATAACATTTAGTAGGATCCCCTACTAAATGTTATCAGCCTATTACATGAAAAGTGTTTTTTATTAATTCCTTCCCTATCTCACCTGTGTTATATTTTCTTGCTTGGCTTCTTACTATCTTATTTAGATTTGTCGATGAAATCAAGTCAAAAGAAGATATGGTGCAGTTCATTTTAGGTATTGTTTCTAACACACTCTCTTCATCGACAATATTTACACCAATGCTACCGATCACATCCTCTATGCTGTCTACATAATAAGTGTTAAGTGTATTAGGAATTTTGTCTATATCATTATATTCAACTCCATTACAATTTAATGTATTTAGCGTGGTTGAACTTTTTGAATTATTACCTATCAATTTCTTTAAATTTTGCCCACATTTGTCTAGGATTGTTTTTTGTGTTATCAATATTTTTTCATAATGATACCATTTAGCGGTTTCTATTATTTTTTTTTTTACTAAACATTTCTCTCTCGTTTCTATGTATTCCTGAACAAACATTAACCACTATAGGCTTGAGCAACAATCCAAAATGATGTGTAGTGAGGACTTAGACTGCTTGTCACATACCTTGTGAATACCCAGTCGTGGCAGTTAGATTAGATTAGATTAACAAAGGAGCTGGTTCATTAGCCTTTACCACCGCGACCTTTTCAGGTCTATTGTGATGCTCCCAGAATATCTTCCTTATAGTACCCCATCCAGCTTTATCCTTTGTACTAGACTCCGCAGCTTTGATAAAGGCCCTTTTGTATAGCTGTCCGCCCTTGGTTTTTCTTCTCCGAGTACTTGGAATCTCAGCCTCACCAGGCCTTCACAGTGGCACAATACGTGAACTGAGGTTTCCTCTTCCTCTTGGCAGAATCTGCATGTTGCGTCCTCTGCCAGGCCCATTAGACTCATGTGTCTATTGAGCCGGCAGTGGCCAGTTAGAAGGTCTACTATTACTCTGATGGCCTTTCTATTCTGGCTTAGTAGATCTTCCGTAAATTTGGCCGAACGTTATTTAATGAATTCTTTGGCCTGTCTCTGTCTTGGGAAATTCCTCCACCGTTCCAGAGATTTATTTTGCACCCATTCCTTAATGGCTTTGCCACGCCACAAAAGGGCTCAGGTCCTATTGGGGCTTCAAGTGCGCCTTCCTTGGCCAGTTGGTCAGCCTTTTCGTTTCCTCTGTGTCCCTCGTGTCCTGGTACCCATGCTAGGGTCACTCTGTTCTGACTTCCCAGCTCTGTAAGGGCCGTCAAGCAGTCCCACACCAATCTGTTGAGTTGATCTGCATGGAACTGATTGCTTTTGTTGCCGCTTGGCTATCAGAGAAAATGGCAATCGACTGGTTAACAGTGCCTTGTCCTATTATCTCCCTTGCACAACAGTGTATGGCGATCACTTCAGCCTGAAACACCGTTGCGTATTTCCCTAGACTTATCGGGATATTGGCTTTTGACCTTGTACCGTAAGTCCCGGCTTCGACTCCTTGTTCTGTCTTGGAGCCGTCAGTGTACCAGATTGTTTGTGCTGTTAGGGGAGGACCGTTTTTCCAATCCTCCCTGTCTGGTATAACAGTCTGAAAGTTCTTGTTGAAGTTATACCTTGGGACCATTACATCCGTGGGCATGCCTAGAATGGGATCTGCCCTCATCTCCGAGTATAACTTCTGGTACTCCGTCCCGTGTTGCTGGCTAATTGGCGTTTGGCCTTGCATTAACCTGTGCACCACTGACCGAGCTTCGCCTGGCAGGTCCAAGAGGACTTCAAGTGCAGCCGTAGGAGCAGTTTTTATATTCCCCGTGGCGCACAGGCAAGCAAGCCTTTGTACGCCATTTAACAGCCTTATTGCTCCCGACTGCACCGTCTTAGTCTACCATACCACTGATCCATAGGTTATCATGGGTCTCACTACCCTGGTGTATAACCACGGGTTCATTTTGGGATTTAACCCCCAGTTTTTTCCACACATTTGCCTATACCTTCCCAGAGCAATTGTGGCTTTTCTTTCCTATTATTTGGGTTTTCTACCACATATATTATTATCCTCTTCAAAACAAATCACCGAATCTACAAAATAATAGAATTATTGGAAAATTGGCTTTCTGTGTGACTTTTTGGATGTGAGAGTTCCAGTCGTGGCAGTTAGAAGACGTTGACATTTTGGGCAACCCATCACCCAGACATTAGACTTTCTGGAAGGAAATAGAATGACTATGGAGTACAAGTTTGAGCTTTAATATAGCGGATTTCAATCCCGTAATCTGCAAGAGAAAAACACTGTTTTAATTTCAATTGAAAGAAAATATCCTTATTTATAGTCTAAAAATTAAAATAACTCACAATAAAAATTGCTGAAATGGTTATACAATTCATGGTTGCAATAGTAACTGACATACATCCGTCCGATGTGTCTTATCTTTTTTTACGCGGAGAGATCAACAGTTTTTACAGCTCCAATAATCTTAACACCATCAATTTTAATCTAAATGTAAATTACCTTAAGTCCCGTAAAATTGCGAAACAGGTACGCGGTAATTAAATTATTTTTTTTAATGGTAACATTACCAGATAACTAACTGGGTAGACTAGGCTTTTACGAAGTAACACATTTAATTTAATCGAATATCACTGAATCTCTTATTGATGGTAATTGATTGCAGTTATTCGAAAAACTCGTTTAGATACCGGACTCTCATAATAATACATTGATTTACATATAGCTACTAATTTACTCGGTTTTCGGTAAGGTTGGAGATAGATAATGAAAATTAAACAAGTGGATAAATACTCCGTTAATGAGGAGAGATACATAATATATTGTGTAGACTCATAAGAATGTTTGTTAGTATAAGGCAAGCAAAAACCGAAAAAAATGTAAATACCAGTTACGAAACATCTGTGTGATGTTTTTGAATCGTTTTAATTGCCTACAAATATACAGGGCTGCTAAATATGATTTTTCAATTTAGAACTTTTTGGCTTGAATTTTCTCAATTTTTTCAAATGGAACATCCTGTATACTTTTCGACCATATGATGTAGGAATGAATGACCAACATTTTTTGTATGTACATCTCTATGGCTATTTGTAACCATTTGTTTCAATTTATTGAGCAATAAGTATAAAATAATTCAAGAATAAACATAACTAGAACTAGAAACTAGAGGCTTTTTCAAATAATTAAACAGAAAAAATTATAATAAGTGCTCTACAAATTGCCCATCTTGATTAACACACATCTCTATGTGTCCTTGAAATGAAGTTTCTACTGTTCTGCAATCCATAATTAGAAAGAACTCGGTGAAAGAAAGACTAATAACTGATTTAGATCGACTACATCGGCAATTTGACTTATCCTATATCATGCATTTATAATTGATTTAATTTATAATTGAGATTAATAAATTGTAATTATTATTATTACCGTGTTTACTTCTATTATCGGCTAAAATATTATTTTGGCTCTTTTGTGAAATAATCTCTTCTTTAATTCAATAATTCTGTTATTCTTGTGACAGGGCGAAATTAACATACCTTATGGATTTCTAGTGCAAGTCCTCTCTGCCTTGTTTTTTCAACATATTTATAAGCCAATTTTTACCAAGAGATTTATAGTAATTATAAGAAAACGGGTTTTGTTATCAAACTTCATATACGCAACAAAGAATAACAATTTTTTTTCCGCTATACTCCGATGTTGGATAAGCGTTCTTTATCTCGAAATTTGTAGCCCTTCTCTGTACAAGATTTAGTGACTGCTGTTCATGTAAACATTTATTGTGATCCAGTACCAACAAGAAACAAGGCGAGTCCCCTAGATTGTGAAATAATCTCAGAAATAATATAGTTAAAATATACCCACGACTTATATTTTATAGACATTAAAATAAGGTGAGGATTGACTAAACGCTGTCGACGGATTATGGCTCAACTTAATGTGGTTTCTTAGTACTATAAAATTTATTGTTTTTAGACATTTACCGTGCATCAAATTTTATATCATACTTTTTACATATTCAAATTAAGTTATAATTTATTTTTAAACGCCATGTGACAAACTGATGTCTAATGCCAAATATGTAACGTTAACTTTTTTATGCCTGATTTAGTATTCTTCGCGCAGCTTGTGAAATTCAATGTTGTTGTAGTATTTGGTTTCATAGCTGATCACATTTTAGGTGTGTACTAGGTACAAACACACAAACAGTACCTATATGGCAGATGTATCGGTATTGTTTTCATAGCGGTAACTAATTCAGTGATGATAGCAAACATTATTTAACATGTTCTTGAGACATGATATGGGTAAAAAAAAATTCTTATTTGAAAATAAAACGTTAAATTGAACTTTCGATTTGTGCTACCCCTGTAACTCTCTCCACAAGACGAAAAGCTTTTCTCCCTGTTTTAATTTTTTAATATTTATAGTCACTTACTATATTTTTTTTTAATTATTATTACTGCAGCATTTTTACAAGTTATACATTTTTTGTAATTATATAGTTAACATATTTGTTATTAATTTTACAATTCCATTTACTAATATTATGAGTTATGACACCTGAGGGGACCTCGTTTTGTGTCTAGCAGTATTTAACATTTTGTTCATACAATATAATCTAATATATATCATATAATGTTCGTTGCATTTTCTAGGAATATTACTATTTATAGGTTTGTTGTTATAATATAATCCCCCCCCCCCCTACAAGACTTCCAATGTATAATACTACAAGCTAATGTTCTATGTGGCTTCCCCGCACCCCCTGACCATCCGTCATGTTTATCTTCTTGACTATATACTTGATGATAAGCAAGTAGTAAGGCAAAGCGGGTTCTGGCACACTTTCAAGGTCAATCGCTCCGATTACAATGATGTCATGAACTCGATGGCATATGTCCATCAGGAGTCTTTGTGAATTAGGACCTGTTTATATCTGTTTGAGATCTATTTATTTTTTGTACAGACCTGTTTATAGAGACCTGTTTAAAACCTGTACAGACCTGTTTAAAATCCGTTTTATATCCTGATGGACACATGCCATCCAGTTCTTGACGTCATTGTAACCGGAGCGATTGACCTTGAAAGTGAGCCAGAACCCGCTTTGCCTTACTACTTAAGCAACATAAACTTTGCTTAAACCAAACTGGAAGACAATAATAAAAAGCGCTTTACCGTTATCGTAGTCTCCTGCACCTTCTGACCACCTTTACATTCTGATACAGATTGAAAATTTATGAAATCGTGAAAGCTCATTTTTATATTTATTTATTTTATTTTAACATACTAAAATTTCTCCTATTAATGTGCATTGGTAGATAATAAAATACAGATTAGAAATTTATGAAATCGTGTAGAGCTGATTTTTACCCTTATTCATTTTAACAGACTAATTTTTTTTATATTTTTCATATTAATATACACTGATAGATGGTAAGGAATAAAATATTACCGATCAGATATTTTTAAAATCGTGTAGAGTTTATTTTAAACCTGATTTATTGTGAAATATATAATTCATAATGATAGCCAAAAGCAAAATATTACAGTTTATAAATTGTTAAAATCATGTACAGTTAATGTTTCAATATTGTTTTCATAACAATACAACCAAAAATCTGAAGCTGAATTTCGCAGTTGGAATCTAACACGGGACTTTTATTTTCCAAACGTAGATAAATAATTAATAACTTTTCTTGAATTTTCATTTTGTCTTTACTTCTTGTAGTACTACCGTAGTACGGGCACCTTTTTCGCCATTTGACCCAATGAATTATGCAAGAAAGGCAGCAGCACGAAACACATTCCATATGTAATAAAAAAAAATAGCGCTACTCCTGTCTGTTACTGTTAGTTTTCACATGTTCTTTTGGATTTCTTTTTATTATGAATTCTAATATATTCAGATAGTTGGCTGTACTTATAATTTAATTCCATTGAAATTGATTTGTTTCTGAGAGATTGTTTTGTTGTATTTTGGAGTTTGATACACATTTTTAGATCTATTTCTTATTTCATATTGATGATTTACTGGCGATCCAAATGTATATTTCTTGTTGTGAATATAAACTATAGCCGCATGCATATAGGACCTCTTCACACTCACTAATTCATTATTAATAAATATATTTCTCCAGTTGTTTCGACTTCTGCTGTTAAAAATTGTCCGTAATATATAATTTTGTATTATCTGGAGAGGCTGGAGGGTTGCATTATTGGCTGAGCCCCAGACGCTAATACCATACCTAACTAGGGATTCCGTTAGGCTGTTATATGTCACTAAAAGAGTCTTTCTATTTATTTAGTGTACTTTTCAGGTTATAAAATTTATATATTAGTTTTCTTAGTTTCTCGTTTAAATATATAATATGGTTATCCTATTTTAGGTGACTATCGAAAATAACGCCGAAGTATTTAATAGTAGTGGTGTTTAGGATGTAATTATTCGTTTCTCTAACTAGAGAATAGGTTACACCATTTAGGGTACCTGCCTTCGTTGGAGAAAAGGCCATGAATTTAGTCTTTGCTATATTCAGTTTTAACAAATTTGTGTCTAGGCAGTTTTTGACTTTACTAATTGCCTCAGCCGCCTTTTACCGCACTAAGTTCTGGGTCTCTCCCGAACATATGAATACAGTGTCATCTGCATATGATATGATGTTGCATCCAAAGTTTTTGTCCAGCAAATCGTTGGTAAGCAGCAGGGAAAAGGTAGAGCCTAAGACTGTTCCCTGTGGGACTACAGTTTTCATTATTTTCTTAATGCTAAGAGTATTGTCAATTTTTACTTGCTGATGGGGTCTATTTGACAAATATTGTTTTAATAAGTTGTAGGTAATACCTCTAATTCCCATCTTGTTTAGTTTTGTCCAATAACGGGGAATGTAACCGTATCGAAGGCTTTTTGTAGTAGTAGTAGTGATTTGTTTCAGAAGAGTTGATAATAATAATACAATACGGTACTACTTTAACTTGAGAAAATGAATTTATTTTGGAAATAACATAAAAAAAAAATTGGCGGACCCCCTAAGTGAATCTAGCAAAAATGTTTTAATAGTGGCCTCGCCGACCCCTTCGGGCCCCACACCCCCCTTTCACCAGGCCTGTGGACAGAAAGAAATAAATTTAAAAAAGTTTAAATTTATGCAATGAATCTTTTTATCGCAGCTACATTGCAGTGGAAGATATCAGACTGGTCTTGAAGATTATCATAGCTTTCACAATTTTATACAGCGGCGAGAATTTCTGTATGTTAGGATAATATATTTCCGTACAATTAACCGTAATTTGTTTATACCACTTTATTTATTTTATCGGGGACAGTTGGTAATACCACCCAACCATTTACATCGTTTAATTTATTGTTCAACTTCATGTCGTCTACTTATAAAAGACAATTGATGCCCAATTCAATATGAAGATATTGCAAATATAATAATGGGCCTAACACAGAACCCTGGGGCATGACTGAACTATATACAAATTCAGCAGACTGTTGACCTTTTTATTCAATATGGGGTTATCAATTTGCCACATATGATTTTAAAAAATATTACCAACTTTCTCGAGAAGCCAAACTATTGAAATTTTGAGAATAGAATGTTATGATCAAATCTATCAAATGCTTTAACGAAGTCTGTGTAAATTACATCGACTTGACAGGAAGCGATTTTTTTAAAGATTATTATTGACTTCTCATCGGGGGGTTTGTCTTTGCCTAACATTTACATTGATATACAGTATAGAGGTTTACTATATATATTTTTTTTGAGATTGTTGTTGACTTCTCGCAAGGGAGAAATTATTGAACAATTTTTTCATTAATTTTCGACAGTATACAGGGTGTTGCATCATGAGAGGGACATAGCGTAATAGGAGGTAGAGAACATCAGTGGTAACCGGAACCTCCCATAGAAATGTCTCATTGGGCCTTCATTACGAAGTTACAGGGTGTTAAATAATTTTTGGCCAAACTTGTTTTTTGTCATAACTTTGACAGGGAATGAAATAACGGATTCATATTTGGTACGGCTAATGTACTAACGAGCCCCAAGAGGTACATGTATAAAAAAAACTATATCCAGGTCCGGACTCACTATAATTTATGTTTCTTCTTTGCATCAATAAAACATCACCCTGTATATATTTTTTTGAAATTTCGATACGATATTCGAAAAGACCAAGAAAAAACAAACAAAATGGCCTATTTCATTTTTTTGTTACACCTTCGTGGTTATTTAAATACGTTGTTAAATGTGCAAGAAAATGGATTACAGAACCCTATTAAATGAGAGGCACGTGAAATAAATAGTTTTATAACTAAAATTTGCAAAAATTCTATTGAGCCTAGGTGGTCTGGGTGAATCCTAATTCCGGCACGTTTTAAAGGTCCATTTTGGTAAAAAACTGTGGTCCTAATAAGTAATCGGGTATGAAATAACAACATTTTTAATCAATTACAGTAGGCTTGTTCAAAGTGACAGATAATAAAAAGAAATCTCCTAAACAGTTGAATAATTGTTTGTTAGTAATTTAATGTGTCAATAATCCGCATTTAGTTAGTGAAAACTTGTGAAAATATTTTAACTATGCCAGTAAAATTTACAAACGTGGAATATGCTGACATAATATTCATCTATGGTTTCTGTAATGGAAATGGTAGGTCGGCGGAAAGAGAATATCGGCTGCGTTTTCCTGGTCGTCGATGCCCTATTCATAAAACCTTTAGTACGGTGTTCCAGTATGCAAGACAACACGGAAAGTTTCCTACTTCTGCAGTTGTGGAGCGTGTTTTACAACAAGGTGTGCAGGAACAAAACAATATTATAAACGTAGTTCAAGAAAACCCAAATATGAGCACTAGACGAATCAGTTTGGCAACTGGTATTCCTCATTGGCGAGTATGGAGAACCCTAAAAAGAGAACGTTACCATCCATATCATATCCGGCAGGTACAGCGTCTTCAACAAGGCGACGATATCCCCCGCCTGGCATTTTGTCATTGGTTGTCTAACCATCGCCAAGTCATTTACAGAACCTTATTTACGGATGAGGCACAATTTACAAGGGATGGAGTAAACAATTCACGAAATAATCATAAATGGGCACAGGAAAATCCACATGCGGTACGCCAACGCCGTTCGCAACACAGGTTTTCTGTAAATGTTTGGGTCGGACTTGTGAATAGACATTTGATAGGGCTACATTTTTTTGAAGAAAGATTGAATGGTGAAATTTACTTTGATTTTCTTCAAAACATTTTACCGAATATGTTAGAAAATATCGGTATAAGAGGCATGTTGTTTCAGCATGATGGGGCCCCACCACATTTTAACCTTCAAGTAAGAGAACACTTAAACAATGTGTATCCTAATAGATGGATTGGACGCGGGGGTCCACATGAATGGCCACCAAGATCTCCTGATTGTAACCCTTGTGATTACTTTTTATGGGGCCACTTAACAAACGAGGTTTATAGCATTGAAATTGAAAGTAGACAACATTTAATCCAGCGCATCGTTACAACCTGCGACGAAATACGGAATAATCCAGAAAGGATACGTCGAGCAATTGGTGACCTTTCTAAACGCGCAAGAAAATGCACAGAATGTGGGGGAGGACATTTTGAAAATTTACTTTAGTGTCAATTACGTTTTATTTTTAAACACATTTAGTTATTGTTTTGTTATTTATTGTTAATTGAATGGAAAATATTTTATTTATTTAGATTTTAGTTTGTTCTCTTTTCCAATTTTTATTAAGTATAAAATGTTGATGATTTTCTTGATCAAAGTAACTGGTTGCTTAGACCTAAATGGTTTAAATTATCTGTCACTTTTATTCTTTGAACAAGCCTACTGTGATTGATTAAAAATTTTGTTATTTCATACCCGATTACTTATTAGGACCACAGTTTTTTACCAAAATGGACCTTTAAAACGTGCCGGAATTAGGATTCACCCAAACCACCTAGGCTCAATAGAATTTTTGCCAATTTTAGTTATAAAACTATTTATTTCACGTGCCTCTCATTTAATAGGGTTCTGTAATCCATTTTCTTGCACATTTAACAACGTATTTAAATAACCACGAAGGTGTAACCAAAAAATGAAATAGGCCATTTTGTTTGTTTTTTCTTGCTCTTTTCGAATATTGTATCGAAATTTCAAAAAAATATATACAGGGTGATGTTCTATTGATGCAAAGGAGAAACATAAATTATAGTGAGTCCGGACCTGGATATATATATTTTTTATACATGTACCTCTTGGGGCTCGTTAGTACATTAGCCGTACCAAATATGAATCCGTTATTTCATTCCCTGTCAAAGTTATGACAAAAAACAGGTTTGGCCAAAAATTATTTAACACCCTGTAACTTCGTAATGAAGGCCCAATGAGACATTTCTATGGGAGGTTCCGGTTACCACTGACGTTCTCTACCTCCTATTAAGCTATGTCCCTCTCATGATGCAACACCCTGTATATAGAGAGTTTTCATATTAGATTTTTAATGAACGAAAATCAGGTATGATTCAGGTATATTGAAGTAATCTACAGTAGTAATTTGTTCTTCACTAGCAATCAATTTTAATGGCAGTAAGGTAGGTAATTAAAAAAAATTGTTAGAAGAAGAAGAAGCTTTGATTATTAAAAGGTAATAAAATAATAATAAAATTAATTTATTCTTGTTCAAAATTAGTTCTTATTATGCCAATACCTGACGTTAGGACCACCATGAAAATAATATAAAAACACAAACCATTTACTTCGCCATTTACTGAATTTCCGCATGAATTGAGATACCTCTTTACAATCCGCATTGTTTATTTTGCTTACAATCCCTACTTGTGTATTTCATTCACGTTACGGCAAAGAACTCTGTCAAAAATAACAGAACTGACCAGTCTATTATTACTTTCACACAGTATTAAATTTAGAGTATGCCACTCCATAAAGGTATCTAATCTTGTAACAAAACCGTAAAGAGCAGGCATTCAGGGGACAAATAAAATTTCGGAGTCAGGGCCCGGCTCCACTTCATCTCTTATAGCACCTTTTGATGCCTATTGTCATCCCTGTGTTTGGCTGGCCGCAGGCGGTCCTTCCGAAAATTTACGAAATTATTCAATGAGGCCTTTGTAACGCACCGAAAGATTTATTTTCTGGAAGACAGGTGATGTCAAAAATTTATGTAAGAACTCGACCGTTGTCTTTTAATATATATTACGGTTATGGCGTGAAATTTTATATGAGATGCTATTTATGATTGTTTTGAATCTGGATCTTATAAGGACATATTGTGTATTATATTTTTGCATCTTGTCAGAAAGACTTTACCACGTACTTTCAAACAGCATTCAAACTTACTCAAAAAAGTTTGCAAGCTATCTGATGCAATTACAATTTACAAATAACGTATAACTCAAATTCTAACCTATTTTGTTTGCCGCTTTGATATAATAAGAGTACCCACCTAGTGCAGTAAAAAAAGGCCAAAAAATGAAGAGATAGGTATAGTCTGGATACAGCAGGTCCTCCGAATTTTAAGAAACAATGAAACAAATATTTTTTTTTTATACATTTATTTAACGTCGGCCTATTTCCGCTACTGAGGCCTAACACCGACGCCTGTAGACGAGCTACCCCCAACCAGGAATTTTGCCGAACCTCTTCTCTTAAGAAGAGTAGGGATCTTTTACTTGCCTAACATTTAATAAACAAGGGACCGACGACTTTACATCCCCTCCGAAGGATGGTATATCTCCTATACAACCCTCGCCTAAGGTTGTATAGCTTCCGCGCATACACTGATATACAAGCCGCTGGAAGATGTGTGAGGCGAGAACGCGGTTTCCGTTGGAATGGTCACCCTCCAAGTACTAACTGCGCCTGCCGTTGCTTTACATCGCATACCGAAGTATGTACATAGTAAAGACGCGCCTACGCTCGCCCCGGAAACAAATATAAAAATATTAATATAGAAGAACCTAAAAATTTTCGCGTATGCCACTTCAACATACGTAGCCTTCGGGGTAAAACAGATATGCTATTCGTACTTTTAAAATCGTTAAACTTGCCGGAAGTTGTGTGTATTTCTGAAACATGGTGTTCAACAGAAGAAGCGAAATGTATTAAACTAGAGCGTTATCGACCTGTAGCAGATTATTGCCGCTCAGAAACAAGAGGAGGAGGTGTCATAATTTTTACTCGTAATGACATTGAGTTTAAATCTAGGAGAATTAGCACCAGTGGCTGTAACTCCATTTGTGAGTATACTACGACAGATATTATTATAACAAATATAACTCTAACTGTAAGCTGTTTTTATCGAGCGCCCATGGCTAACATAATGGAATTTAACAAATGTTTTGAAAGTTTTAGTGAGAAAATTAATATTAAATCTAAGTATCAAATAATATGTGGTGACTTTAATGTAAACTTTGACTCTAAGGCTAATGACAAAAATGCAATTCATTTAAAGAATGTTCTTTCATGTTATGGAATTTCTCAATGTATTAATGAGTACACAAGAATTTCAAGGTTCATCAAGGACTATTATAGATAATATTTTTATAAACTTCTATATTGATAACGTTAATGTTTTAGATACTCATGTGTTCGACCATATCCTTTCAGTTAGAAACTCCTGCGAAAGAGAACGGGGATGTATTTATTTACAAGAGACAATTTCATAATCCAATATATATAATGATTTTTAAGTATCTGGTATCAATTGAATCGTGGAATAATCTATACTCGCTCATTAATGCAAATGATAAATTCAATGTTTTTTGTGTTAGACTAAGTCACATATTAGAGGAAGCATTTCCTCTGGTGCGTATAAAAATTAACAATGGTGTAAACAAAAGGCGTCACAAAGGTTGGCTAACTGACGAAATTATAAATCAAGGTGAATTCTTACGTCAATTATTTAAAGCTTATAAAGTAACAAATGATGAGGAACTTAAGAAACTTTACAGTATACTTTTAAAAAATCATAAAAATGCTATTCATATGGCCAAACGTTCTTTTAACGATTGAGGTATCAAAATGCTGACAACAAATCTAAAATAGTCTGGCAATTGATAAGAAATGAAAGTAATAGTGATCAGGTGAGACCATATCCTCAATTTTTTAACGATAAAGAGAGAAATCAATTATCAAATCTTTCTGATGCTGCACAAGAATTTAACAATTTCTTTATAGATTCCACTGATATTCTCATCCAACTACTAGGTCCACCTAACCCACCACTAGTAGAAAATTCTGTTAACTCAAGTATATTCTTAAATCCCATAGACATTAATGAAACTAAAGAAATCATAAGGAAAGTTGCTGTATAAAATTCTGCAGGTTACGATGGTATCCCATGTTCCATTCTTATTCACGTAATTGACTTCATTGCTCCAGTTTTAACAGAGTTAATTAACTCATCCTTTTGTCAAGGTATATTCCCAGAAAACCATAAAACAGCTATCGTTATTATCGAGCAGTATGTCTTTTATCTGTATTCTCTAAAGTATATGAAAATGCCTTCTACAATAGATTAATTATGTTCATAGATAATAATAATATACTTTATAAATATCAGTTTGGTTTTCGTAAAGGGTTGTCAACTCAAGATGCTATGGTTTCTTTTACCAATTATATTTTAGAACAACTTGACAAAAATCAAAAATTTGTTATAATTTTCTTTGATTTTGCACGTGCCTTTGATATGGTAGACCATAGTATACTATTAAAGAAGGTCTACAACTATGGTCTTAGAGGATCAGCCTATAATTGGCTACCTGACAGGCAGAGCACAAAAAGTCATTTCAAAATCTTGAACAAGGGAGTACCATTCTGACATCCGGCCTTTATGAGTAGGGGTTCCGCAGGGTAGCACGTTAGGCCCTCTATTATTTTATTGTTTATTAATGACATTAATAAGGGCTTTGGACATGTTTCATTGTTTGCGGATGATACAGCAACAGTCACATCAGATAAGGACTTTAAATCTTTAAGCCAAAAAGCCAGTATTTGTACCGCAAATATGGAAAACTACTGCAGTAATAATAGATTGATACTATACATGGTAAAATCACAACTAATCTCATTTTCGACAAGAGAGAACAATTGCAGTTTCTGGGATTAGAAATCGATTGTAACCTTTCGTGGTTTCCTCAAATCGAAATAGTTTTGAAAAAATTGTCAGTAACCTGTTTTTCAATATGGCAAATGAGAAAGTCTGTTAATAAACATACATTACTAGCATACTATTATGCGTACGTGAATTCAGTTCTTAGTTATGGCATTATAAACTGGGGTAATTCAACTAGAATAACTGATGTCTTGATAATGCAAAAAAGGATTATAAGAACTATAAACCTATAACTTACTCTTGCAGAAGTCTTTTCAAGCAATTGAATATTTTAACGGTGATTTCTGTATACATTCTCAACTGTGTTATGTACGTAAAAAGAAATGCTGACAAATTTACACAAACCTCGGAGGCAACTAATTATAACTTAAGACACGGAGGCCACATAAGATTACCCCCTCACAGACTTTCTCTATTATCAAATAGTTCCTTTGTGATGCCTGTTAAATTGTGTAATAATTTACCTTCCCGCATAAAAAACATTGAGAATATGTTCAAGAAATCAGTAAAATTATTATTATTAGGGCATAGTTTTTATACAGTTCATGAATTTTTTTCTTCTGCGCTACTCTAGATTAGGTAACTCACTCACTGTAATCATTAAATATTTTTCTTTGCTTTTGTAATCTTTGTTCTTTCTGTTTTTTTTTAAGTGCCGACTTACAAATATTTTATTGACTATACACTTATATGCTGTATATGTTGCACTTATATGTTATAGCTGTTTTTATATATTTTTTATTTCTATATTTATTTATATTTATACTTATACATTATGTGTTTGACAATTCTAATACTTTTCATGTAAAAGTCTTATAGAAATAAAGTTAATTATTATTATTATTATTGAGTTATGCATTTGGCAACTAAATCACTTTTTAGCTCAATTAACAATACTTACCTACATTATAATGCTTGTAAATAAGTTTCTGTAAAACTTAATTTTTTTTTGGAATTTATTACATGAAATGAAAAGTTTCAAAATGATACAGCCCAAATTTTAGCTCAAAATATGCATTTTTTAATTAACAATTGCCCAAAATGCAAAAAGTTAAATATCTCGAGTTCACGTTAACAAAAATGAACTTTTTTATATTAAAGATCCCAAAATTCTCTACCAGATCTGATAAAAAATTTAATTTTAATTTTTTTTTCAAAATGGCCGAAAAAATGCAATTGTTATTTGAGTTTTAAAAAATGTAAAAAAAGTAAGCAAAATCACATTGAAAAAATTTCTTTTTAATTGCATTTGAAAGCTGATGTCGAGATCTACATGTTGAAAAAAATTTCATTTTCGACTTAGTGGCATAAAATGGCGGACATTTCAAATTTTCAGGGTCTTTTTATTACATCAAAAAGTATATTTTCTGAAAGTTTGATGCAAATTGGTCTAGTTGACGGTCTTGCGCACTAAAATGAAAAAAAAATGTTTTTTTCTCGTTTTTTCAGTTTGGTAGGTTCTGTACGTACTTCAGAGACTTGAAACCAACGAGAATTTATTGGAAATTTTATTACGAAGAGAGTGGTTTTTAATTTGCTCCGATCAGACTTATAGAACCGGAGTTATTAACATTTTAAGCTCGAAAAACCTTGTAAAAAACTTTAATTGTTTATAAAAAAAGTAGCTAGCACAAGGTTTTCGAGGTGATACCCAAAACAGGATAAACTCATAACCTTACTGTATCCAGACAAAAATTAAAATGCTTTTTTTACTGCACTAACCTGCATTGTTTGGCTATTCCTACCTAGTTGGAAAAATCTGTTAATCTATCATATATTCACTGATGTGCTCAATGATGTAGTCTAGCAACTGCGAACCTATAGTCGCAAAAAGAAAAAATAATGACATTTAACAAAGTAAATTTCTGTTCGTTATTTGTTTATGTTTTTAAATTAATGTAAATGTATTAAAAACCGGAAGTTATCTTACGTAAAAACATGTTCTTGTCAGCCCAGACCATCCTACATTGTGTTTCAGCAAAATGAAGAATTATGTACAAGACAGCGTTCTTCACCGTCAACTTTTTAATTGGGAATATCCCTGATTGCCGTTTAAAGAAACGTTGAGTTATAAATGGTTACATAAGTAACAGTTTTAATTGAATACTGTGAGCCGTTCCCCGTCTACAATCCTGTATTGCACCTACTACGAGTAGAACAAGGATTTATCACAATACCTGCGAGTATTATCCGATAAGCGGTGCTTTATTGAGCTTTCAGTTCCACAAAAAACTAGACAAATATCCGAAGAATTAACAATATAATTAAGCCTTCCACATTCCATTCATATTGTGTGAGATGCGAGACGCAGTCCCCGGTGTATAATTACAAACAATTGAATATCGATATAGCGGCGGCTGCGGCTGAAAACAAAACAAAGAAACCGTTGATGGTTCAGGTCATAAAGCTAGCAGGAGACGGTGGTGTTTCTGAGACAGTAGGCCGCGTTTTCAACAATTGACAGGAGCAGAAAAGGCGCGCCCAAGTGTGAAGATACTTCTCAATCAGATAATATGCGTACGGGTCATTTCTTTGCCGCCTCCCGGTCTTGTGTGTCAAGGCAGCCCTCGCCTCCTTCGCTCCACCCCCACAGGACGGTATTCTGCCGCGGCAAAAAATTCCAGCCCCGAAAATATTTAATCTGCTCTTTATATTGTATTGAAAATAATTCGATGCAGGGCATTGTGCTCTCGGTTGACGTTCCACAGGATTTATTTTCTTAATAAATTGAGAAATACCTTGATACTGAATCTGTTAGTATGTAAAGCATTATGCAAAAATTATTAATAAGAACACTAAAAAATAAAATATATCAAGACGACTTCCTTATCCTAGCTAACACTAAAATAAATTGGATTGTGTAATAAAATTCATAGCATTTTAAGGAATAAAATATGCTCTTATGAAGTTGGCTCAAGCTATAATATATGTAGAGTGAAGGAAGAGGCATGATGCCTTCTTTAATAAATATAGGTTGACAGTATTCTCTAAAGTTGACATTTACAAGGATTCTTACAATTTTCTCTTGTTGTCGAAAAGCTTTTATTGCCTGTGAGGGATTTCCCCACAAGAAAACTGCATAATACAGTTTTGAGTGAAAAGAGAAACATAAGTATTTTTCAGTAGATACGTTAAAATCAATAAAAACTTTTGGTTTTGTGAAAAGAAAAGTAGTGCTAGCCAGCTTCAAAATAAGTTGTTCTATATGATGTTGTTAATGTTTTTATCAGAACACAGAAGCATGGTATCATCTGCAAACAGAATAATCTTGGTGGAGTTCATACATTGAGAAAAGTTATTGACATATAGTATGAACAATAGGGACCCCAAGACAGAACCTTGAGATACCCCGTGCATGACATTTAGAAAATAAGAATTTTTATTATTTATACACATTGTTTGCGAGTTGTTAAATACGACTCAGAAAAGGGTAAGAGGTAAACCTCTAATACCACATAATGGCAACTTTTCTATTAGTATGTCGTGAGAGACAAAGAGATCACACAGTGAGATAACTGTGTGAAGATCTGCCTCAAGTCAACTATATCACTCGATCCTAAGAACAGCTCGAACGCCCGGAACGAAACCCAAACCGATCAGGACTGATGAGTGGATGTCTGTCAAGATAGCTGGTCAATCTCTTTACCAGAGCCTTGGAAGGAGTTATCTCCTTTTTTTATAATAATAGCTCCTTCACGACTTCTCGTTTATTCTTCAGCTAACATTGAATAATTTAAAAATATTATACTCGACTTAAAATCCAACGCATGTGAAACTGATCTTATTTGTGCAAAAATTCAAGCCCTTGTTCTGCTTGATTTCTCCAAAGCCTTAAGCTAGCTTATTTTGGACTTAATGATCCGGCCGTACAGTTATCTTGTTCCTATCTTAGTAATAGGTGTCAAGAAGTGGTAGTTCATGAATCATCCTCGGAATCAGATTAACAGATGTACCACAAGGCACGATATTAGGCCCCTTATTATTTCCTATATATACATCCGACTTCTTAGGAGTAGTAGACAATATAACTATGCAAGCCTCTGCACAGCACACAGATATATCTTTCATTTCATCCAAATTACGTTAACTTAGCCTGCGATTGTATATATAAAGACCTAGACTCAATTTATGAATGTAATGCTCTTATTTTTTGCCAAATATCGTCAGATCAATTGTTATATTGTTAAATAACTACATGAATCTAGTAACTTTAAAGATAGTTAAAAAGGAAGAATGCATTATTTTTTATGAGAAACTAAAATTTGAATAATATGTCTCTCTTTGGGTAAAAAGATCATACATTATATTGGCCTGAAACTGCTTTATTCTAATGCTAACATTTTCAATTACGTAAGAAACTAGCTGAAACCCTGGTTTTGTCTAAACTGAATTATGGCATTACCTTCAAGTTTCCCTATTTTCCTGTCTAGACAAGGTCACACAATATAGACTTCAAAAGATACAAAAGAAGAATAAGAAAAATTAAAAATATTTTTCGTGAACAGCTTTCGTTTTAAGATCAAAATTTTTTTTATGTTAGAATAATTGTGTGAATATAGTAGGGTTAAGTAGAGTAGCCTCGTCTAAACTTCGCCCTCAAAGTAATATTGCATATTACGATACTAAATAATGTACTGATACTACTACATTACACTGATTTAAGTACACTGTTACAGGAAGTTTTAATGTTTCATTAAGCACTCAGTCAGCAATAATCTCTTTTTATGGAAAAATTGTACATATTGTGGGAGATATGGTGTTAAAATTAAAAGGTCTCAACCCAGCCAGGCACTGGTAAATTTCTCCAAATAATAATTTCCCCAGCTTCTGCACGACATTCTCGATCACCCGATCTCAATCCCCTAGACTCCTTTTTGTTTCTTTCTCGTTTTATTCCGGCCAGCACCCAACAAAACTTAGCGATAAGGACAGTAGCGTTGTGCATACTTTTTGTCGACGAATGTATTATGAAATATATCGATTACAAGTGAGGACATCAGCCTCGCCATCATACTTTAATTAAACTAGCTTATAAACCCAATATTGCGAATCTAATTTACATAATATCTGCGTACATATTCCTTCTCACATACTTATATAATTTTATGATAAGCATGGACACATTAAAATTTAAATTTATTTGTTTAAGCAGGTTTTGACAGTGCAGACGCCATATATTGGTAGCTCTTGTATCGCTACTCTGTATTAATTTTTAACATGGCTGTACCATCTCATAAATAAGGATTTAAATTAAATTCATATAGCTGGACTGTTTATGAAAGCTTCTTCAAAGGAAAAAATTAACACCGTATATTAATAATTATGACAGCAGCAACAATGTCGTATACTGTTTAATCCGACGTTTCACTACGAGCGGTCGTATGTACGAGCACAGTTGAATTTTTACACACTTCTTGTTACCGGTACACAAAAGTTATAAAGCAGGTATTATATGCCGTACTTTAAAATTATATACCGACTTTATTGAAGAATTTGCATCTAGTTTAAATTACCGATATTTCTTTAATACATATATACACTCTAGTGGTAGTATTATTATTCTTATGCCTAGTTTTAACAAATCAAAAGGAAATGAAACTTATAACAAACTTGAAATGAGAATTTCGTTACAAAAACTACAAGAATATCGTCACTTCTACCAATCCACCATTTATTTCAATACACTTGTCAATCCTTTTACACATATTCATAGTAACCTTTTGTAAGTGTTATGGAGTATTTTCTGCACAAATTTGCATTACAGCCCGTAATTCTTGTACAGTTTGTGACCTTGATTTGTAATCTTTTTGTTCCGTTAAACCCCAAAGGAAAAATTAAAGTGGCTTCAAGTCTGGGGATCTCGGCGGCCACTCAATTAAAGGACTGTTTTGCCCTATCCAACGATTTTCAAAATGTTCATTTAGCCATCTTCTTACCAAGGCAGCGCTTTGAACAGAACTTCTATCTAGCTGAAACTTTAAATTAAGGAGATTCTGCAGTGACAAGTCATCTAATGCGTTCCAAAACCCGTTCCCAAGAAAATTTAAAAACGCATTTGTGGTCACATTATCCTCAAAGAAGAAAGGACCAATAATTTTGTCATTTAATATTCCGCATCAAACGTTAATTTTTTGCAATTACTGTCTCTTTGCATTTATTGATAACCAGTGACAATTTTGGCTCGAAACCACCCCGTCTATGGTAAATGTGTCTTCATTGCTAAATAAAATTAGGATTATTTATATATTCATTCTATAGTAATATAGTAGTAAGCAAAACTCTAATCGTCTTTCCTCATTTCCCACTTCCAACGTATGCAAATTTTTTGACCTGTAAGCCTTTTTTTAAGGCATCTTTGGTATTTCTATAGAACATGCCCCCTCTAGAATTTCGAGTTTTTTTTTTCAGAGACGTGTTGTAGGTTTAAGTAGGAACCATTATGCACTTATTAAAATTTGGCCAAATTAACAATAACCAAAATAAGGGTAGTTTGTAGGGGTTGAAGTAGGGGTCATGGCGATGAAAGTATGTAATTTTACAAGGATTACAGTACGACAACATGTGAGTAAATATCTCTTGCCTTCAACAACCCACGCCCAAAGGTAAAAAAATTTCTTTCATCAATTTTGTCTACAGTTTTTCCACGTTGACAAAATTGATGAATGACAATTTCTTACCTGTATGGGAGTATTTAAGAAATTTTGCTGGTCATTCGTGGGAAAAGGATTATTTTTAAGGGATTTTTAAATTTCTAATTGTTCAAGAAGATTTAGTCGTTTACCTTTTCCTTCTTCATGAAGCAAATTTATGTTAACTGTGTCTATGAAATAGTTATTTTCAATGCAGTGTGTTGACATTTCCGTATTGTTATTTAAAATGATTTTGTATGTTCTCTTACCCTGTTCTCAATGCTTCTACCACTCTGACCTATATAGGCGTCATTACAATCTTTACATTTGATTTCATATACACCTGATTTATTGAGAGTAGTTATTTTTTCTACCTATGTTTCTTTCTGTGTCGGTCCATATACAAAAAATATCGTCTACATAACGAGTCCAATAGAAAACACGTGTATTTAAATTATTATTACTATTAAAAATTAAGTTTTCTAAATTCTCCATAAATATCTCATCTAACAAAAGAGAAATAGGTCACTCATTGGTAAGCCGTCTTTTTGTCTATAAAACTCGCCATTAAACTAAAAATAATTCTGTCCAATACAAACCTTTGACAGTTCTTTTAATTCTATTTTTTCGTTTGTGCCAATTTCTGAGTTAAATTTGTATTCAAAAAAAAACATTGGATTTTATTTTTCTTTTCAGTGGACGATACATACAGTTTGTCTCACCGGGAACCGCAAACCGTTGCACCTGTCAAATTTTCTATAAAATGTCAAATTTCTCTGAAACGGCTAGGTTTAGGTATAGAATATGCTACATTTTTCGACTCAGAATTTTATGCTCTTTTAGAAAACCCTAAATTATATAGGGTATTCCATTTGAAATAAGCAAGTTGGTATCGACTTCCGGTATAAGCGGAAGTGCCAGCTGCTTGTAATTATTTTAGTTGGATTGGCCACACCGACATTAGTAATTATCTAAATTTTCAAAATTTTCTGATGCGTACTTTTCTCTATGTCGATCGATCCAGTTCCCGGTGAGACACCCTACCCTGTATATGGTAGAAAATCCCAAGAAGAAAAAAAAACAAAAATTACAGATCACTATTTAAAAAAAAATGCCTTGTCATCAAGTTCTTGTCACTAAGGACGCAATCTTGGGGTAAAAAAGCCCTCTTGCATATTTTATGTGGGATACGCTCTGTATAGAAAGTTTGCGCCTCAGGGCTATAACAACTGCCAATATATTCACCATTGAAATGACTTCTCTTAAAAACTAATCAAGTCAACAATTAGACGTCAAAGGTGGGCGTCAATGTATGATAATTTATATGTATCCTATTTTATGTTAACCTATACAAGAGTACATTAGATAGTTCCCCGTTATTTTTAAATAATAAACAAGTCAGAATTTATTCAGTTTCATCCGAAGTTCGTGTCCGAAGTGAACGACGCCTATCCCCCTAATTACCAATAAATAGTTGCAAGCTAAATAGTTCTCTGAAGATGGAGTTTTACGCTGGCCGTTTATTATGCCTTGCAAATTCGTACCACTAGTACATCGAGGACGACTGCTAAGGTATGTTTTGAGTAATGACGATTGTTAGTGTGCCATTATGTTAATTTACATGAGGAGAAAGCACGATGAACGCATGGTTATGATAATAAGGATAAGCATTTGTCTTGGGTGTTCTTTTGGATTCGCCAATCGCAAATCCGTGAGTCGCAAGGTATTTGTATAAATCGTAAGCCGATGTCATTGTCCTTCGGGGGCGTAAAAATTGAACGAGTTAGAGCTGATGTCTAACACTGGGATTATTTATACGAGGGCATCTACAAGCTTTTACAAGTGAAAGCTGGTGTGATTTTAAGAACACGCTATAATAACATATATTCTATGTTAATTAGCAATACCTACAGTGTGACCTATTTCAAATGGAAACCTCTCTGTAAAAAATGTATTTATAATCCTATGTTAACGCTTTTTTTTAAATGACAAAAAAATGACTTTATGACAAAAATTTAGAGACAAATTTCAATTTTCAGAGCCTTCTATGATTTATTTTTAATGTCGAAAATGAACAAATTTGATTAGCGACTTCTTTATTGAAATTTTAACTACGCCACTAGATTCAGTAACCTCTCAAATGGGTAAATCCCAAGTTTCATAAAAAAATATTGAAAAATGACAGATTTATGACAAAATTAATGTAGGCTCATAGTAACTTTTACTTGATTTTTTCTAAAAATCGAAGTAGCCCATGAAAAATAAACAAAAGAAAGATAAATTAAGTGAATAGTTTTAATAAATATTATATTTTTATTGAGTAATGGCAGATAATAATAGGGTACCATGGAAAACAAATTTTATAGTCAAACGCCAAATCTTTAAAATTCGCATATTCTCATATTCATTGTTATTGAATTATAAAATTAATCGATAGTTTATTAGTTTGTAGTTAATTATGGATAATCTAAATGTACAGGAAAAAATTGAACTTGCGCGCCTTAGAGGAGATAATGACAGAACTTTGAAAGAGGTATGCGAGATATTTAACAACAGGCATCCAAATAGGCCCAACATTACTAAAAGTACTGTTTATAAAATAAACAAAATTTTTAATGAGTGTGGCGCTGTGACACGGCGTATTATAAGAACAGATAATAATCCAAACGCCAGTGTAAGAGTAGCTAGCTTAGATTTGAATTTACCTAGAGAAGAATTTGGTAAAACCATTCAAACCCAAATTTTTACACACGTTGGAACCTGGTGATGATAACAGACGGATGGAGTTTACCTTGTGGGAAAAGAGAAATTTTAATAAAAATATTTTATTCAGCGATGAAGCAACTTTTACAACAAACGGGGTAATATCGTCACAAAATTCTAGGTTTTGGACTATAGAAAACCCACAGTTTGTCGTTAATTGTAAAAGACAATATTCCCAAAAAGTTAATGTTTGGTGTGGGTTGCTCAATGAAACAATCATTGGCCCTTTCTTTTTTGAAGGTAATATGAATAGCATGCAGTTTTTACAGTTCCTAAGAAATTAATTTTGGAATATTCTACATGAACTTCCAATACAAGAAAGGGTAAATCTACATTTTCAATTAGATGGAAGCCCTGTCCATAATGCCAGAGTGGTTACCAGATGGCTGAATGCTAACTTTCCTAATCGATGGATAGGTTGTGGTAGCCCGTTAATTGAATGGCCACCCCGATCCCCGGACTTAACACCGATGGACTTCTTTTTATAGGGTTTAATAAAATCTAAAGTTTATAGGTCACGCCAGAGTAACAGAGAAGATTTGTGTGCAAGAATAAGACAAGCTTGTGCAGAAGTTACCCGGCAACAACTACAGAATGTCGTAAAAAATATTAAAAAACGATTCGACAAGTGCATCGAAATAAACGGCGGCCTTGTAGAAGCTACCAAAATTTAAGAAGTTTTAGTGTAATGTTGCACAATGTGTTATTTTTTTTATTTAATAGGTATCTAATTATTATTACTTTTAATTGTTCATACTTATGTTTTTAAGTCCAATATGATTAAGTTTGTTTAAATGGCAATATTTATTAAAACTATTCACTTAATTTATCTTTCTATTGTTTATTTTTCATGGGCTACTTTGATTTTTAGAAAAAATCAAGTAACAGTTACTATGAGCCTACATTAATTTTGTCATAAATCTGTCATTTTTCAATATTTTTTTATGAAACTTGGGATTTACCCATTTGAGAGGTTACTGAATCCAGTGGTGTAGTTAAAATTTCAATAAAAAAATCGCTAATCAAATTTGTCCATTTTCGACATTGAAAATAAATCATAGAAGGCTTTGAAAATTGAAATTTATCTCTAAATTTTTGTCACAAAGTGGAGTTTTCGATGGTTTATTATTTAAAAAAAAAGCGTTAACATAGGATTATAAATACATTTTTTACAGAGAGGTTTCCATTTGAAATGGGTCACACTCTATATTGAGTTAAAGTTATTACCACTTGGAAACTACTAGAGATATTTGAGTTCTGTAGAAACTCATTGCTAGAACATATAAATAGCTTTGTTTTCAATATAAATAGTTTTTTAATATGTTAAGAGGAGATGGCGCTGCGATACAAAGAATTTCTTGGATGACAGGAACCTAGAAATGTTATCTATGTTAAAGAGAATTTAATTTCAATTAGATTTAGTTATATGGAAAATATTCGAAAATCCAATCGTTTTCGAGAAATTTGAGTTTAAAATATTTAATTTTTGAAAAACTAAAATCGCCGTTACTTTCTTACATTCAATTTTAGACAATAGTTCGTTTGAAACTTTCCGAAACTTTCTACATAGAAAGGTAATGTGAATAATGTGGCAATACAACTTTTTTACAACTTCCGTTTAAACCGGAAATTACATTTATTACGATTTTAAAGCGCTCCCCTCTGTATTTTATTAAACAATATTGAATAAAAATGAGTTCCATGCATTTTTCCAGTGCAATCATAACAGCAATAAAGGAAACACCATGAGGCCAAATTGCAAAGATGTTTTCAACGTATCTCCACCAGACAACCGGTTTGTTTATACAATTTTGAACATGTGTGTTTTCCAGTAATTCTATTATTTTGTAGATTAGGTGATTTGTTTTTGAAGAGGACAATACATGTGGTAGAAAACCCAAATATAAGGAAAGAATATTCCTAGAATGCCACAAATAACTTTGAGACAAAGTGATCATTATTATTATGAACTAGTAATTGCTAATGTCGAGCTAATATAATAACCGAGAATATTTTAAGATTCACTATTAAAAATTCTCAATTGACTAAACAATTATTAATTTTATCTAGGAGTACGGTCCTGGCAAATAGGGTGTGCTGGACCGCAGATCACACGATTGTCAGGGTACAGACAATCAGACAGTTGTTACTGCTCCCCCTTTTCAATGTTATCAATAATTGACTTTTATTTTACTACAGATCATTATTTGTTGCTTACAATCTAGAATTTCAGGCGAAATCGTTAGTGTAAATGGTCCATTGGCAGTTTTTATCAATTCAATACATTCAGAAATCAAGACCCTTTTATAGGGACCCTCAAGATTACGTGTGGTATATCTAATTTGTGAATTATGGGAGAGTTGTTGGCATATATATGCTTATGAGTTGTCTAAATTTACTGCAGAGGTTGATATAGATTTTTAGATAAGTCAAGTAAAAATAATATCAAAATATATAATTATTGTTCCATTTTGAACTAAAGTATATTATTTGATTGTAATATTATACGGTGCCTTACATGTCAACAAAAATGCAACTACAAAACATATGGGTCAAGACAAATATACAGGGTTACTGGTAATTCGATACATTCCTTTGGAGATGTGATGGGGCATGAGCTAAGAAGTAAATTTAGCCCTAACATATATTATGCAAAACTCAATAGTTTTTGAGATATTTAAATTTTTTTGTTTTTCTCAAAAAGTAGATCTTAATGTCCTAAAAGTTAATTTTCGAAAAATCTATTTGACATTTTTAAATTTTTTTTTAAGATTACTTGTCTAATATTATAGATATCCGTTTGGAATGAAAAATATCTGGAAACATTTCGATCATGTGAACATCTGAAATAAAAACTTTAAATTTTTTTTTTAAATCAGCTATGAAATTTACCTATTAGGTTTTTTCAAAAAAATATTAACGTAACACGCGTATAAATTATTATAAAAACTGCCTTATTTCAATAGCTATCTAACAAGGTACAAATGTTCAATGTACCCTTAATAGTTCTAAGAAAATACTAGTAAAAATAACACAAGTAGTACGAATTTTATTTTTAGATAAACAGTAAAAAACATTTTAAAAGTAGAGTTTAATTCTTCATTAATTTCAAAGTTGTACTTTATTTTTTATATGTCTTGCTCAAAATGGGAGCCCCTATTCCGTATACAGACACGGCAGCGTCTTCTTATTTCCGTCCTTGTTACTCTGGTTGTCAGATTATGCCTTATGTGTTGGGCAGCATCGACTATCCTTTGTCTAAAGTTTTCTATAGTATTGACTGGTGTGGCATAGACCATCTCCTTCATATGACCCCATACGTAATAATCAAGGGGTGTTAAGTCAGGGCTTCGCGCTGGCCAAGGTATTGGGCCCGCTCTTCCAATCCAACGGTTAGGGAAACGTTGATCAAGTAACTGTCGTACTGTCAGCCGATAATGTGCTGGACAACCGTCGTCATTCGCTGTCTGACGGCTAGAGGAACATCTTTTAAAATCACCGCCAGATCATTTCTTAAAAAAATTTCATAGATTTCCCCGTTTAAATTTTGAAGAAGAAAGTGTGGCCCTATTAAATAGTGGCCAATGACTCCCATCCACACATTAATAGAAAACTTCATTTGGAAACTAGTTTCACGTGTTAACTTGCGATTTTCCTCTGCCCAATAGTGTAGGTTGTGGAAATTTGTTATACCCTCGCGATTAAATTTCGACTCGTCCGTCCATAAAATTTGCACTTTCTGCATTTGAATTTAACATAAAGCGGCAGAATTCCACTCTCCTTCCAGGATCACCTTCCTCCAAGCCTTGGACAGGGGTATAGTGGTAAGGATGACATCTAACTCTTTGTATCGTAGACCAAACTTTCCATTGTGACGCTCCGGTTAGTCTTGCGACTTTAGTAGTTGAAATAGTTGGGTCTTCCTCAAAATACCTCAATATTTCTTCCTCATCATCTGGTTCATAAACGGGAGGAGCACCAGCTTCACTTCTTCTACATTTCACGGAGATATTTCGATATGCCGTACTGAATACACGTGCATTTGGCAAGCGGCGGTTAGGGTACCAAAGGCCATATTCTCGGCGACCTTCAGCAGCGTTGCCGCCACAGTATCCATAGACAAACAAGATATCAGCGTATTCTGCGTTGGCATACGCGGCCATGGCACAGAAAATACAATAACAACAACTAATAACAACTACGAGTAAAATCAAAATCTTCGATAACTAATTTAACAAGACCAACAAACTTAAGGGACACGGAGATAAGAATGTCAGTTAATGACATATATGCACAAACGTCAAAGTCAAGGACTGATTGACTTAAATGAAAATGAACGATTAGTCGTTTAATAAATTCCGCTACCAGCATTATCTTTACTAATTTTTTATTATAACTATCAAGAGTACATTAAACATTTCTACCTAGTTAGATAGCTATTGAAATAAGGAAGTTTTTATAATAATTTGTACGCATGCTACATTAATATTTTTTTGAAAAAACTTAATAGGTAAATTTCATAACTGATTTTAAAAAAATTTTTTTTACAAATTTTTATTTTAAATATTCACATGATCGAAATGTTTCCGGATATTTTTCATTCGAAACGGATATCCATAATATTGGACAAGTAATCCAGTAAAAAAAAAATTAAAAATGGCAAGTAGATTTTTCGGAAATTAACTTTTAAGACATTAAGACCTACTTTTTTGAGAAAAACAAAAAAATTGAAATATCTCAAAAACTATTGAGTTTTGCATAATGTATGTTAGGGGTAGATTTACTCCTTAGCTCATGCCCCATCACATCTCCAAAGGAATGTATCGAATTACCAGTAACCCTGTGTATTCTGTGTATTATCTATGTTATATACATGAAAATTCCAATACTTGTAAAAGTCTGATGGAAATAAAGATTATTATTATTATTATTATAGTATGCTGTAGATCTTTGACGATTACCGGGAACTATGAGCCAAGTTCTTGGAGCCCTGAGATTTTTAAAACAAGAATGCTAATTGGCTGATGAAACTTGGAAACTGACAACTGTCAATTATACACCAATGACAGTATTAATTTTGAAACCTCCAGGGCTCCAAGCACTTGAAAAGAAAGCGGTCATATCTGTTTTCCTAACGAGAAAGCTTTCAGACTTGTAGAAAAAGGATTGCGTCTTGAGTTGTGCATAGTATTTAAACCCTTACCATTTAAACTGCGTTGGTACATTCGATGGTACATTCTGAATTTTGTTAAAGTATTTCAAATCATTTTGTCCAATTTTTCCAGATTCAGATTCCGAATGAATATGACAAGTTAGGCCATATTATTGTTATTATTATATGCCATACGTTCATTCATACTACTTAATAAACTAGAACAGCAATGTATACTGAGGTAAAATTTAAGAGCTGATATGCTGGGAAAGTTGACGATTTAATTATAGTACTAAAAATTTTTCAAACCAGCTTATGGGAAACTGTAAAAGTTATCATTGCGATGTACACGACAAGGAAGCTCATAAGATATTTATGTAAATTAATTGTAATTTTATATCTAGTAGAATTCTAATCAAGAGTATAGGCGCCAAGTTTCGTTCTGTAAGTGTGGTTAGCCGGGATAAAAATATGCAAAGACTCTATTATATGTATGCCGAGATGTATGCGTATTTATTACATATAATAAATACTATTGCTATCTAAAATTATATTCAATTAAACTAGGAGTCTCAGGGTACTAGGAACTTTTATATGGAAGCAATGAAAGGATAAGCTATTTAACACCAAAATTTATACATTTGAAAGATGAAAGGAATAGAATAAAATACTAGATATTATCTTTTATAGCTTCCACGTTTGCTATATTTCGTATACATCGAGTATGTCGATATACAGGGCGTTTCAGTTAACATTTCCACAACCGACATCTCGAAAACTAAAAAATACATTTTTATTCTGTAAACGGTAACAGCAATTAAAAAAAAAATCGATCAAGGGAGGTTTGAAACATATGCCATTCAATTAAGAATTATATTTTAAGCAAAATTGTTGTTACTCCAAAAAGTCAGATCTGCAGTAGTTTTTCAGATATTTTAATTTTATTGTCTAACTTTGAAGTGTTGTAATTACTTCAACGTCCAGTGGAAGTATAGTAACGCATTTTTTTTGTTGTTGAAATAGGCTTAAAATGTAATGAAACGTCGAGATGTTAAATTTGAGTGAAAAAATATTTCCTGTCTGTCGGTCTGTCTGTAATTTTTTTTTTGTGCGCACGTTTACTCTGGATTCGTTTATGATATTGACTTAAAATTTGGTACACTTACGTATTATAACGAGATCTGAAACTAGATTATAATTTGATCGGAGGTAAATAAAGGTAAATAGACGAAGCAAGTAGGTAAGAGTCCATAAAATTGCAAGGTCTTCTAAAATTCGTTTGGCATCAGCTACACTATCACCCCCACACTATTATGAAAGGGAGTAAAAAGAATTAAAATGTGATTTACTGTGTATACAAGAACGAAACGTCTCAAAACTTTTTTTATGTTAGCTACCCCCTCTACCACCCCCATTGCCACCCCCACCGTATTATTAAAGGAAGCAAAAAATTAAATTGAGATTTAGTGTGTGTACGAGAACCAAGGGCCTCTAAAATTTATTTTCGCATTAGTTACCCCTCTACCACCCCGACCCTATTGTTCAAGGGAATAAAAAATTAAATTGGGATTTACTGCGTATACGAGAACCAAGGGCCTCTAAAATTTTTTGACATTAGCCAGCCCCTCTACCACCCCGATTTCCGCCATCACCCTATTATTAAAAGTAAAATATTGCATTGGGATTTAGTGTGTATTATTATAGTACGTTCTCTATATTAACAAGATAGCCGATGAAAAATATAATAAAATTTTCCAAATAATTCCATAGTCAGGGTTAACTTGTCAAAACCCATAAAAAATCATTAAGACCCTCACAATACTCAGAAATCACAATACTTCACAAATAATTCTGAGAAAATTCACGCAGCATCGATAATTCACAAATAATCCGAATATTATCAACAAAATCATTCTAATATCAAAATCAACCAAAAAACTTACAAAAGACCACCCTAAAAAATACAGCCCCCCATCATTCGAATCACTTCTAAATTACTCCCCAAATATCAAGTCAAAATATTTGAGTTCACTTTCAAAACATTTTCTACAAGCTCATTTCTTTTCAATTTAACTTCAAACTCAATTTTCCATTAATATATTAAAACATCTTTCATTCCTCTGTCCAACCAGCCCATAAAACGTCCCAAAATAAGTCCAGTTTACATGTTCCCCATCGAGTGCTAGCAATTCGCCGCTATCTTCATTTCGATTACCCTAAAATTGGTTTCCACTGCGTTCAAAAATCATAAGTCCAATTTACATGTTCCCTATCGAGTGGTGGCAACTCGCCGCTATCTTCATTCTGTTTACCCTAAAATTGGCTTTCGCTCCATTCAACACCGGCGATGCCAATACCCTCAATATGACTTTATATAAAATCACATATGGATTAATATGATTTAATATAATATCAAATATGAATTAAAGCACAGCTCCCAGCGTTACTTCACGGGACCAATTCAATTTAACATGTTATTCAGACAGTTATCGGTTATATTTCTAAAACAAAAAAATAGATTCCGCTGACATTCTTATATATCAAAATGTTCCATTTTTCGTCCGTTTTATTGATATAATTTTCAACCCGAAATTCCAAAATTTCAGTATTTATTGCGCAATATTTCGAAATTCGAGCCCCATAGAGCGACTGGCGACCGATCCGGCTTTCATCCAGACCTCCGCAACCCAAGTCCCCATCATCAGTATAAATAAGGGAGCACGCCAAGTCCCCGGCAAGTTGTATGTTCGGCGTATTTAGTGACAAATAAATCCAGTGCCCGCGTTACCTCTTCGGTTGCCCCAGCGCATAAATCCAAGTGTGTCTTCCGGTGTATCTCGCGAATTTAAATCCAGCGCCCGTGCATCTTCCTAGGTAGATCCTAGTAAAACAGTACATTTCATAAAATTGCCCCAGTGCATAAGTTAAATAAAATCGCCATCGCGCATTAATTCAAAAGTGAATTTTCTCAGTCTTAAAAAATCATTAAACAAAACAATTAATACCACGACTTTGGCAAATTTCTAGTGTCGGTACGTTAAACTATTTTTTGTGTAAATAAAATTTTAATTTCGAATAACTAAATATTCAACTTTGTGTTTTTAAAAGGTAAATAAATATCTTGTTAATTTTCGTTCTAAATGGAAGTGTTTAATTTAAAACAGTGCTAAAATACTATACAGGGTGTAGCCTTTGACCCTGCCAGCCGGAATAAAAATCACAAAACTGTAAAATAAATTAAATAAAATTAATTTCGAGCGTAAATCAGCTCTGAAAGTATACAGGGCGAAGCATTTGGCCCGTTCCAACCTTTCAAGAACTAACCACAACAACTTGGAATAAAAAAAAATAGAGTGCACGAAAGACCTTAGAGTCTCACATAAAGCTCTCCAGTCCAAAATATCACAGCAAGTCACAGCAATTAAAACAAAATTATAACATTTCAAAGTCACAGCAATTAAAAAAAAATATATAACATTTCAAAGTTACACAATACAATTAAAATATCTCAAAAACCGAGTTTTTGGAATAAGAACAATTCTGCTTAAAATTTAATTCTTAATCGAATAGTATATGTTTCAAACCTTCCTTGATCGAAAAATATGTTTAAACTGCAGCGCCATCTCTGGTGATAATGTTATAATAGTAAATTGTACTTCCTGAAGAAGACATTAACCATAGAAATCTATTACCATTTACAGAATAAAAATATATTGTTTAGTTTCCGAGATATTGGTTGTAGGAATGTTAACTAAAACACCCTGTATATCTACTGTCAATATTCCTCTTAACACAAATTAATTTCACTTATTAATTTAAATGCAAATCATTTCCAAATATCAGCTCTTGTTAACGAGTCAGTTGCCCAATGCCACAGGTTCAAAAGATCTTCAAATGTTTTATGTAAACCTTTTCAACATTTCTCCACTTACCTTTTACTTTGCTGAGGCATTATAAAACGCTGAAGCGAGGTGCGGACTCTAGTAAACTAACTGAAATCTGCTAACGACCCCTTAAAAGCGTATTTGCCATAAAGATGACCATCAGGCTCTCGAGACAATCACCTCTCGAAGAATCCATGTTTCCGATGTATTTATTGAGGTGAATTATGGCCGGGCGCATACATGTCACTTACGGTGGTCTGGGAAAGCTAGATCATACAAAATTTATAGGGAAAAGAAGTTGGATTCCGTTATTGGGGCGCACAGTTAAGTTCTAGAGGTATGCATGTCGGTTTTTAAACTTTTTTGTCTTATTTGAAATAGTAATTATATAGTGACTTTGACTTAATTATGATTCTGGCTGCATAAAACTGCATAATCAATTTGTAATCATTCAGTGAGTGCACTTTGCTGGAGAAAGGCGAAAATTATCTTAGTAAAGTGTTTACAAGCGCATCAAGAATCTCAAAAATGCATAAATTGACAATATTTGACAAAGAAAAAACAAATAACAAAGCACAATATTTCAAAAGAAATGCGGTATTCCATCCTTATCAGCAGTTAATTTCGATTTAACTAATTTGAATGCATTTAATAATCTGGAACTAGGTTCTTGGTAATTTTATCTACGAAAATTAAAAGTTATACTTTAAATTCATCCAACTAAGACATTTTAACATGTCTATCCTAGTGTATATACTGCAGTTTAATATAACTAGCATGGCTGTTTTGTAGCCTTTGTAACCGTTCTAGATCGGTCTGGTTAGCCATATACAGGATTGTGCTTAAATGATAAATTTGTATCTTTGTACCTTTTGAGATCTTGCTGATTACTTATGAGCATACTTTTTGTTTTTGTGATATTCAGTTTTAATTTATTTGTTTCCAACCATTTAGAAACAAGTTCTAAATCGTGATTTATATTCCGTCCCAATTCTCTAGGATCATGTTCACCCATGTAGACTATAATGTTGTCAGCAAAAATATGATATTTGCAATTTTTAAAGGCTCTTAACATATCATTAATATATATTACAAATGACAGAGGGCCAAGTATGCTCCCTTGAAGTACTCCCATGTGTATAGGCAGCTCACTTGATAATACATGGGGACTACTGTGGGATAAAATACAAAACGCAGCGAATTTTATTAGAGGACAAGACAATGTATTTTTCAATGTGAGAAAATCTTTTATGAATAGAATTAGAAAAGGCATAGAAGTCATTAAGTCAACTTTTACGTTTCTTTTTGGTCTTCTAATAAGATTAGATCCCTATTTTAGACAATCTTTTGATTTATGTATTTATCTCAATACCATGAAATAATCCATTAGTTCATAAGAAAATGAGAAAGAGTTTACGCTGTTATTACGATTTTGTTTTCCCTTACGTTTTGTACTATTTTCAATAAATACACTTTGTTTTATTAAATTATTGAAATGGCACTTTCCTCGAAAATGGTTGGAGTTATCAAGTTCTACCAAGTGTACCTTTTGTATGTGGAAATGACGCCCTCATCAGATTTGATGGTCAGAAGTACCACAACGTTTCGTAAAAAAAAATATGAAAAAAATTCATCATTAGATAACTACAGATCCTGCGGCGCCCTCTATGATCTAACGTGATGTAATACATAAATTATTTTTCCTATACACTGTATATCTATCTAATGCTAACAGCAAGCAGATAGCCAATTTCCTAAATTTGCTATTTGAAATAGAAATTTCACATTTACGTATAGTGAAATTTCTGTGCTTTCAACATAGATACTTTTATGCCCTGTCTCTGGTAAACACGTGGAGTTGCAGATTACTGTTAAGGACATTTATTGTTTGTTTTTCATTATTTCATTACCTGCCTACTTAGATTTATTTAAAAGGTATACGTGGATATACAACTCGAGTACCTATTTGCATTTGACATGAGTCGATATTAAACTCTATTTACATACTACTTATAGGGAATTAGTCGAGAAATAATAATTAGGCTTTATGTGGTATACAGAGTGATAAACAGTGTCAATAAGCAATAATTGTACGTTCGTTGATAATTACGGAAGGAATCTTGAAAATAGTCTAATTATCATAAAAAAAATCTACTTTCTTAAATGGTATACATTTGTAAATTTTAAATCACTTTTATATTCGTCCTCAAAATTTATTGATTTTGTTCGCAGGGTTACCAAGTTAGTAAATATTATTTAAAAAAAAAAGAAAATTTAGGAAATAAGACATTTTTAACACTTTTTTAAATTGTGTAAATGTGTGTTCGAAGTAACATTTCTCTCAATGCACCTTTTCATAAGTTTTCACTTTGACTTTATCAAACATTGCTGGATTATCGCGGATTTCTTGGCATCTTCCATCGGGAATAGGAGCAGCATAAACATAAGATTTTAAATGGTCTCATAGATAATAATCCAGTGGACTAAGGTCTGGAGAACGGGGTGGCCATGCTATGGGTTCTCCACGCCTTACCCATTGTATGCATAAAAAATACTTTACTTTATGGCTAGTGGGACTATGCATTGATGTTTCGGGGCAGATATCAAATGGACCAATTAAAAAATCGTTGACAATACCAACCCAGATATTAATTGAAAAATGTTGTTGGTGTCTCGATTCAATTATTCCGTGTGAATTTTCTTCAGCCCATAATTTGTAATAATGATCAACATTTATAATGCCATCCTTATTTAATCCAGCTCCATCCGTAAATGATACAGAATAATGAAATAGAGAATTTCAAATACATTTCCGGGTAAACCATTCGTTCAATTTCTGCACAAGTATGACAGTCAAGTTTATCTTAAGAACTATTACTTTGGTGAAAAATTATCATATGTTCTTTTCTGACTAAATACGTAAAGATGGTGTACGGCTTCTTGTGTCTTCATAAACAAATTAAAATATATTTTTTTTAAAAATTGGACATTAACCATCCGATTAAAAAGTCCATGTAGTTTGTGATTCACCCTGTATAAATATAAGAAAACTTAATAAAATCGAACACGAGATCAAATTAAATTTAATGCCCTTTTTTAATTCCGGTCAAGTTTAAAGATACTGACCACGGACCATTAATTAATGGGAAGTCTGTTGTGTCAAATAAATTGGACTGTAGTATCGTAGTAGGCTTGTTACAGTGTTTCTGGTCGACTTAACACGATCAGTGTCAATTAGTACCAACTTTATTTCTATAACAATTGCCTTTGTGTCGCACTTTTTAGATTGGCCCAATCCTGTACTCTGGCGCGGTTTAAAGAGGCGATTAGAACTTCTAAGAAAGTGGAAGCTGGTCATTAGCACGAATAACGTCGAATTTCTGGACGCAAAATTCCGTAATTAGTAACCGCTAAGATTAAAAGAACTAAATAATTATCGGTTTTATGTTTCGGCTGATGGACGTTTTTCGTGGCGGGTAACGAAGATTGAGATTCTTGGTATCCTAAATTGTTTAAATTTGTGTCTGATATAGGATTAAAATTTATTACTTTTGCATTTGATTATGTGCTTGATCATTTACATCAAATGCTTGAGTTAATGATTGGCAATGTATTTAGTGAGTATTCAAAAATGATATTCTATTTATTTATTTATTTATTTACCATATACAGGCAAAGTCCAGTTACAGGTAGATACAAAACAATGTAATATATACGCAGATATACAGGGTGTTTCACCGGGAACTGAATCGATCGATATAGAGAAAAGTACGCATCAGAAAATTTTGAAAATTTAAATAATTACTAATGTCGGTGTGGCCAATCCAACTAAAATAATTACAAGTAGCTGGCACTTCCGCTTATACCGGAAGTCGATACCAACTTGCTTATTTCAAATGGAACATCCTATATATTTTAGGTTTTTCGAAAAAAGCATAAAATGTTGAGTCGAAACCTAGCCTTTTCAGAGATATTTGACATTGTATAGAAAATTTGACAGGTGCAACGGTTTGCAAGAACCGTTATAACTTTCTTCGTGTAAAAGATCGTCATTTACTTCTTGTCACGTAAAAAGAACACAAGGAGAACTACGTTCTACAACTGAAATAAATTCAATAATAGCATACCAAGTGTTCCGTTTTTCGCGTTACATTTTGTCAACTTCAAACCGCGAAAACTTGTTTAGGTCAAATGGAACACCCTGTTTTTTTTTACGTCAAGTTGTGTACAACTGAATTCCCTTTTTCTTATATTAGCATTGTGGGGGTTAAAGTTACAACTTTTTGAAATATTTGCGATTTTATTAGAAATTCATGAATTGTTGTAATCATTTCATCAAAATAGCCATGATTGGAAACAGTCAGTCATTATCTTATGTCAAAAAATGCCAGCACGATTAAGTTATACCAACGAAAACTTTTTAAATTTGTTTATTATTTATGGAGAATGTGACAAAGTAATATCAAGGACTTGCAGCTCATTTACTACTCGATATCCACAAAAACGGAAAATAACACTAACGCTGTAACATGCGTATTAATCGAATTGTAGATATGGCATGAACTAAAACAGCAGAGATAAGATAAATTTAAAATATGATTTCATTTTACTTTAATAATTGCTCAAAATTCCGCCCTCGAACCTCGACACATTTTTCGCACCTACGGATTAGTTCCTCATGGGTAGCTCTTCTAATTCCTATGATATATTTTGAAATGCATTTCTTACACTTTGCACACAATCTTCAATGGTTGTTAATGAGCGCTTTATTTTTAATAGTTCCCCAAATGAAATAATCTAGAACTGATAAATCGGGCGAGCGAGGAGGCCATAAGAAAGGTCCATTATTGGCAATCCATTGATCATAAAAAGTTTCTTGTAAATAATTATTAATTAAATATGCGTTATGTGGGGGAGCACCGTCGTGCTGATAAAAAATGTTTCTATGTTCGGCGAGAGGTAAATTTTCTAAATAGTTATTATTCAAATTTTGTAAGATATTCAGATATCTTTCACTTAACAACAAAAAAAAAAAATTACCTATACATATTAGCAGAAGAGAAAATTTAATTTACCCTTTAAATTTTCCTGATAAAATTGTAATGCCACCACTCTATCGTTCCTTATTGCCAAGTATTAATAGTATTTAAGCAGTTTTGTAGATTAAAACAATCATCAATTGAGTCAATCAATCGGTATATTTATAGATCATCTGCGTACAGGAGGAAATGGGTGGTATTATCGAAACCCTTCAAAATATCGTTAATTAATAAACATAACAAAGAAAAGTGGACCAAGTATCGATCCCTGTGGCACACCGGATCTTTGTAAGAAACTGCCAGATTTATAACCTCGGTACTGAACAAATGTATATCAATCCTGCAGATATGATTCAATTAATTGTAGTAACAAATAAGAAAGACCTAAGGTGTCCAGTTTACTAATCAAAGTACTAGGATCTAGCTTATCAAAAGCCATGGACAAATCCATGTAGATAATATCAACTTGACCGCCTCTATCCAGACTTTCACAAAGAAATTGTGTTTTGCACACAAGAATTGTGACAGTCATAAAACCATGTTGATCGATAGATATTGTGCCAGAGACATGAGAATATATGGAGGAGTAAAATGAATAAATAAATAAACACCACAGAAATTAGACAACCCCAACTCCAGAAGGGAGTTACATATTGAAAAAACGCGGACATGCAAACATTTCCTCCGACAGTGCCAGTGCCTCAGCCGGGATTCGAACCCGGTCGATCGAAACCCGTGCGATTAATCGCGATTACCACCTCGCGCTTTAACCAACACGGCTACCGGCTATTGAATTACTTCAAAAAATTTTCCAAGGTTACAAATGATAGTAATTGGTCTATAGTTTATTATCTAGTTCAAGTCACATTCTTTGAATACAGGACACATACGTGAAGATTTCCACTTCTGAGGAAAACTTGCACTACTTCATTTCTTTTATTTCTTATTATTTATTTCTCAACTTCTATATTCGTTATTAAAAAAGATATCTAACTACTTCTTCCAACTAAATGATTGTTAGTATCTAGCTATAGTACTGGTGCTTTTAAATCGTTTCCTTCATGAAAACTACAAATTTATAAGACCTTGTCGACATAACTTTTTTATGTTTTAAAAACTTTTTTAAATCATAGAATATTATTGAGTATATCTTAGACTCCTGCTCCAGGACACTTCTACAGAAAGAAAATATGAGCAGAAAACTGACCACTATTTGAGTATTTTTAAGTATCTATTATAATAACTTTTTTATTGGCGTTAAAAAATATCATTTAAACAAACAGATCATACGCATCGTATAATAATCATAAAAATAATAATTAATCAAACCGCATTTCGCCACATCCCATCGATACATGATTAAAAATCGAAGAGGGGCAAATAAAAGCGAGGAACAAGAATATTAATGATGGTGGAACATTAGTCGTGAACAATCAACCGAATTTAACGTCAACTTAACGAACCGTTTAATAAATCACGATTAATAAAACTTTTCAATAAACATTCCGTGTCTGATCATAAAAATCGAATGTAAATCACTCGTTTAGCCATACCTCTTTCATATACTGGATTCTGGTAAATAAATTTACGACGTGAATACTTACACAAATAAAAATGGCGCTTTTGACGGGGTATGGGAAAAATTTATCGAGAGTATGAATAGATTCACAATGGAGAAACAAATCTGGTAAATATACACATATCATTACCGCTTGAATTCAAGAACATTTATTTTTTTACATCGAACTCAGTATTGAGAGTTAATTATTTAGTGATTCCTTTTTACATTCCTTATTCAGTTTGCTTATTAGTTTGGGTCAAACCTTGTTATTGTTGAAGTGAGAGTAATTGTAATTTGTCACAAAGATAAGTACAAATGTTTCTCTGTATTAACCGCGCCTTAACTATTATGTAAAACAGTCCTAAGAACGTTTATGACCTGAGAGTTCCAATTTATCATTACGGTAAGATAGCAGATTTGCAAAGGCACTTAATACCGTAATGTCATATGACATACCTACCGATGTACATTTTAAAGACGTACCTACATATATAATGCGGAATAGTAATGAATATTTTATTATGGTTGTCTCACTTGCAGGTATTAAACTCATCTTGGTGAGTCTGAATCTGAAGCGATATCCTTATATAGGATCCTCAGTGTTTACTGTCATTCCTGAAATCTAGAATACTGCCACGCACACCTGTCCTGCTTTGGTATTTAGTAACTAATTTTTCAATTGGTACACTCACTGAAAGATTAAACAGTTTGTTTTTTTTTCTCGTTTCCTGGTTTACATTTGAAATTATTTCTGCGGATGTGTTGCAATATTTGTGTAAAACTGATTTAGGGTTTTCTCATAATTTACTTATGATTTAGTCGATTTGTACAAATGGCGAATTGATGAACATTTTCAATATGAAAATTATCAAGTTGAAATTTTTTTCATGGTATTAAAAAAATATATTAGTCTAATCATTGTACAGGGTGGTTCTTTCAAAAGGGAAATGCCTTTTCCTTGTTAACTAGCGAAGATAATTATGCTTTGTATACTTAGCCTAATTTCATAATTATTATATTTAGTCCGAAGAAAATTCTATGCAAAGATTGAAGTGCATTTCCAGCTTTCCAGGATATTGGAGAGGCCGGGCAACTGATGACCAAATCAATTGGCCTGTTTGGTTCCCTGATTTAGACCAGGCGAGATATTGTGTACGAGACAATGAGAAACATTTTGAGCACACTCTGAAATATAATTTTTTATTTGATTCGATTTTAATGAATTAGGTTGTATCAACTATTTTTGACGTTCTGAGTCCATGATTAAACGATCGATATACTTTTTAAAAACATCCTGTATATGCTTATAAGAAATAATATTGCAGCATAAATAAACCCACATACAATTCCATTTTCTACGTTTCATTTGTATAAACTCGTCTTATATTTTATGATTTATTATCCTATAAATAATATAGCGTATGATTACTCCCAAAATAGGCAATAGCAATACTAACTGTCTTGTACCTGTGGGCTTGTGACATTTTCTGATATGAAAATTTTTATTACTCCCTTATGCGTATTTCGCCACAGCATTAAAAAAATAATTAAATATACAGGACGTCCCTAAAAGGAGCCTATAAAAAGCTACCACATAATCCTGAACAATTTAATCAAGTCTACCTCTATTTAAAAAATGTTGACAAACTAATTCTATTTGGGTTGAAGCATAGAATTTTGATGCGTAATCGTCCTGAACTAGAGTAACTCAAGACTTCCTACATTATATATACAGGGTGTCCCACCGGGAAATGAATCGATCGATATAGAGAAAAGTACGTATCAGAAAATTGTGAAAATTTAGGTAATTACTAATATCGGTGTGGCCAATCCAACTAAAATAATTACAAGCAGCTGGCACTTCCGCTTATACCAGAAGTCGATACCAACTTGCTTATTTCAAATGCAACACCTTATAAATTTTAGGGTTTTCGAGCCAGGCCAGGCTGATTGTTTCTAATCATGGCCATTTTGATGAAATGATTACAACAACAAAATCGCAAATATTTCAAAAAGTTGTAACTTTAATCCCCACAATGTTAATATCAGAAAAAAGGGAATTCAATTTTACACAACTTAAAATACAGGGTGTTCCATTTGACCTAAACAAGTTTTCGCGGTTTGAAGTTGACAAAATGTAACGCGAAAAACGGAACACTTGGTATGATATTATTGAGTTTATTTCAGTTGTAAAACGTAGTTCTTCTTGTGTTCTTTTTACGTGACAAGAAGCAAATGAGGATCTTTTACACGAAGAAAGTTGCACCTGTAAAGTTTTCTGTAAAATGTCAAATATCTCTGAAACGGCTAGGTTTAGGTATAGGATATGCTACATATTTTCGAATCAGAATTTTATGCTCTTTTCGAAAACCCTAAAATATATAGGGTATTCCATTTGAAATAAGCAAGTTGGTATCGACTTCCGGTATAAGCGGAAGTGCCAGCTGCTTGTAATTATTTTAGTTGGATTGGCCACACCGACATTAGTAATTATCTAAATTTTCAAAATTTTCTGATGCGTATTTTTATCTATATCGATCGATTCATTTCCCGGTGAGACACCCTCAGTGTATATATATATATATATATATATATATATATGCTGTGTTTTAGGTTTTCGCGGGTGTTAAATGAAGTGTTATTGTACTTCCGGGTGCTCTCCCGCGTCGATGGTCGACTCCTCCAGGAGCCACGGTTGTCTAAACAACGTTTCGGCAGAATCTCATCTGCCATCTTCAAGTTCTCACTGACAGCTACCTACTGCTGCTCCTCGTTGCTCGAACTTAAGTTCAGTTCGAGCAACGAGGAGCCTCCATTTGCCTGCTCCAAAAAACAAATTCCTAACTTAGTTAGTTTTGATCTCTCGATAATATTTATAGAGCTTGAATATTTCCAAAATAAACTTTACTGTGTACCAAATTGACGAAATTTTTGTTCCAGCTTCCGAGCATGCCTGAAGATGGTCGGCACCAGCGACGCCAATTTGGTGGGGAAATTATTTTTCAATGTTGTCCAAACGAAGTGTTTCGTTCTTAAGCCAAGAAAAAAATGCATCAGGTATTCCTGGTGGGGAAAATGTGAAAAGCACAAAGTTGTGAAACAGGCCATACTAAGAGACAATTTATCGTATTAAAATTTATAGGAGCAATCATAGATTAGTACTCCTGATAGAAGAAATAAATGTGTATTTTAATTTTATTTATTTATTAATAATTGTAAATGAATTTCTCGAAAGTAATTTGGGATGCGCTTTCTCTGAAGCTCAGCTACTTTGTAGTAGAGGTGATTGATTGATTAATATTCACATTAAGGTCAATTGTAAATTGGCGCAGCACGTCGCGCGTCGTCCCACAAAGGAACAAATATTAAATTAATTCGGTAATATTGGAAAATAAAACTTTATGTACTGAAGATTTTCTTAGCAGTGGCAATCTTATGTTTATACTTTAAAGGTCTAGTCCTTAACTTAAGTTGTGACAAATTAACATGGTGGCTTATCTGAAGTGCTAACCTCTACTTTGATGCTATAACCTCAGTGACCCCAATTACTTTTGAGCGGTTTATATACGAACCAAAATGTGATTTACTATGATAATTGTGTTCTTACTTAATTTTTATGTATTAATAGATGAATTTTATTTTTGTATATAACTAATTATACACAGTTTTATTGTATATTGATGTCAGCTGGGCCGGCACGAAATGAAACAACCAATCAACTTAAATTTTATTATTATTTTTATCTTGTGCCGGTCCAATTTTAATCTACTGCTATTTTGTTCATCTCAATGTGCCAAAATGAAAAATAAAATTTTAATAAAATAATTATTACCAATTAAAGTACTTGAGACAATATTATGACGACTGATTTAATATTTTGGTGTCCAGAATTATTGTAGCAACCAGGGGCGGCCGGGAAAATTTTTCAAAGGGGGCAATTTTTTAGAAAGTAGTAGGTACATGTGAAAATGAAACTTCAACGACAGTTTCTCAATTAATTTAAAAGTTCAGGTGAGACAAGCTCTTCTTTCATTCTCTCTGTTCCCTTACGGTCGCATGGTAGTAGCATATCATTAAATATAGTGTTACCTACAATGACTAGTAGGTAATATTGTGATTTCGTATCCTGCATGTCTAAAAATTAGAATTATTAATTACAGCAAAACGTTAACTCGATTATCTTGTTTGTGGTCTACTTGCACAGTATTATTTGTTAAATGTGAATTCGAGCAAGATGATCGAAGCAATATCGAGCAAAATTATCGTACTCTTTCGTTTGGTCTACACGTACTTACAATTAGTTTATGTTATATGTCTTTTGGTATGTTAGAAATACATTATTTTATTTATTAATTTTAATGCTTGTTTTATTTATATGTCCCTGTTCAAGAGTGCTGGTCTAGTGCCGAACCGGTTTTCAGATGTCAAAATTCGAGAAAACTCTTAGCAGTATTTGGATTTAGGATTAATGGGGAAAAATCGATTGGACCCCAACAAATGACCAAAAGTAGGGTGGGGGTAGAAAATAGGGTGTTGTTGGGGGGTGAAACGTGGTTTTTTACGTTTTCCGGAAAAACTGGACCTCCCTTCTATCAATAAAAGTTAAATGCAAAAGTTGTAAGAAAGATCTACAAATTTTATTTGAACCATTTTTCAACATAACCTCAAAATTATTGAGAAAAGCGTCAAAAACCAATTTTTTGATTTTTTATTTTTATCTCCCACAAAATTGATTCGATTTTAATGAAATTTGGTGAAAATATACAATTTGTATGTCTTAAATAAGCTGTATTTGTTTGAAGCGATATTTTTATGTTTTGATCTTATAAGAATTTAATTTGTGAAAGGAGGCCTAATTTTGAATCAAAAAGGTTGATTAACAAAATTTTGATTTTTGAAAATTTCAGGACATTATTTTTCGCTGAAACCTCTACTTTAAGATACTGTAAAAAAATCATACTGTCACTGTGGAAAAACTTTAGTCAAAAATGAGAAAAACCAAAATAAAGACTTTTTCCACAGTGTGTTTCACTTCTCGTGAAGACACCCCTGGATCTCCTTTATTTGTGGCCGAATTCATTTCTAATTTTTATCAGATATACTACTCTATAAGGCGACTTTACATGACACATAAATGCCGTCTAGATCTAAAACGCCGGCCTACTGCGATAAAAAGAAAATCGCAATTTTCGAGAAATCATAGTAGGCTTAGAAATAGACAAAAATTTTGTTAATAAAAATTGTTCAGAATCACGAGATATGCCCCCCTATAAAATTTGGTGAAAATCCGAAAACTTAAAAAAAAAGAATGTTTCACTTCTCGTGAAGACATCCCTGTATCTCCTTTATTTGTAGCCCAATTTCAAAACTAATTCATGGAGTTATACAGCTCCATAAAGCGACTTTGTCCAACACATAGAGATAACTTTTTCCAACAAATGAAAGTTGTGAGCAAAAATCATGATTCAATAAAACGCTAAAAGAGTCACTTCTTATTATTACACATCAAGTTAACAATGTAATACAGTTTTTTTTGTTGTCACTGTTCTTGAGAAGTAACGCTCCATCATATCCTTCCTCCTTATCGGCTCAGAGATTTAGGAGCGGTTTTTTTTGTTTTAAATGTTAAGAATACCGTGAAATTCACTGTCAATATTATTATTTTTATGACAGAAGTGATTGTTGTTATCTATTGTTGAGTTTGTTAGTTTCCTTATTTGATTTTTTTACTCATAATGGCTAGAATACTTTTAACTGCTGATGAAAAAGTAGAAATAATAAAGATAGTCGGTGAAAATGTACGGTCTTCAAGAGAAGCAGCAGAAGAATTTAATTTAAGACATCCTCTAAGACAACCAATACACCATGGTACCATAGCAAGAATATGTCACTTGTTCAATACAACTGGTAATGTGCTTAAACCTAGAGTACATCTTAATCGAAGACATGAAGATGATAATGTTATATTAGCGGCGTTTAACGCCAATCTCGTCGGTGTCAAAAATTTGGAGATGTTTAAAACGCCATAAACTACAACCGTATAAACCAAAATTTTTACACACTTTGGAGGAAGGTGATGAACAGAGAAGACTGGAATGTTATTTATGGATCCAAGGTAATTATTTAAACAATCGAGACTTCTTGAAGAAAATAATTTTCACGGATGAAGCAACTTTCTCCACCAACGGGGTGGTATCATCACAAAACTCTAGGTACTGGGCAGTAGAAAATCCTGATTGGGTAATAAATTGTAAAAGGCAATATTCCCAGAAGGTAAATTGTGTGGTGCGGAATTTTAAACGAAACAATAATACGTTCTTCTTTTTTCAAAATATAAATCCGTTACATTTGCGACAATTTTTAAATAATGATCTGTGGAATGCAATAGTCGATTTTCCTTTGGAACAATTGCATTTCCAACTCGATGGAGCATCTATCCATAATTCCGTAGTAGTAAGAGCATGGCTGAATGAACATTTTCCCCAAAGATGGATAGGACGAAATAGCCCTCTAATACATTGGCCACCCAGATCTCCTGATTTCACTCCCATGGATTTTTATTTTTGGGGTCATATTAAAAACAAAGTTTATAAGACCAGACCTCAAAGCAGCAGCTTTGTGAGAGGATAAGGCAAGCGTGTTTAGAAGTTACAGCTCAAGAATTGCGAAGAGTTGTAATAAATAACAGAAAGCGGATTGAGAAGTGTATTACACTTGATGGTGGGTTAGTAGAAAGGGGCCGAATATAATAATATAGTCATTCAATGTAAACACTTCATCTTTTATTTAATAAATAATTTTAATAATAATTGTGCACGACTTTCATTTGTTGGAAAAAGTTATCTCTATGTGTTGGACAAAGTCGCTTTATGGAGCTGTATAACTCCATGAATTAGCCTTGAAATTCGGCCACAAGTAAAGGAGATACAGGGGTGTCTTCACGAGAAGTGAAACAAACATTTTTTTTTTTGAAAGTTTTCCGATTTTCACCAAATTTTATAGGGGGGCATATCTTGTGATTCTGAACAACTTTTGTTAACAAAATGTTTGTCTATTTCTAAGCCTACTATGATTTCTCGAAAATTGCGATTTTCTTTTTATCGCAGTAGGCCGGCGTTTTAGATCTAGACGACATTTATGTGTCATGTAAAGTCGCCTTATAGAGTTGTATATCTGATAAAAATTAGAAATGAATTCGGCCACAAATAAAGGAGATACAGGGGTGTCTTCACGAGAAGTGAAACACACTATAGATCGATTTTTCCGTCAATGTCACAAATTCTTCATTGTTTATTGAAGCGAAGGGTTGAGAGGATGCAAAATGGTAATTTCAATGTAACAACAAATAGGAGAACTTTGATTAACGTTTAATTGAATGTTGAAAAACAATTTGTTTAAACAATAATTTTACTTAAAACAAATTGCTAAAAATGACAGTTTTTGTTCAAAAAAATTGAAAATAATGTCATTATTGATATTTAATCAAAATTGAATTATGTTGGGGCAGTTCTTATGCTACGCGGTCTCGAGCGTATTGTTTTTCTGGATGTGATACGACTTCTAGTTTCACCGTAAAAGGAAAAAAAAATATTGTAAAATCATTACTGGCTATAACTAAAATGTATCCAAATCTAGCAGAAATTTTTTATCGGAAAGTTGCAGACAAACAAACAATTTCAGAAAATGAATTGAAATTACTAGCTGTCTATTTATAAAAGTAAAAAAAAGAAATCGGCAGCTACTGGAAGCGACTGGAACCTCCCCACTCGGTGGATCTTTGAAGCCGAAAAGAGCATTAAATTGTGTGACAAAATGGCACTAAACGTAATCCGAACTCATCCAAAACCTTTTCAGATCTTCTGGGGCACTAAAAAAACCCTCAACTTAATGAATTTACAATCATTTATGCGAGTTATTACCTATATTATCGCTCGTTGAATAATATACTATTAGGATATTAACAACTTTAACATCACTTGAACGACTAAGAAAGTCTAGTTATCCTAAATACTACAGATTTGTAAAGCAACAATTTGAAAATTGGTAAAGTGATAATCTATAATAAATTCACCAACGAAGGTACAGAAAGCATATGATATTGTTATATCTACCTTTAAAGTTTGTGACAATCCACTAAAAGTTACAAATATGCCGAAGTTTTATTAACATGACATGACACCAACGTTATCGGATGACAAACGATGACAATGACAATCGTCAAAATTTGCCCATTGCAATCCGATCGCTCGCGGCTGTCTTTGTTAAATGAAACATTAGCATTTCAGTAATTTTACTAGTATCATGCGAAATGTGATCTATGCCATATTTGCTTTGTTTTTAATTTTTTTCACGGAAACCAAATCGAAAGGGTGGAAGTGTGATATATCGTTGAAATCAGAATTTTAACTGCTTTTCAATGGTTCCATTGCAAATTGAAAGTAATTATAAATTAAACAACTTGTTGCGTCAAAATGGCACTAAACGTAATCCGATCTCAACCAAAACCTTTTCAGATCTTCTGGGGCACTAAAGAAACGCACACGCAAAGTATGATTCAAATCCGTTCAGTAGTTTCGGCGCTATCGTGCTAACACACATACACACATACACACACACGGACATTTTTCAAAAATCACTTTTTTGGGTTCCTAGGACCTCAAAACGTAAAGATTTGATGTTATCTCAATTTTCGTTTTTGTACCAATTTTAGTAACCTCTCACAATTTTATTGTGGAGAGGTTAAAATGTCTGAACGCATTAAGGTAGAAATATATCAAACTTCTACGGTAAAAACACCACAACTGAAGCAGCAGCTGAACAACACTGCTACAGGGCCTATATTCAAATTCAAACTTGGCATGGCAATAAACTTACGGCTACGGATTGGGGATGGAAACATCATCTAACCGGAATAATACCTAAATTCACAGAAAAAATTAATTCCTGAAAGTTTGCTGAAAACTATCTGCTGCAGCTGTGAAACTGGTTGTGATAGGGCTGTCGCAAATATGATAGATAGATAGATTTTATTGATTATATAAGTATAAATACATCTATAATCAAAAGGCCATCGACCGAGGTCCTTAAGCCAGTATTACAATGCGTTAATAGGTAAATTAAATTATAGTAAAAATAAAAAATAAAAATTAAATATAAAGTAGAACAATACGTACAAATTAACAATTAAGCTTTACAATATTAGGCTATGAGATGATGATGGCGACAAGCCGTTCTCAGAAGACAATAATTCATATACAAATATATACATACATGTATCCACCATTACACGTCCGGCAATATTAATGGCAGCGCATGCATTATCCTCAATTGTGGCATAACTAGTAAAACCCCTTAATTTAATGGCTTCTTTTCTAATAAGTGTGTGAATATAGAAAGTATGAACTTCTCGAAAGTAATTTGGGATGCGCTTTCCCTGAAGCTCAGCTACTTTGTAGTAGAGGTGATTGGTTGATTAATATTCACATTAAGGTCAATTGTAAATTGGCGGAGCACGTCGCGCGCCGTCCCGCATTAATTCAGTAATAATGGAAAATAAAACTTTATGTACTGAAGGAATAAGATGTTCCATTTTATGCTCTAAATGCCATGGGTCCGAAAACTGTTCTAACGCTGAAAACAACCATTATGTGGGGTCGATCTGTCATTAAAAATGGCTTGAAACGGACTCGTTTTTTTCCAATATTTTTTTTTTGAGATGTTATGAAGTCGGACCCCCTCTATCCTCAAAATTTTCCGGAGCTCTAATTTCATTAGGGCCTGCACGTGCGAGTGATACATTTATAAAAACGAGTGCGGCAATTCAGTTGCCTTGTAGCGAGATGCCTAACGCTCCCACTTCTCTCCCTTCTCTCTCATAAATACACGTCCCACTCCGCTCGTCCGGATAATCAAAACTAAATATTTCGCTTCAAAAAAATTGCATCTTATTTGTGACATGAAAATGTACATTTTCACCAAATTTCATTAAAGTCGAATAATTTTTGTGGGAGATAAAAATAAAAAAATTGATTTTTGGCGTTTTTCTCAATAATTTTGAGGTTATGTTGAAAAATGGTTGAAATAACATTTATAGACCTTTCAGTTATGTACAATTTTTGCATTTAACTCTATTCGACAGGAGGTCTAATTTTGCTGGAATCGTAAAAAACCATGTTTCACCCCTAACAACACCCTTTCCTCCACCCCCACCCAACTTCTGGTTATTTGCTGGTGTCCAATCGATTTTTACCCATTTATATATTGCTAAGAACTTTTTTTGAAAAAAAAAATTATTCGCACTGGACCCTACACTGCATCTAAATAGAAGGTCTTATGTCACACTTCTTCCTTGAAGGTTTCTTTTTGGAGGGACAAACTTCATTACGCCATTTCTTGATGGTGTTGATAATTTCCCACACCTATTGAAAGTTCTTATATTTAACACTTTTGTCTCTGATTACCTCAACACGTTAACGACCTGACTATTGTCAGCATAAATAATAACACAATCCAATTTTCTCTTCAATATTTATTGTTTACGAATGCAGCTTGCAGTTGAAAGGTTACTTTCTGATTTACTACATTGTTATACAAGATTGTCAGATAAAAATAGACGTAGTTTATTGTTAAACCTACGCACATTTTCATTACGTAGTCAGTGCCATGAGTAACGGGTTCTGTAGTAAAATAAAAACTGGGAAATTTACTGTCGTATGACTTGATATGCTTTTAGGTTCCACTCATAACTTGACCTAAAAGGATTACTATAGAGAACGCAATCAAATCGCGCAACGCCTTTGTTTCCGGAATTTTAACGCGAGGAGATAACCGAGGAGCACATAGTTATGTACAGGGTGCTCCATCCAAAAATAATATAAACTTATTGCCGAAAATTAATAATGAGATATACCCCTTAAAAGGGGGATAATATTAAAACAATATTTCAATCGCAAAACTCCTCTATAAAATCCTTATTTTACTATAAGGAACGTAATCAGACTGCAACCAACAGCACTCTTCGGGCTATGTGCCCCGCCGAGCGCTGAATTACAAGTTACAAGCCTGGCACGTTAAGTGTAATAACTGTGTGTTACCAACAAAACGCTATGCTTCGATTGCAACAAACACCAACCGAAAGACTGATCCTACTTAAAGGAGTTCTCGTACCAGTCGTCCCACATCACTTGCAGACTGCAGTTTCGAGCTGTTGGCTCTCGTCAGTGCAAGGTAGGCATGTGTCGAACGATACGAGAATCCTTTGACTATTTGGTATATCTCGGTATTTTTAGGATAGCGACATGTGAAATAGTCAGCAGGCGCCATCTGGCGGTCCAGTGTCTGTTGCAATCGAAAAATAAATAGCCTGACTGGGCTTAGCATAATTCAAATGTGCTTTTAGAAGGCAGAATATTAAAACATAATATTTCTGTCGCAAAACTCCTCTATAAAATCCTTATTTGACTATAAGGAACGTAACCAGACTGCAACAGCTACTCCCCGGGCTATGTGCCCCGCCGAGCACTGGATTACAAGTTACAAGTTTTAGAAAAGCAAACACCATACCAACGGTCAGATAACTATATTTCGTTTGATACCCAACGTTATTTTTGCATATTTTTTAACATTTATCCTCTTTTTAAACCCCTTAGCCCCCTAAAGTTATTGTTAAAAAATATATTATATTGAAATTTGGACGAATTTTACCTTCCATTTCATACCCCACATGCAATTTTGTAATTTTTTCAAAATTTTACCCCCTTTTTTAGCCCCCTAAAATTTGTGTTTTTGACAAACAAATGTCATATTAACCTTTGGATGAATTTTACCTTTCATTTGATATCCCGCAAGCAATTTGGGCATTTTACAAAAAAATTACCCCCTAAAACTTGAAAAACAAATGTCATATTGAAGTTCGGAAGAATTTTGCCTCTCATTTCATACCCCATTCGTATTGATAATGTGTTTTCCAAATTTTGACTACCCTTATTATCTCCATCTTATCCCCTGGGGATAAATCGTTGTACACTCGGCCCAAAGATGTAATACAGACCCTAACCCGTAAGATGACACCAAAAATTAAACTTTTGCATCAACTTCAAATGACTGATGATAATTGCACCCCAGTATAATGTACACTTTCAGAAATCAAATAAACATACGATACACGTCTGCTTATTAATTTATTTAGTTCGTTTGGTTCTGTTTCATGTATTAATTCTCCAACTCGTCTGCGGAATTACTTAGATAATGTATTTATAAATTTTTCACGTGATAGTTGCATATCGTCCATAATTGATCCGAAATTGCCCGATCACGTTAACATAATAGGTGTAAAGAACTGCAAACCTACACAAGTAACAAAAAGGATTACTTACAGACCTATCATCGATTTAGGTTTATTTAATTTAAATACTCATTTGCAAGTGGTTGATTGGGGATTTATCGACGATTCGCCCTTAGATGTTGAAGTTAAATTTGTAATATTTTTGGATACAATTACATCTGCTTTGGACTTACGTCCCTCCATTAAATCCAAACCGTTGGCCAATGACAAAACAAATAATTTAAATTGCTTTACTGACAAGCTTAGACAAATGAGAGAGTCAATACAGTGTCCTCATCCCATATCTTTTACCGGATTGTATACGCAGAAGCGCAATCTTAGGCAAGGATTGCGTAGTGGATATACCATCCTTCGGAGAGGATGTTCATGTTAATACACGGATATGGAAAACACGAAACACTATACCCAGTGCACCATTACTCAACTGCTTTCTTTGCGCGTTGAGTGTGATATTTCCATTAGCGTATTGCATAAAAAAGATAGGTTAACTAAAAATTACACGTCTGATCGGTGCAGAATATGCGCTTCTCTTCGATGGCACTCTAGTGGACACCTTACTGTTTGGGATGGACTGAGATAAAGCAGCTGCTTCCAAGACAGCCCTAATCATGCCCCTCAGCTGCTTGTTCTCTCTTTCCAAAACCTTTTTTTCCTCCTTAACCTCCATATAGTCAACCTCCACTTTATTGAATACAAACCAAAAGTTTTCCATGTCTTTTAAGGAGTCGAGGCACCGTTCTATAATACCCGCTGGGGATTTTGTTCTTGGCGTAGAGGATGAAGATGAGGATCCGGATCGCTGTTCTTGGGAATTTTTGGCTTGTAATCGAACACTTTTAACTGTTGTAATTTTCTTAGATTCTGGAGTGGAGTTGTCGGTAGTGCTCTGTGCGGACTTAACAATTCGATCAGAAATTGCTGTCTTCGGTCTAGCTGTAGATTTGGAGGGTGTTCGCCTGCGTCCTGGATATTTCTGGATTGGCAATGCTGAAAATCAAAAGTAAGTATATAGGACATAGGCGCTTTTATATAAAAGCAAGCTTACCAAGATCATTAAAAATGTCGGATCGGTTAGCGATATTTTCTGCATCTTTTAAATGATCTGATATAACTTTTATCTTGTCCCTTGATGCTCCGGGTTCACCAGAGTCGTCTCCGTTATAAGCGTCGGTAACGTCGCAAATCGGAAGACGGTTAGCTATTTTCTCCCTCTCGGTTTCGAATTTCTTACAAATTGTCGCTAAATTCTTTATTTGATCGCCTTTATGAGCCAACTTCTCCAAGTATTGAAACGTTTGGTACGAAGTGTCTATAAGTAGTCTTAGTTTCTTTTCATCGGCCTGTAGGTGGTTTTGAAGGTTTTTCTTAGTTTTTAGGAAGTTCTTGTTGAAGGCTTCTACTTCGGTTTCAAGGTTTTTTAGTTTCAGTTGGCGGTCTGACAGTAGACATTCGTGCTCGTTCTTGAGAGATTTTATCAACTCCTGCAAATCAAACTAATTATGTCAAATGAATAAGCTTACATTTTCATTACATTTACGACATTGGGTAATAGAGTTTGTCTTGAGTAAACAACGAACCATTAAAACAACAGTAACTTAAACTAACAGTATTTCGGATTATTTTCTTGAGTTTTGAAAGTACAGTTGGAAACGTGGGTTTACAATCAATTATGCTAAAAACTGCAGAGTTTAATTCTTGTAGAAACACTTTCAAAATATTAAGAATGTAAAGACTCATCTAAGGAGAATGATGTAGGAATGTTGTCCAATGCAAATTTTTGTATAGAAATGTCGAAAATAGTAATAATAGTAATATCTAAAAGGGAGATTAAATTCTGGTCGTATTCACTATACCACTGTTGTTTAATCTATTCAGCATTACGAATGTCTTAACTTTTAGCACTATAAGTTTTTCTATTTGCAGAAGCTTTTAAAAATCTATAACCATTAGTGAGTGAGACCTCATAAACTGCATAGAGATCTAATAGTATTGAATTGCTGGCGTGTTTCAGTACAATGTTTACCAAGACAGAAAAATCGGTTTGTTATTAATTTGTCTGCACCATATATGATGACCTTCGGAGCAGTATAAAAACTCCTAGCATGTCTGTGTCTATGAAACGCCATCAGGAGAGAAAAATTTATAGTGATGGCTACAGGATTTACGAAGACAATAAAGTGATAAGCAACAACATTAAAACTGGTTATAGTTAACGCATTTCATTGCGGTATTTTCTCAACTAACTCATCTAAATTATAATCATTCTGCAGTACTCAATGAATGTTTATTCAAACCACATACATAAACCTTGATAGTCAAATGCACTTCTAGTACAAGGTAGTCTAGTTGACGGTTTCGACGTAAGGTGACGTTATTATTTTTGAAGAAAAATATTTATCAATAAATAACACGAGATTCTGATTTCTTTAAAGTATAGTGTATGATGATTTACATTGAGAAGAAAGAACACCTAGATCTAATGATATATTGATAATATGGGTATGTGCCCTCGATATCCACCTTTTAGTTGAAAATCCATGAGGATGTATTATATGGTGTGAGATTTGTGTTTATTTATATCTACAATTTTTTTAACAGTAAACGGTTTGAAAATGAATAGAATGTGGCCATAAATATTTTTTGATCATACATCTCGCAAACTTTTAAGAGCAATACTATACAGGGTGTCTCACCGGGAATTGAATCGATCGATATAGATAAAAGTACGAATCAGAAAATTTTGAAAATTTAGATAATTACTAATGTCGGTGTGGCCAATCCAACTAAAATAATTACAAGCAGCTGGCACTTCCGCTTATACCGGAAGTCGATACCAACTTGCTTATTTCTAATGGAACGCTCTATATATTTTAGGGTTTTCGAAAAGAGCATAAAATTCTTAGTCGAAAATATGTAGCATATCCTATACCTAAACCTAGCCGTTTCAGAGATATTTGACATTTTATAGAAAATTTGACAGGTGCAACGGTTTGCAAGAACCGTTATAACTTCCTTCGTATAAAAGATCCTCATTTGCGTCTTGTCACATAAAAAGAACACAAGGAAAACTGCGTTCTACAACTGAAATAAATTCAATAATATCATACCAAGTGTTCCGTTTTTCGCGTTACATTTTGTCAACTTCAAACCGCGAAAACTTGTTTAGGTCAAATGTAACACCCTGTATTTTTTTATGTCAAGTTGTGTAAAATTGAATTCCCTTTTATCTGATATTAGCATTGTGTGGGTTAAAGTTACAACATTTTGAAATATTTGCGATTTTATTAGAAATTCATGAATTGTTGTAATCATTTAATCAAAATAGCCATGATTAGAAACAATCAGTCAATATCTTATGTCAAAAAATGCCAGCACGTTTAAATTACACCCACGAAGACTTTTTAAATTTGTTTATTATTTATGGAGAATGTGATAAAGTAATATCAAGAACTTGCAGCACATTTGCTACTCGATATTAAGGAAAACACTGTAAAACGCATACTGGAAAATTTTAAAAATTATGGCTCTGTCAAGGCAAAAATGCAAAGAAGAAAGCCTATTGTTGATGACGAAAACATTGAAATAGTCATTCTGGGATATTTTCATGCATTTCCAAGGATGCCATTAAGACAAGCTGCTCTGGAATCGGGACTATGCAAGGATTTAATTCACAGAATCTTATTAAAACATAAGTTTCACCCATTTTCATTCCATATGGTTCAAGGTTTAAAAGAAACAGATTTCTAAAGAAGACAGAATTTTTGTGAGTTTATTCTAATAAGGTCTGAGTGTTACGATTCTTATTTGGGAAATATTATATGGACAGATGAAGCAAAATTTACTAAAAATAGACTTTTTAATAGACACAATTCGCATTATTGGAGTGACTCAAATCCTCATATGTTTAGAGAGAGAAACTTTCAGGAAAGTTGGCAGTTCAATGCTTACTGTGCCATAAGAAACGATATAATGGTGGCATTACAATTTCATCAGGAAAATTTAAACGTTAAATTAAATTTTCTCTTCTGATAATACGTACAGGTAAATTTTTGTTTTTTTTTTAGGTGAAAGATATCTGAATATCTTACAAAATTTGAATAATAACTATTTAGAAAATTTACCTCTCGCCGAACATAGAAACATGTTTTTTCAGCATGACGGTGTTCCCCCACATAACGCATATTTAATTAATAATTATTTACAAGAAAGAAACTTTTTATAATCAATGGATTCTCAATAATGGACCTTTCTTATGGCCTTCTCGCTCGCCCGATTTATCAGTTCTGGAATATTTCATTTGGGGAACTATTAAAAATAAAATTTATGAGAGCCCATTAACAACCATTGAAGATTGTATGCAAAGAGTAAGAAATGCATTTCAAAACATATCACATGATTCAATTAGAAGAGCTACCCATGAGGAACTAATCCGTCGTTATGTCCAATTATATCATTATGTTTTAATTACCTACAGTAAAAACAACAATTAGCATAATATATTTAAATGTTTTTCTCACCTCCTCGTGCCTTATGCGATCCTCATTTTTAGCTATTTCTGCAGCGCTCTCGGCGTCCAGTGTTTTGAGCTCTGCGAGGTGCATCCGCCTGGCGTCTGTTTGTTGCACGTAAGCTCTTACCACTGTGGCTATCTGCCTCCAGATGGCACCACTCACCTCTTCGCGTGACTTTCTGAGAGCTTTCAGTTTCGACTCGAACTGAAAGAGGTTTGGATAAAATAAGTTTAAGCAGGGGGAATTCGATTTATGTTTAAAATAAAAAGTGTTTCTATTAAAAAAATCGTTTAATTCTTATTTTATTTTGGTTACAACTGCATAAGACAGAAGTCCAATTGGTGGGCAGGGATTTTTCAAACATAAGAAATTAAAAAATAATTGTAACTAATAGTATACATATTATTTTTCCGCAAGTGGTTTAAAAAATTCGGAAATTAAAATTTTGTTTAATTTCGAAAAACGCTTGACTAATGTTATACCCTTCTTATTTGAGGAGGTACGAAAAAAGTTAAAGGGATAAAAGTTGACGGCAAAGACAATAAGAACAATAATGTGTATCAAAAAATTCGAAAAACGCAGGTGGCTTTGACATACTCTCTTGTGCAAGAATTAAAAGAACAAATCTCAAAGTAGGCCATGGCACCATTAATTCCGTTTATTTTTTCTCTTTCCAACGATATAAAACATGTCATAAAAATTTTAACTGATAGTGTTAATATTTAATATTTTACGAAAACCACAATTCATGGATCATTGAATCGTAAAAATCAGCTATACCATGATTAGTGAAAAACAATGTATACAGTTATTAACAAATTTTACAGATCGTCATTGTTGCATGTTGGGTTGGCGAGTTCTAAGACAACTTTTACATCAGTAATTATGGTGTACACCAATAATAACAAATTCGATACGATTCTAATTTAGTGTCAGTGCAATTTTGACGCTAAGATGGCAGTCACGGTTTATGGAGATCGATATCCTGATGCTTCGCAGCCAAATCGAACTATGTTTAGGAAGTTAGTTTTTTATAATCATTTATTTAACGTCAGCCTATTTCCGCTACCAAGGCCAATCACCGATGCCAGGGGATAAGCTTATCAGTGTAGGCACTGGGACCCCTAACCTGGAAATTTTGTCGAACCCTCTCTGTCGTGGGGTAGGGATCTTTAACGTGCGTAACGTAGATACACGGAACCCACAGTTTTACATCTCTTTCGAAAAATGGTGACGCGTAGATTCGCTGATCCATATCTCATCGACTTGCTGTGACCCGGTTTTGAACCCGGGCCGTTTGTGTGCAAGGACGCATCACTGTCCATCACACCACCAAGCCGAGGTTAGTTCAAAATTTAAAAACGCACGGTCCATTTTGAAAAAAAGTAGTATGGTGAGGGCATGTTGCGGATAATGTAAGAAAAGTGAATAGAGTATTGAATTATGTAAACCAAAATGAAGAAACTTCTTTGAGACAAATTCAGAGAAACTGTCGCATAAAAAAGACAGTGCAAGAAAAATATTTAAAAAAAAACGGATTTCGATGCTACAAAATGAAGAAAGTTCAACATTTAAATGAGGGAGATAAGCCGAGGAGAGTGAGCTTTTGTAGATGGTTGTTAAATAATAAAAAAAAGTAATGACCAGCTGATAATTTTTCTAATAATGGATTTTTCAATAAAAATATGCATTATAAGTGGACACGACAAAATATACATTGGTGCAGAGAGATTGCTTTCCAAGAAAGATTTTCTATGAATATTTGGGTGAGTTTTTTAGGGACTAAAGTAATTGTACCTTATTTTTATAATGGCAAATTAACCGCCCGTAGAAGCCTTAATTTCCTGTAAAACGAATTTCAAGATTTTCTTTATGAAGATTAAGAAGATTAAATTATCCATATTTTCAACAAGATGGGGCTCTACCTCACACTGCTGTAATATGTACAAATTATTTAAATCAAGTTATGCCAGATAGCTGGATAGGGACCTATGGATTCACTCTATGGCCAGCTCGATCACCAGATTTTACTCCTTTGGATTTTTTCTTAAAGACAAGGTAGAAACGCATGTGAGGCAATTACTCCAAAATGTAAAGCGGGAGGTGTCTCATAGAGCATCATTGCGTATTAAATGCATGGTGCACAATTTTAGCATTTGTAGAATAATAAATACACACATTTTGTTTTATTTTTGTGACATGTTTTATATCGTTGGAAAGAGAAAAAATAAACGGAATTAATGGCGTCATGGCCTACTTTACACATTATTATTCTTATTGTCTTTGCCGTCAACTTTCATCCTTTTAACTTTTTTCGTATCTCCCCAAATAAGGAAGCTATAACCGTTTGCGGTTTTCCTATTTTTCAGGTTTTTGTAACGTATCTCACAAAGTAGGCCATGGATTTCAAATTACTTTTTACTGAAATATGCCTCACAAAAAATGAACTGTTTCTAAAACTTTATTCTTCTACAATAGATATTAAGTGAGATATCCGGTGTGGCTCTCGTAAAATAGACAGACGGTATATCATAATTATAATAAATAATAATAATAATAATTTATTCGCCATATGTAAAGATACAATAGTATATATTATGGTAAGTCAAGATAAGAATACAATAAAAATAGCAAAAAAGCAATGAATAAATAGATAGAAGAAGTAAATATAACAAACAGCTTAACAAGTCAAAACAGACAACGTTTACTATAAACAGATAAATAAACAAATAGATAAAAAATTTAAAAAACAAATAGATATAAAATGAGAAAAAGTAGTCTTTAAATACATATGCAAACGCGTCACAGTTAAAAAAGAAATAAAAAATAAAGAAAAAACAATGGTGTTCAAAATCTATTTCGAAACTTGGTCAATAAATTGATTAAAAAAAGCAAACAATATAAGAAGAAATATTTGAAACAATTACGTAACACTAGATACCAGTGTTAAAGGTTACCACTAAAATATTCTTCGACAGTGTAGATCGATCCTTTTAAAAGTAGTTCTTTTAATTTTGATTTAAACAGTTTTAAGCCAGATATTTCTTTCAGATAATAGGGAGATGATTGTATATCCTAATGGGCATAACTATCACACCATTACTAACCACAGAGAGCTTGTGTTTAGGCAACAAAATGTTATTCGTGTGTCTCAAACTGTATGGTACATCTCGATCGGAATGTTGAATAAATTGGTTAATATTAGACTTGATAAATAGACAACATAATAATATATATAAAGCTGGCAGCGTTAGTATTCTAAGTAATACAAATAAATTTCTGCGCGAATCGGTAGATTGTTTGAACAACATAGTCCTAATTCTTTTTTTTGCACAATGAAGAGATCATTAATTCTGCTGGAGTTGCCCCAGCAGAGAATACCGTAATTTAATAGTGACTGTACTTGTGCAAAGTAATAAGTTTTCAATATTTCTAAACTCACACAAGAACGAAGCTGCCAAATGACATAGCATCTAGTAGTAGAGTCTTCAATGTGTTCAAACCAGTTTAAGTTATAATTCACGGTTATACCTAATAATTTAACAGAGTGGCTATTTTTTATTGATAAATTATCTATTTTTACCAATAAGCTATGGTCAGAAGTGTTATTTTCAAACATCATCAATTGAGTTTTGTCCCATTAAGTTTTAGTCCAAATTTGTTGCCATAACTGTTCATTAATGAGGTGCAAATTTTTGCATTTGATGACAGCTCATGTACATTGTCTGCCATAGATGCAACCGCCACATCATCGGCAAATTGTGTAACGTGGAATACATTGGTTGCTTTTAAATAACTTTGTAGATCATTTATAAAAATGAGAAAAAGGAGTGGCCCTAAAGTGCTACCTTGAGGAACTCCAGTTGGCACCAGCTCATCATCAGATTCATACAGGTTGCCATCAACTTTTAAAATGACTCTCTGTGTACGATCACTTAGATATGACTGAATCCAAGAGTTAGGTACTCCTCTTATACCATAAGCACACATTTTGTTTAGGAGCAATTCATGATTTACCGTGTCAAAAGCTCTAGACATATAAAAAAATAGACATTCACACTTTTTTTTCGTCAATGTTTTGAAGTAGAAGTGTATATAAAGATGTGACTGCATCTTGTGTCAAATGTCCTTCCCTAAAGCCATATTGACAAGGAGATAAAATATTATTTTTATTCAAGTACATTTTACATATTACTGAAACACTGTATATCAAGATGTGTCGTAGTATCAATATTCATATTGTCCGTAAGTTGTTTTATAGAATCTAGAAAGCACCGATTGAATTCGTGCACTGCGTCATTGTAGGAGTTTATAGTAAAGCCATTTTCATTAACAAATCTATCAGGAAAGCGTTTAGTAAGAGTCGTTTTGTTGTTATTTTTTATAATTTGCCACGCTGTTTTATTTTTATTAGAAGCTGATGCCATCATAGTACTATAATAATATGTCTCTTTTGCATCACATATTTTTCTTTTATGGCTATTTTTTAGACGGCTATAATTTTCTTTTATTTCTGGATTTTCTAAAGTTAGTTTGTACATTTCTCTAATAAATTTACCTTCGTTGATAATGCTGCCTTAATTAAAGTTCGTTTAAACTAAGAATTTCTCGCACTCTGCTAACAATATGCCAAAACTAATTATTATGATATGACATATAGAAGGAAGGCAAATACAAATAATTATATAATCATAACAAATACCGGAAGCTTTACTTATATCTGATGTTCCAAGTACACCAATTGATTGACAAATTAGTTCTATATTCATCCCATTGTCGCACTCATTAAATTTTGTTTATTTGCCTGCCTTAATTTGGCTTGAATCCTATTATTTGTTTTAATGATTTAATTTTTTTCAATAACGGAAAGATCAGCAATGCCAGTATAAATAGGCTCGGATATGGGTATTCAATTTAGTAACAAGCTAATTTCTATTTTATATAGTGAGAATAATCATGAAGGGTGTTCTTCTTCTGGTGGTGTTGTGTTTTGCGGTTTATTCCAAGGTACTGGACAATTTAAGTTAATTATTTTATAGGTCGCTTTAAGATTTATCTGTATACCAGGTTAGGCAATAATTGTAGTTTTTATCCGATTTAAATCAAATTATTGAGGTCTACTATAAAAACAATTGTGAACAACATGAAAGAAAAATTGAATTAGGAGAACTTTATTTTTAAAATATTTTACAAGCAAAAATTGTTGAAAATCATCCAAATAAGTTGAATCTAAAGTTTGGTTCAATTCTCATAATGTTAATAAAAAAATTCAATAGTCCTAAAATGTCATTTATTTAATGAAGACTATTTGTTTCCACAAGCATATTGTGATTCTTTTACATCTACCAAATGTTGTTAACGTAGCCGTTAAAAAATTTCTTAAGTAAAACTCTTGTTATCAAAATTAAGAAAGGAAAACACTTTCTTTTGTTGTTTTTCAAAATTTATTCAGATACATCTGATATCAAGGTTTTCTTCTTTATTAGCATTAGTAAAGATGTAAGGTATTTCTTTTATTTATTTCTTTATTTATTACTGCAACATTTTTACAAGTTGTACATTTTTTATAATTATGTAGTTAATATATTTGTTATTAATTTTACAATCCCACGTGTTGTGTCTAAGTAGTATTTAATATTTTGTTCATACGTTAATATTCGTTATTCGTTTGTTTCTAGGAATATTACGATTTATAGGTTTGTAGTAATAATATAAAGTGATAGTATAATATAATAATAATAATAAAACATTGTTTTACGGTTAGGCCAATAGTTGGAAGATTGTGGTATAATAGGTTTTTCCCACTAATTTTATTTTAACAATTTGTGTCGTGAAAATGATATAATAAAACATTTTATTAATTTACAACAATTTTCTTTTCTAATAAGAATTATTTCTAAGAAAATATCGTTAAAACAACTTGCTGATAATTTCACTGCTTTTTAAAACGGGCATTTTTATAAGCCAGAATTACGTATCTACCCGGAAAACCAATGAGATTATGGATATACTTAGTTTGTAATAGATTTTAACTGTGTGTTTTTTTCTTAATAAATACACCACAGGTAATGACGACCCCCGGAAGGCTCTAGAAGAGCCTTGTGTGGGAGGGGGCTACACATTTAGAGACAAGGGACACATACCCAATATCCGTGTATAGTGAAAAAATACCTCTCACAGTATTTTCCACTGCCACGACCGGGGATCGAACCCAGGACTTTTGGGTGAGAGGCATGTGCGCTTACCTCTCGACCATCAGTCATACTAAAGGAAGCTTTCCTCTAAAACTTCTCAGAATTTCAATTTGTAATGCTTGTACTGTGATTGGTCTAAAGCAGTGGACGTGTAAATATTGGCTAATTAGAATTCAGATAAATGCCGCACAAGTTATTCGTGAAAGCGTCGGACGTTAATAGTTTGTACTGTAGTTTAGGTTTAACCTTCACCGACATTACACATCAGATGACTAACCTAAAACGTTAAATTTATATTTTTATGTTTGTATTGTCTGGAGTGAAAATATTATTTTATTAGTTTCTGGTTTATGTTTTATTAATTCTACAATCAAAATGAGTAAGGTGGAAGAGGGATATGTTAAAGATAATTATGACATATTTCGTTGGGGAAAAGCTGCTTTACAAAACTATGCTTCCCTGATGTCGAGCCTTGTTCTATCTGTTCAGCAATTTTATGTTTTTTTTTTGTAAATGTAGTTTTTCCTGTAATTCTAACTTTCTTTTTCTGGCTGAATCAGTTAAAGCACTTTGAAGAGGTATTTCTGGACAGCTGTCGATAAACTTATGACGCACCACATTAGTTTTTAATTTTATAGAAGATCCCATTGTTTTATAATATGTCCAGTTCGTGCTGTCTTCTTTAAGCTGTTGATAGATTTGTAGTTTTTAAAATATACAAGCTGTATATAACAGTAAGAAATATTTACATTAAAATGATTCTCACAACAGAACAAATCTTTTCCCAGATGAAATATTTGTTTAGATTTTACAGCAGAAAATCACTTTTTTCGTCTTTCAATATTAAGTGGTACTGTGAAAAATAATATTGAGGGAGCATTTTCACTAGTATTATTGCACAAGGGTACAAAACAAACTTTTTGAGGCATTTTGATTAAAAAGTGCTGGGCGCTATCAATAAATAGAGGTTATGTTATGTTAACAAAGACCAAGATTAATAAAAAAAATGTTTTGTTACTATTAGTAAAATTAATAAGATAATAAATATGCCATAAATCATTTTTTTACGTGAGTTAAGTATTTCAGCAATAAAATTTTTTTCTGGGAAAACCCTATTGTCTGTTATACCGGGTGTATCAGGATCATGGTATACCCCTTTTTCTCCTTTAGATTTGAAGATAATTGATCGAAATTTAGGATATACTACATACATAATAAGCGGCACTTTTTGACATGCAATTGATTTTTTTTCACTTCCGGTTTCGCCGGCAGTGACACTAACTTTAACTTTAAATGGATCATCCTGTATATTATTGCATTTTTGAATTCTGCATAATTTTGTGAATCCAACGATGCCAAATAAGTGACATTTCAAACATCAATTTTTTTTATAATATAATTTTTAGTTTTCCATTTAAGTGTGCCATGACGGTTCCGATTTATTCTAAATGATCCGACTAATGCTACAAAAATCGAAATCCCGTTAAAAACACTAAATTACGTGATTCATGAGTAAATAAAATTCAACAAAATTATTTTTGGGGCACAACTAAATTTTTTTAAATGGAACCTTATCGGTACCGTGGTACCATTTATTAGTACTATTAATAAAGAATATATTCATATGTCGTATTAAAATATGCGATAAATACAAACAAAATTACAGCTAAAAGAAAATAAGAAAATACAATTTTGTTCTAATTAAATGTTAAGAAGTAACGAAGGTAGCTTTGAAAACAATGAAATATTTAGCTTGTCAAACATTTAAACATAATATTTTTAGTCGCAAACTCCTCTATAAAATCCTTATTTTACTATAAGGAACGTAACCAGACTGCAACCAACAGCTACTCTCCGGGCTATGTGCCCCGCCGAGCGCTGAATTACAAGTTACAAGTCTGGCGCGTTAAGTGTAATAATTGCATATTACCATCAAAACGCTAATGCTTCGATTGCAACATGTCGCTATTATAAAAATACCGGGATGTACCAAATAGTCAAGGGATCCTCGTGCCGGTCGTCACATGCTTACCTTGCACTGAAGAGAGCCAACAGCTCGAAACTGCAGTCTGCAAGTGGTGTGTGACGACTGACAAGAGACCTCCTTTAAGTAGGATCAGTCTTTCGGCTGGTGTTTGTTGCAATCGAAGCATTAGCGTTTTGATGGTAATATGCAATTATTACACTTAACGCGCCAGGCTTGTAACTTGTAATTCAGCGCTCGGCGGGGCACATAGCCCGGAGAGTAGCTGTTGGTTGCAGTCTGGTTACGTTCCTTATAGTAAAATAAGGCTTTCATAGAGGAGTTTGCAACTAAAAATATTATGTTTAATATTCCGCCCTCTAATAGCACATTTGAACTTGTCAAACATTTGTTGGTTTAACGGTGTTTTTATTGTGTCTTTAAAAATTGTTTAAAATTCTTGTTAATTGTGTTCAAAATGCCGCAAATTCATACAAAAGATGAAAAAATGAACATGTTAATTATCTATGGGGAATATAAAAGAAATGCAGTTGCGGCTACCGACCTTTATGCGCAACGATATCCTGATAGACAATGTCCAGCGAAAAATTATTTTAAACGTGTTGAAAACCAATTACGAAGAGAGCCCCAACAATGATCCCGAAGAAAACTTCATTATTGACGAAGGAACCGAAGTTAATGTTTTGGCTCGAACTGAAGTTGATAAGACTGTTTCTTTAAGGCAAGTTGGGTTTGAAGTGGACATCAGTCACCAAACAGTAAGCCGAATTTTGCACAAATACCACTATAAATCTTTTAAATACCAATTGCACCACCTTTTGTACGAAAGGATGGAATATTGCAATTGGATTTTGTATGATAACGTGCAGCCAAACAATGATTTTTTGGTACTGATTTTATTTTCGGACGAGTCTAGGTTTACAAATTTGGGATTATCTAACCGACAAAAAACAAAATATTGGTCACAAGAAAATCAAAATTTATTACGGGAGGGTAACTTTCAAGTGCGGTTCGGTTTCATTGTTTGGATTGGAATAATCGGCAGTAGAATCATTGGTCCAATAATATTTGAAGGACCTCTGACTGGTGCCAGATACTTGAGATTCCTGGAAAATGAGATTGAGGACATTTTAGACGTTAACTTTAGATTTAGGACAGGAATGTATTTCCAACAAGATGGCGCTCCTCCTCATAATTCAAGGATAGTAATTGATTACCTTCAACGAAGATTCGGAGAAAACGTAATTTCGACGAATGGTCCTGAGAGGTGACCTCCAAAGTTCCCTGATTTAACGCCCCTTGATTTCTTTGTTTGGGGTCATATAAAAAATACTGTCTATGCAACTTTACAACCCGTGAAGACCTGGAGCTACGAGTAAGACGAGCAATTAATAGCATAACGGCCCAGCAATTGGCGAACGTTCTTCGAGATTCAGCATTTTGAACACCTGTTGTAAAGTTTTGTGTTAATTTTTTGTATTTCAAAACCACCTTATGTGTAACAAGGTAATTAGAATAAAATTGTATTTTCTAATTTTCTTTTAGCTGTAATTTTATTTGTATGTACCTCTTCCCTTAAGAAGAGTAGAGATCTTTTACTTGCCTAACATTTAATAGACAAGGGACTGACGGCTTTATATTCCCTCCGAAGGATGGTATATCCCCTCGCCTAAGGTTGTATAGCTTCCGCGCATACACTGATATACAAGCCGCTGGAAGATGTGTGAGGCGAGAACGCGGTTTCCGTTGGAATGGTCACCCATCCAAGTACTAACCGCGCCTAACGTTGCTTTACATCGCATATCGAAGTATGTACATAGTAAAGACGCATCTACGCTCGCCCCCTACCGATATGGTATTTGAAAAAATTGAGTTTTGCCACAACAATTTTGGTGAATTATATTTGCTCATAAATCACGTGATTTAGTGTTTTTAACGGGATTCACACATTAACAGATTCATTACACGGGTCATTTAGAATAAATCGGAACTGTCATGGCACACTTTACCTACAATTACCTAAGGTTTATTAAAAAAAATCAGAAGTACAACCCTGTATGGTTTTTTCACTACGCATTATGTCTTAAGAGGGACATGAACCTGAAGCATTTGAATAGACTTTATCAAACTGTTCCATAAATAATGCCCGGTCAAAGTGTTAGTCGTGATGCACTAAATTGTTTTGTGATTTTTTTGCCGAAACGGTTTAGGTGTGCCGTCAAAATTGAATCGCTATTCTCATAGCTTATTTTCTGAACTTTCCGAATCCGCTAATAGTTTTCCAGAAACGCGATAAAAAAAATGTACTTTTTTTAAAAAAAAGGGGGAAGGCAGATTTTTTCCGAGTCCGTCTATTGATTTTTCAAAATCAAGTAGGCTATTCTGACAAGTCCCGTCTGAGGAATGTTACTGATAAATTTCATTCGATTACATCCAACCGTTGCAGAGATATAGCTCATTGAATTTTCAGACCAAATGCATACAACACCCTGTATCTGATTAATCACTAGCCAAAAAATATTTTCCTTGTTGATCTAGACTTACATTAAAGTCCTTTATCTGTCATTAGGCTATAACATATTGTTCGCGAAACACCCTGTATATTAGTTTTCCTAGCTTCTTGTTTAAATATTTAATATGTTTATTCCATTTTAGGTGATTATCGAAAATAACGCCGAGGTATTTGATAGTAGTGGTGTTTCGAATATAACTATTCGTTGGTCTATCTATAAGAATAGGTTGCACCGTTTGAGGTAGCCCTGCCTTCGTTGGAGAAAATACCATAAATTTAGTCTTTGCTGTATTTAGTTTCAACAAATTTGTGTTTAGCCAGTTTTTGACTTTACTAATTGCGTCAGCCGCCTTTTGTCGCGCTATGTTCCAGGTCTTTCTCCCAAACATATTAGCACAATGTCATCTGCATATGATAATGCTGCATCCAAAGATTTGGTACAGTAAATCGTTGATAAACAGCAGGTATAAGGGAATATATTTTAAATTCACAATTTAGTAACACTGAATGAAAATTTTCCCCAAAGGCGTAGGTAGATCAGAAAGAATTAGCCCCCGATGCCACCTGATCTCACATTCATTGACTTTCTTATGAGGATTTCAAAAAATCAAATATACACAAATAAGCCTCGACATTTCTATAACTTTTTTTCACTATGTAACATATTTGTCTTTTGAAGGCTTTGGAATGTGGCATTGGAAGAGTTAACAGCGACAACATTAAGCAAACTTTAAGCATGTGTGTCAAAAATAATGACACGTTGGAGAAAATTTGGGAAATGGCCTCCGCCACGGCATCGCCCGATTCGATGCAGGATTCAGAGTCCGACTCGAGGTCCTTGGAGACTGAACAACCACTAATGACAAGTATGTACCACGTTAAGTTTAGACATTTAATTAATTTGTTCCTAGATCGATCAAGTGTTGAATAAAAATTGTAGATCTATTTTTAATGTTTAGCTATATGGGTAACTGTGTAGTGTATTTACATTTCTATATAATTTTTATTTTATGATATTTATTTCATCTCTAGATAATATAACACAGCATCATACTACTTACAATACATAGAAGGATATTGAATATGCATTACACAACTTTGTATATTTTAAAAAATTATTATTTACTAGCATTTAGCTTCTAAAAATTTTGAACTTTAGAATTTGGCAATTTATTATAATTACGCTCTCTGAAATAAAATATTGTTAAAAAACTGTACTTAGGTATGAGAAACGACGCAACTTGGTCGAAAAATTCAGGTATTATTCTAGGAAATAACTACACCAAGCTGTTAAATTTGTAAAACATAATATTTTTAGCGCAAACTCCTCTATAAAATCCTTATTTTACTATAAGGAACGTAACCAGACTGCAACCAACAGCTACTCTCCGGGCTATGTGCCCCGCCGAGCACTGAATTACAAGTTACAAGCCTGGGGCGTTAAGTGTAATAATTGCATATTACCATCAAAACGCTAATGCTTCGTTGCAACAAACACTAGCCGAAAGACTGATCGTCGACAGTCGTCCCATACCACTTGTAGACTGCAGTTTCGAGCTGCTGGCTCTCATCAGTGCAAGGTAGGCATGTGAGCTCCTTTAAGTAGAATCAATCTTTCGGCTGGTGTTTGTTGCAATCGAAGCATTAGCGTTTTGATGGTAATATGCAATTATTACACTTAACGCGCCAGGCTTGTAACTTGTAATTCAGCGCTCGGCGGGGCACATAGCCCGGGGAGTAGCTATTAGTTGCAGTCTGGCTACGTTCCTTATAGTAAAATAAGGACTTTATAGAGGAATTTGCGACTAAGAAATATTATGTTTTAAGGTATACTTACTTCTTCATTTATTTAAATAAATGGTTATAAATAGAAAACTATACGAGTTAGATATAGATACACTACACATATCTGATTAGCAAAATGACTTTCGACCATTTAATTTAAGTCATTTAAAGAAAGTTACGGTTTACACTATTTATTAGAAGTCAGATTTTGCTCAAAAATCTAGAAATTAATTAATATCTCTGAAGCGACTTCATATAAGTATGTCTGGTTGCAGTCTGGTTAAGTTCCTTATAGTAAAATAAGGATTTTATAGAGGAGTTTGCGACTAAAAATATTATGTTTTAATATTCCGACCTCTAAAAGCACATTTGAACTATGTTAAATTTGTGTTTTATGAAAAACAGTTCTTATTGACTTGATTTTATAGATACAAGGAAAACCAGGGGAAGCAGAATAAGACGGGCCACGACGAACGTTCAGAGCAAAACCATACAGGTTAACGAAAGAAGGGCAGACGAATCAAAATCGAATAATACTCGCGACAGCACTGATGGCACTACTACCAGCGGTCCAGAGTTTTCTGAAACTTGCATTGTTCAATGTGTGTTTGAACATTTGGGAATGGTAGGTCGAAAGGCTCTAGACATAACACTTGTACTGCATTTTCTTACTTGAATATCACCATTACCAAATGATTCTTATCTCATAGCCGATGATATGCCGATCATAGTTTCTTTTACAATTATTAATTGCTAGCAAAATGCAACAAATAATAAAATTAAATTGGTGATTTCCATGTTCGAAAAAACGAAAATTTTTATAAATGCGTCGGTGTGCAGTTATTTTTTCTTGTTCATTTCTTCTAGACTGATGATAACGGACATCCACAGGAATCTAAAGTCGTTGAGGGACTTCTCAAAACGGCCACAGGCCGTGAACTACGCATATTTTTGCAAGAAAGTGCTGACGAATGTTTTCAGAAAATGGACAAGGGTAAGTGCTCGTACAAATTAATGTCTGCGGATCCAGCTATTTGGTGTCGGTGATCATACAGGGTGTTTTTGAAATACATGCATATATTTTAATACGTAAATCCTTATGTAATGTTAATAGTAAATATCATTTTTAAAATTTTAAACATCGCGAAATAGAGGAGGTATTATCAAGTCTACGCCTCGCCAGGAAAAGATGGTACAACAACGAATACCTTAAGACTTATATCTAAACACATAGTAAACCTACTGCCTATATTATGGATCTTATGTTTCCACCGTTCCTGATATTTTTAAGGAAAACGTTGTTGTGCCCATATATAAAAATGACAATGAAAATGATGAAAAATATTATCCAATATTATTAATAATAATATTGAAAATAATAAACTTTGGTAGTACCTACTAAAAAATAAAATAATATCAAACAATGAATATGGATTTTAGAAGCATATAAATACCGAAGAACCTCTTCAATTACTGACTTTTCATTTTTGCACAAGAGCGTATGCCAAAGCCAACTACGTTTTTCGAATTTTTTGATACACATTATTCTTACTGTATTCGCCGTTAACTTTCATCCCTTTAACTTTTTTCGTATCTCCTCAAATAAGGAAGCTATAACCGTTTGTGGTTTTCCTATTTTCCAGGTTTTTGTAATATATCTCACAAAGTAGGCTAAGGATTTCAAATTTCTTTTGACTGGAATATAGCTCTCAAAAAATGGGAACTGTTTCTAAAACTTTATTCTTCTACAATAGATATTAAGTGCTTTGTAAAATAATAGACAGACGGTATATGATTAATTCAAAGAATATATTGCCTATTACAGCAAGTTGAAATAGGTAGTGATTATAGTTCAACAAAAAATAAATAAATAAATAAGAACTGGGGTTCCCCAAGGTACTATCCTGGGCCCCAGCTTATTCCTTGTTGATATAAATGATCTTTTACAGAGAAACTACGGACGAAATTTTAAATCATATGTAGATGACACACTACTATGTTTTGCAAAAGTGGTTCTTAGACACCAAAGACATTGATTTGCGAAAAATAACTCTCATACGAAAACGCCCCACCATAAGGACCTGTCTCCTTAAACAGGACTACTCAGGAAATGTATTGCATAACTGTCCGCAATATTAAAATTAATTTTCTCTGTTATTTTATGTGCATTTTGACAAGTAAATGTTTTTGCGTGTACCAGAAAAGTCTAACGATTGATTGATCTGCATATATGCGTGTATTTCAAAAACATCTTATAATATCCTAAATTATGAATAAAGACAGGTTAAATAAATAAAGATAAAGAGTTTCATATTAAATTATGCTATCCATTCTCTATATCCTCGTGCTCCTTTCAGATAAAGAATAAGCTTATATACGAAAAATAAAATTAAAATAATTATGAAGAGACCCTAAAAAATCCAATTCAACGTCAATTTTGTGGCCTACATTTTCCTTTTACAAATTACTAATTACATATTTTTTAGAAAACAACCTGGATCCTTGTACATACTCAACGCAGCTGGTTACTTGTCTAGCGGATAAGGGAAGGCTCAACTGCGCCGACTGGCCCCCAGGAAATTTACCTTTTTAATAAAAATGATAGTATTGTTAATTTTTGTGATAGCTGTAATTATATTTACTATTATGGTTGTATCGTATGGGCTGTATATAGAGTGTCAATAAAATTTGGGGCATAATCCCATATGGTTTTTATTACTTCTTTTAAATTAATTTTATAAGCTAGTTGCGTAGCTCGGGTGGCTACACCCTATCGGTCAAGTCAGGAGTGGGATGGACGCTCCTAGCATAGTCAGCGGTTAAGCACCAATTGTGACTGACATTCGAAAACTAAAACTACATATAGTTGACATGACATATCTCTGATTTATATATTAAAACCATTGTAATACATTATAAATTTGATATTTCCTACAAGCATTAAAAAAAGCTATTATAAGCCATTATTTAAACAAAACAACGCAAATATTATCTCAAACTACCGTCCCATATCTCTTATTAGTAATATTGCAAAAATAACAGAAAAATGCATTAAGAAGCGGCTTTTAGGACATCTTAATAAATATAATTTATCAAATCTCCAATTTGGATTTAGAGGAGTGTCTACGATTGATGCAACGTATTTGTTTATATCAAAAGCTAAATAACGATCAAAAGCCATTGGCAATATTTTTAGACTTAGCAAAGGCTTTTGCATTAAAAGTTACTAGAAAAATTAGATACATATGGTTTCAAAAGCATGTGCGGCGATTTACTCAAAAACTATTTAACAAATCGAAAACAGATTGTCAGCACAGACTCAGAAAAAAATTAAGAAAAACTAGTTACATATGGAATACCTCAAGGAACAGTTATAGGTCTAATTATTTTTCAAATCTACATAAATGACATGCTTAATTTGGATATTTCAGGGGAAATTATCTCTTATGCCGATGACACAGTCTTATTATTTTCCGATGTCAACTGGAAGGAAGTTAAATTTAAAGTGGAAAAGGGACTTCACAACGTAAAAATTTGGTTAACAAAAAATATATTAACTCTTAATAAAACTAAAACAAAATATTAATACTTTCTTTAAATTCAGCAGAAAAATTCCATATTAATAGATTAAAATTTAATGAATGTAAAAACCTTATTACTTGTGATAGTTGTGAAGATCATATTGAATCAACTGAAAACATCAAATACTTATCAGCTTAGACAATACATGGATTTACATTCTCTCATAAATATTATTTATAAAGCCTTAGTAGTAGTGTCTATAATTAAGTATAGTTTAATAATTTGGGGAGGGGCAAATAACAGTACTCTAAAAAACCTTAAAATAATTCAAATATATATTTTAAAAATTAATTTGAACAAAAATTTCCGGACGATAAGAGGGCCCGGCCCGACTTCATAACATCACAAAAAAAATTAGAAAAAAACGAGTCCGTTTCAAGCCATTTTGAATGCCAGATCGACCCCACTATTATATTTAGATGTATCAATATGATGTTCAAATAAATATATATATATATATATATATATATATATATGTATGTATCAGTGCTCGGTAATTAAACACACTAAATAATTAGAAATAGGTAGATCCAAGACAAGCTCCTTGTGAACTTCGGTGTCATATTTGAACTTTTTATTACGTAGTACATAAGTATTTGATCCTTAATAAAATAAATAAACAATGATAAAATACAGCCACTAAATGTACAAATTTAAAATAAAGCCGACAAAATCAATGTTTTATAGTTTACGTTAAACTTTCTTTTCACAATTGTCACAGATTTGTATTCATGATATTTTAATTTAGTAACAACTTACTTAAATTAGCTTCAATTGTGAAGGCGTTATGATTTTTTTCCCAATTTTATTACCCACAAATATAATTTCTAGAAAACTTATACAGAATACTTACATCGACCTGGGCTTCATACAGTTTCTGATTATAATTTTCGTAGTCTTTCCTTAGTGCCGTTTTTGCTTCGGTCTCCTGACCAAACAAGACAGTCTTCAAATGTTCTTCTTCGCTTTTAAAATTGTTTAAAATGGTTTCATTTTCATTGGTAGTGGTTTCTAATAAAGTCAATATATCTTTCTCGTATTGCTTTTGCAGTTTATCAATGTGCTGACTTTGATGTTCTACAAAAAATTAAGACAACTCAAGTTAGAACAGGTTCATATATGTTTCTTTCAGATAAATTAGAATGAACTAGAAACTGATTTTATGTATCAATTGCATCCCACTAAGACCTGTTAATTGAAGATTAAATCTAGCCCATTGAAGGAGTCGAATGAACTACCGAATGGTTGCGCTTATGACAAGACAATATCCCCTCCCCAAATTTTCGAGAGTGCTGAATTGATTCCTGAAGTCAAACCAATTTTTCCACTTCAGTAACCCCCTCAAATTGGCTAAAAACCACCCTCAAATTCACCCTTTCCATGAATCCATTCATTATACCAATTCTTCGACTAACTGTTATTCCCTCGAGTAGAACGGAAGGTCCGTCGAGGGATTTGACCTCAGCGACCCCAGGCTTCCAACCCTTGTAGGGGGTGGAAAATTAATAATTGTTTTAGTGAGAAAAAAATTAATATTTTGCAGGTGTTTCTTTGAGGAAGATGGTATGTGACCAGGATTGTGTAACCACCCCCAGGGGTTGTTTTCACCCTTCAAGGGGGCGGAATTTTTTTCATCTATAATTGAAGAATAGTATAAAAAATATGTTTATTAAAGCGTTTCTATAAATTGCTGTTCCACCCCGGTTACACAACCCTGTTCACCTACCACCTTCCTCAAATAAACACCTACAAAATATTATTTTTTTTCCAGAAAAAAAATCAATTTTCGCCCCCTTTGAAGAGTGAAAACAGCCTCTGGGGGTGGTTACACAACCCTGGTCATCTACCACTTTCCATAAATATCAATTTTTTTCTCACAAAAACAAATAAATTTTTCGTCCTCTACAAGGGTTGGAAGCCTGGGGTAGGGGTGACTAAGGTCAAATCCCTCGAGAGACCTTCCGTTCTACTCGAATGAACAACAACTAGTCGAAAAACTAGGGAAAGTAAACGGGTTCACGGAAAAGGGGACATTGGGGGTGGTTTTTGTCCAATTTGAGAAAGCTACCGAGGTGGAAAAATTGGTTTGACCCCGATAATCGATTCAGCGCCCTCGAAAACGGGGAGGGGAATTGTCTACTCCGAGGAGCAAATATTTGTTAAGGGCCAAAATTGTTATGTATCAGAAATATTCAATAATGTTTCATAAGGGGCCAAATATAGAATCATTTCGTGTAAAAAAATACCTATAATATTGTCGATGTGTGTAGAATGGGTTTGAAAATTATTCAAGTATTGTTCCTCAGCTTCTTCCAGCTCTTCCAATAGCTTTGATATCGTGCGATTTTTAAAATTAATGACCCGCTCAATCCAGTTCTTCATATGCTAGAATTAAGCAGAAAAAATATTGAAAGAGATTTTCCTCGTTCAGCAATAGGCACTTACCTCGACATTTTCCTTCATTTCTTGAATTTTCATTTTGCGCAATATTTGATGCCAGTTCAGATTGATTTTGGCAACGTTCAGTCTTGAAAATGCTTCCTCCTTTTTAATTTTTTTCTGTAAAAATTATTGGCTTTAAATCTCAACTTACACATAAAACAAAGCTACACGAACTATTAGTCGTAAAACGGATCAAGCACTAGGCCAACTAACTACAGAGGCACTGTGTGTCATGTAAATGTAAATCTGGTGAGCTAGCTGGCCGCTCAATTAATTTCAATATTTCGATTTCGAAAGGTGAATTTTTTTATTGAAAGTAAAGTTTTTGCTGCCTTTTTATCTGCAGAGTAAAATTGCAAACGACTATACTAAGCGGATAAACCTCTGAAACGGCACTTCGTTTTACTGCGAATATATTCCCCTTTGCTTTACTGTTATTATTGTGCTCGTTTTTTCGGCATTGTTTTATTGTGATTATTTTACTATAAGCGAGACCATAAGTATTTTTTGTGTCGTTGGCTAAGTCGAGTGATCAATTGTGACAAAAACGTAGACTTGTATAGGGTTTGATCGATTTGTGAGGTTATATTGGCCTTCTTATGAAAATGCAGTGCTGGCATAGGTTTCAAATTGGTATATTCTTGTATTCTTGTTATAGAGCATTGAGTAGACGATCGTCATTTTTGATCGAGTTCACCTTCCGAGATTTTAGTGTATTCTTACGTTTCAAATGATGTAGAGTACGAAAATAAAGGATTATTCAATTTCGTCTGTATGTCTGTCTGTCTTTTCGTGCTATAACTAAATAACTATTCCATATAATAATATCTGGAATCTATTCTGGCATATTGCCTATTGCCAAGGAGGAAATCGAATGTACATACACTGTGACCCACATTTTCAAAGGAAACATTGCTGTAACAAATGTGCTCATTAACCGATCTCGACGATTTTTTAGGGTTCTGTAGCCAAATTGCAAAAAACGGAACACTTATAATTTCGTTATGTCCGTCCGTCCGTCCGTATATTATAAGCCTAGTAGCACTTTATAAATACTTACAACGAAAATGATTTTAAACAAGATACTCGACAAGATATGTTAATAAGTTGTTTAGATATCCACAGTTTTCAGTTCTCAATAGCAGCACTATGGAACCCTTAGTTGATGCGTATACTACACAAATCAAATCATCAAAATCTTTACCTTCTGGCAAAAATTTAGGTGATTCAATTTTCAAGGCCCCATTACGAGTTTTTTCTATTTCAAAAATTAACAAGTTTGAGTAGCGATTCTTTTTGAAATTCTAGTTAGAACGCTAGATCCAGTAAGCTCTCAAATCGGTTAATTCCAAAATTCCAAATTTCATGAACAAATATTAAATATTGGCAGATTTAAAACAAAATTAATGTATAGTTCAAAGGTGGTTTTAGAGGGCGGAATATTAAAACATAATATTTTTAGTCGCAAACTCCTATATACAATCCTTATTTTACTATAAGGAACGTAACCAGACTGCAACTAACAGCTACTCTCCGGGCTATGTGCCCGGCCAAGCGCTGAATTACAAGTTACAAGCATGGCGTGTTAAGTGTAATAATTGCATATTACCATCAAAACGCTAATGCTTCAATTGCAACAAATACCAGCCGAAAGACTGATCCTACTTAAAGGAGCTCTGGTGCCAGTCGTTACACACCACTTGTAGACTGCAGTTTCGAGCTGTTGGCTCTCGTCAGTGTAAGGTACCGAAATGTACTAAATGGTCAAGTGATCCTCGTGTCAGCCTTCACATGCCTACCTTGCACTGACGAGAGCCAACAGCTCAAAACTGCAGTCTGCAAGTGGTGTGTGACGGCTGGCAAGAGAGCTCCTTTAAGTAGGATCAGTCTTTCGGCTGGTATTTGTTGCAATCGAAGCATTAGCGTTTTGATGGTAATATGCAATTATTACACTTAACGCACCAGGCTTGTAACTTGTAATTCAGCGCTTGGCGGGGCACATAGCCCGGAGAGTAGCTGTTGGTTGGAATCTGGTTATGTTCCTTATAGTAAAATAAGTATTTTATAGCGGTGTTTGCGACTAAAAATATTATGTTTTAAAATTATTTTAAGCAGTTATTTTATACACTGTGTCCAAAAAGAAATGTTTTGTGTCCAAAACACTACAAAAATACGTCAATAAGTAATATGAGATTGAGATTAATCCAATTGATAGGTTACTGTATTCAGTGTTGTAGTTAATATTTCAACAAAAAAATCATTCATTAAAGTTGTAACTTCAAAATCCAGTATTAATGTAGAAAAAAAAATCAAAAGAAATGAGAAGAAATCAGGGGGAAAACAGGGGGGAAATCAGAAGGAAATCAAAGGAAGTTATACAAGATTTCCCCAAAAAGGGAAATCAGGTGTACAAATTGGGCCTAGCGGTTTACCCTTCGAAATTATTTTAGTTTTTATTTTTTCAGCTTAACAAATTAACAGAAACAATTTTTACTTGCCAAGTTTCATCAGAAATATAATTGTGAAGGAGTCATATTTTTGTTTTCTTGATATGACAAATACAACGGGAGATATGCAACAAAAAGTGAGAAAAAACGTGGTTGAAATAAATTGTGTAAATAAAATATGTTTAGTGGAGCCAGCACTGAACAAAATATTTCTCCACAGTCAATTACATGGAAATGGTATAAAATTTATGTTATATGCAGCTAGAAGTCATTTCCGTTCCTAAATTTACATTATTTTGAAATTTATTGTTTCTGAACTTGATTTAAGTTCTAGTGAAACAAATACAGTGTTATTAAAATTGACGGTTAGGTGGTTTTTCTATCATTCAAGCAATGAAGATAGATTCTAATTTATTTGCCGCTTGACTTCTCTCGAATATGCAATTAAATAAAAATGATAAAGAATTGAACGCCACTGGATGAAATAAATTCAAGCGTTACCTTTAAGAAAGTGGATATCAATTGTTCCTTCCTCCTCCTTGCCTCCTCCTCCATATCTGCTCTGTGCTGCAAATATCTCGCCCTCTCTTCGTCACTCATTTTGGCAAGTTTGTTGGCCAGCGATTTTTTCTTTTTTCCAGCCATTTCGAATTAAATATTCTACTAACTTTGTACCTTACGATGAAAGATCAAGAGTTCAAGTCACAGTGTGTGGTCGATGATCACAACATTGTTTGGTCGCCACGACAACTAATCCAAGTTTTGTTGCGAGGAGCAACCAAAAGGCATCGATTTGAAGGTAGTAAATTACAAACTTCAGAATTAGTCATTGTCAGTTGTAAAATAAAACGAAGTATACAGATTAAAGTGAAAGATGCCGAAGTATAAGGAAGATATATTTGCGGATATTGAACTGGATGCGGAATTGAACGAGTATGTCGAGAGATATAAAGACAAAAAACTTACTACTGCAGAAATGGATTTGAAAATACAGGCCGATAAAATTATTTACATCATTAACAGAAGTTTGGCTAAATTGAACATAGTGGTATGTTTTCTGGTTAAATATTACATATTTTTAGGCATATGTTTGTATTCCAGAACCTTGTTTCAGTATACAGGCCAATATCTGTTTGCGACAATCGTTAAAAAAATTACACCGACGTAAGTACCCTGTTAAATTAAAACATAGGGCTTAGATCGACGTGTAATTTTACAATTATACTTGTTTTACTAATTCAATAATTATAACTGGACAAATAACGGTTCCGGCAGAATGAGAATGAAGTATCCGTTAATTCATATTCTTTCCTATTATTTTGGTTTTCTACCACATGTATTATTATCTTCTTCAAAACAAATCACCGAATCTACAAAATAATAGATTTATTGGAAAAAAGCCTCTGCGCCCGTGACGTTTACGCCAAAGGAAAAGTCAGAGGTTATGTTTTGCAAATAATATCAATCGGAATAAACACAGAAATAATGCATTTTGCTGACGTTTCGGAAAGTAATCTCTTTCTGTTTTCAAAGCTCTATTTTTTTGGAAGAACTCTTATTTTGCTGTGTATGTCAAATACACAGCTTTAAGATTCTGTTCATGTTATTTCCATAGATACTTACTACTTACACAGAACATAGAACTGATGATATTTTCTTTTATATAATGTTGAGTTTGTTAAGTTCTTCTTTTAACATTGGTAGCCAGGTTGTACAAATATCTACAGAACAATTCGATATGCACTTATCTTCATTTAATAAGATTATTGCTGATTCTTTAATTTTTCTTTTTTTGGTATCCGTTTCTTTTGTTAAAATTTTTGCCGAGTCCCAGTTTATTCTATGTCCGCTTTCCCAAGCATGTTCACAAATCTTTGATTTCTGAATTTCATTCTTTCCAATGTAATTCTTGTGCTCATCCAACCTCACACTGAAAGGTCTGGATGACTCACCCACATAACATTTATCACATTAGCACGGGATATTGTAAATACAGTTTTTTTAATTCTGCTCCCTGTTTATCGGTTTTGTTTTTGTTAAAATAGATCTTAAAGTGTTCCCCGTTTGAAATATCGTCCTAACATCAAATTTGTTACCTATACGGCGTAGCTTTTCCGACAGTCCGTATACATAAGGAATTATTGCTGTATAATGACGTTCAGGTTTTTGTCGTACCTGATTGTCCCTATTTTCAATATTTATTGAAACTCTATCAACAAAGGCTTCAGGATATTGATTTTGTACTAGAACCTCTTTGATAAATTTTTTCTCGTTATTTAATATTTCGTTATTAGATGAAATTATTTTGGCCCTATCGTATAAACATTTTACAACACCCCTTTTAACATTTATTGACTGATTTGAGTTAAAATTTAGATATCTATTAGTATGTGTTGGTTTTCTATAAACGCTTGTTTCAATTGTATTATTTATCCTTCTAATTAAAACATCTAAAAACGGTAGTTCATTCCTACTTTCTACATCTAATGTGAATTTAATAGACGGTTCCTTACTATTTATATTTTCTAAAAAACTATCTAGTAAATCGACACCATGAGGCCAAATTGCAAAGAAGTCGTCGCTTATTATGTATGTAGTATATCTTAAATTTTAATCAATTATCTTCAAAACTAAAGGAGAGAAGAGGGGTATACCAAGATCCTGTTGCATCCAGTATTCTGACAGAGAATAATAAAATTGTTGGAACGGGCGATGAAAAATTTTCGTGCTAGGCTTCAAGAGTGTCAGCAGCGAGGAGGAGGCCATTTGACTGCTGTAATATTTAAGAAATAAATTGTCCATGTTTCCTCAAGAATCTTACGTTTAATTTTCGAATAAAAATTTAGGCATTAATAAAAACAACCCAATTTAAAACGGATACTTCATTCTATCGGGCCTGATATTTCTAAAAAGTATATTTTTGGATGTAAAGAGATATCTCTCTTGGCCTTTTATAAAATGAACAGTCTGGAAACAAGAAATTACAGAAATATTTCTTTACAGGCGCGTATGCCGCACCTCTTAGAAAACAATGCAGCTCGATTAAGAAGGTTTATGAAGCCCTCTGAAGTATTTTACATTTTGGATATACTAAGCAGTTACGGAGCTCCATGCGATAATAACAGTAGCCTTAGCGGCGATAGTTTGGAGGACTTCCAAACGATTCAAGCCGTTAACTCACTACGTACCATGGTAAAAATGATATTGAATTATTTATAAGCTGGTGCCAAAGCGGATTTTGAAGGCTAAAAAAAAATATTAACAGGCAAGGACTAGCCGGAAAATTTAGCCAAGATTACAATTAAGAGAAAAAACAAAAATTAAATACGAGATAAAGTGAAATTGTAAAATGGGGTGTTTTTGAAAGTGATTTTCTGCGATTTTCGGCGAAACTTGATATCCTAGCGGAAAATGTCCTTCACAAAAGTTGTAGATAATAAAAAAATCTAAAACTCTCATATAAGGCATTTATCAACATAACCTCATATTTTCTGAGAAAACGGCAGAAAACAGATTTTTCGGTTTTTAATTTTTTTCTCGTAAAAATATTTCAATTTACGTGACTGTGCTGTAGTATTTGCCCTCCCGCTCATGAAAATATTTAACATCTGTTTAAATTCTAGTTCATTTCCGGATATGTGGAAAATATCTCGAATATGCCCAGTTTTCAAGAAGGGTCGACAAAAACTATGTGATTAATTATAGGCCAATAACAATTATTTGCAATTCTTCCAAGGCTTTCGAAATAGTATTACACAAAATAATTTATGCTAACACTTGCGGGCTAATTAGTGACTCTCAACATGGTTTTATGCAAGGACGATCAACCACTACCAATCTGTTTTGTATGACTCAATACATCTCAGAATCTCTGGATTCTGGAGGTCAAGTTGACATCATCTATACTGATTTTAGTAAGGCATTTGACAGACTAGATCATGGTATTCTACTGTGTAAACTTCGTCAATTTGGATTATCAGATAAACTGTCAGATTTGTTTGCATCGTATCTACAATGCAGACGACAATACGTAGAGTATCGTGGTTTTAGATCTGATGAATTTATAGCCTCTTCTGGGATGCCACAGGGCTCAATTCTTGGCCCCCTTCTTTTCGTTATTTTTATTAATGATATTATCAGTATGATTGACGTTGGCTGTCATCTTTATGCGGATGATTTAAAGTTGTATTGTGATATTAACTCTTTTGCGGATTGTCTTAAATTGAAAATCAATCTTGATCGTATCAATAACTGGTGTATTGCAAACAACTTGCCATTAAATGTGCAAAAGTGCCATGTACTTTCTTTTACCAGAAGAAATCAGCAGTTACATTATGATTATACACTCAATAATACGTCCCTGAATAGAGTAACTGAATTTAAAGATCTAGGAGTTATTTTTGACTCTAAACTTAGTTTTAACCGGCACATTCTTTCTGTTGTACTTGCTAGTTACAAAAGTCTTGGTTTTGTCATAAGAAATTCTCGCGGATTTAATGATATTAGTCTATTGTTCCTGTAATTTAACATATTCGTTTTGTCTAAACTTGAATACTCAAGCTTAATATGGAATCCAGGGTATCAAACTTACACACAGTTTGGAAAATATCCAACGTAAATTTTTAAAATATGTATCCTTCAGGGCTGATGGTGTTTACCCCGCTGTCGGTGCTGATCATTATCAATTATTGGACAGGTATGATGTATTAAGTTTATCTGATAGAAGGGATATGCATTATATTATTTTTTTATTTAAAATTATCCATAACAAATTAATCTGCCCATCGTTTTTAAGTCAATTAAATTTCAATGTTCCGGTAGTCGCTACTAGACATACCAATACATTTTATTTGTTAACCCCGAGGACCAACTTACTCAAATTTTCACCTCTCCTCTGTTTGTGCAATATTTATCATCGTATACAGCACAATTTGGATATAACTATATATATATATATATATATATATATATATATATATATATATATATATTACAGTTTCACTTTATCTCGTGTTTAATTTTTGTTTTATCTTTTAACCTTAACTAAACGCTCTGGCTGGTCCTTGCCTGTGCTCTGGCTGGTCCTTGCCTGTTCAAAATTTTTGTTTTCAAAAAGGTATTGGCACCAGCCTATTACTATTTTGTTGCAACTATACAGACTGTCAAAAATTTAGTACCGCTTTACTAAAAGCTGTTAGATATTCTTTTAGTTTGCTTCATTTGATAAGGGTCTTATATCCTTCATATTACTTTCTTACACACGATATTAGGCAAATACTTTCCCACACAGCAATGATATGACGGATGTTCTCGTACCTTTTCCTTTGTTTTCAGTTTGCCATAGATCTAGTTTACCAGTGCTGGACTTTCTAACATACCAGTTAATTTTTTTCACATTCATATCCTACTATATTAGCTCCCTATTAACTATTAGTAGGCCCTTAAGGCTCGCAAATATCCTCTTCTGAGTCCTCTCAATTAATAATTTTACGATTTCGATAACCGTCTCAAATTTTCAGCCCAGCAAAGCCTTACAAGCTGTATCAAGAACTGGTTTCGACCCAATACCGGACCCTCAAATTTGTCTGATCTTAGATCTAATGTTTTATAATAGATGTGTCAGGCAAGAAGTCAATACGACGTATACTACAAACGTGGACAAAGCTGTGGCCAATATTATGAAAGTGCTGAGCGATTTGAAAGGAATAGCTAAAGTAAAGATTTACGTTACTGGTGAGGAGGAGGCCGACAGAGATAGAGAACTGAGAGATGCCTATAAAACCAACGCTTTGATGCTAGCCAGTATTAACGGTAATCTCTTTGATATTAGAAATCGTTGAGTATACACATACATGCTTTGGTATTGGTTAGCGCAACAGAACCGTTACCCGCTTCCGAAAAGTTATTTTCGTATAGTGTATACGACCAGAATTGAAACCGTATAGAAACTAAAAGCCCGCAAAAACAGTCGGCATCTCTTTATTGTTTTTTTTATGACCAGCATTTCTGTTTACCTCCGCAAGAGATGCCGACTGTTTTTGCCGGCTTTTAGTTTTTATACGGTTTCAATTCTAGTCGTATACACTATATGTAAAGGTGTTAAATCGGTGGCCATGGAATGAGTCGATCATTACCAAACCTTTAACTTTTTAGATCTTACCAAACATTCAAAACGCAGTGTGGGGACATTCCGTTCTGCTGCCAAATATCCTCCTCAGCAAAAACAAAAGTGTTGCGAGATAGGTACTCCTCTTTTGGTTGCCCTTTGGATTGCTTCCAGGCAATGTTACTTTTACCGCCATAATGACCATTAATATTACTTAGTACAAAGAAAAAGACGGTTATCAAGGTTAAAGATAAGTAAATTCTCTATCGAAATGGTTCAGACACATTTTTACGTAGTATTAATATTCTTAGAGTTATAGGAAGGGGAAGACCAGCATCGTATCGCATTCATTCTGTATATCGGCACTTTTCTATACACTTCCACGCTTTGTACTTACTATTACATTTAATTGTCACTTTTGCAGTTTAAGTAAACATATTTATTATCAGTTTTGAAATTGCAAATGTCTACAACTATCGGTGGTTACTACCATTATGCGCTCGTTACCATACCACCTTGCGGTAGAGCATTTTGCGCTTTTTTTTTAAGTGATGTCCCCAATTAATAGTCCTAATCCACTATTTCTTTAAAGTTGCCAATACATTACGTTAGTAGAATGCAGGTTTTCACGGCTGTTGTCTAATGATGTAGTTTCTTCCGGGTCTTGCCGTGGTCGTCGAACTTGACTTAACGTTTCGCTGATCAGCCTGTCAGCTTCTTCAAAAGGATTCTAAAGACTGAATTTGTTGTGTTACACTCCTCGTTATATACCTAGGCGCCGCTTCGTTGGTCATTGGTCGTGCTAGGTTCGCTTCGCTGCTCATTCGTCGTGTTTGGTTGACCGTGACTTACTACCGTGCTGGTACTTGGCAATACCAGTCTCCACGTGTTACTAAGTCGATACCCATCCTCTCTGTTAAAGTTGTTCACGTTTTTCATAATTTCCAGTGATTCCCTAATGATTCGCGGATAATAGCGCGTATTCCTGTCTAATATATTGACGTCCTCGTAGTCGATGGTTCTCGTTATTATGGACATGTTCTGCTATCGCCGACCTATTCCTGTATTCAAATCTGGTATTTCTCTGGCGTTCTTTGGTTCTGCACTGGATACTCTGTCCTGTTTGTCCGATGTAGCTCTTACCACATGTGCACTTCAACTGGTAAACACCTTTTGATAACAGTTTGGGGACAGGGACTTTGATTGAGGGAAGCATCCGTTGTATTTTCTTCACTGTTCGAAACCGTACACCTACTTTCTTTTGAAAGTAAATAATTGAATAAAATCTTCTTCAGCCTATCTGTGACTCCCGCGACGTAGGGTAGGCATGCATACGTTGTTGGTTGTTGCTGTTCTTCTTCTGTAGTTCTCCTCTGGTTATTTACTATTCGTTGTATATTGCTTTGACTGTATCCGAAGTAGGCTATGGATTTCAAATTTTTTAAACTGAAATATAGCTCACAAAAATGGGATAACTGTTTATAAAACTTTAATTTTTTACAATAGATATTAAGCCAAATATTTGGTGTGGCCCTCGTAAAATAGACAGATGGTATATCCCTGGATAAATTCGGCGTTTATTTTGTGTAACAAAACGATTTTCTTTTCAGAATTAAAGGAACATTTGGACAAACAAAGGAAAGAACTAGGAGAACAACTGGACAAGAAGGTTCATGTTATGGAAATGTACAACGAGAAGATGATCACACTTAAAGAAAATTTTCGAGAACGGATGGACAAATGCCTGTAATATTTTCATTCTATTCAATTTTTATCGCGGAAGTAGCTCAATGTTTCTGTCTTGTACGAAAAAAGCGCATATATCTAAATGTACTAATTAATTGAGTATTATTTTCGTTGCATAATTTTAGACGTGATTCAGAACGAGGTATGATGAATAAAACCGTTGAAAGCGAGGCGAAACAGACCGTTCTGACCGAGGATGCGAAAACAATTACCCAACAATATGAAACCCTACTAGAGGACCATTTGCAAAGAGAAAAACTGCAAAGGTCTAAAAGGTATAAAGTTGAGACGCAGCTACAGAACTGGCTCACCAAATTTGATCAGGACATTGGAGACAGGCAAGCTGAATATGAGGCCTTGAAAAAAAAGTACGTATGATACACTCGAGTCTACACTACTCTACTCTACTCGACACTAATATTCAAATATTTCAAAAAATTATCTGCCTTTCACAGATTTGTACGGGGTGGAAAAAAATTACACAACTGAGGTCAACTTGCGGAACGAAGCCCAATCTGACCGCAGAAATGACAGGTTTACGGGAGATTCTACCTAAAAATGAAAAAAAAAACGTTTTTTCGCTATATTTCAGGTCCTTCGAAGAAGTATAGTGTTATTTCTAGTTTAGAAGGCCGGTTAAATGTTGTTGGCATCTGAATCACTACTAAAATTATTGTTATTGCTGTTACACTTCTTAATCCGTTAATTAATTGTCAACTGTTAAAATTATCCATTATTTTCTTCCAGATATGATGATGAAAAGGAGGCAATGACTGCACTAGAAGAGCTATTTGACGAGCAAGAAGAAGAATACGATATATTAATGGCAGAAAAGGAAGAAGAAGAGACCCGAATATACAATGAAATCGCGTATGTATTCTTGATAAATCGTTCGGCCAGGAAGATACAGAGATGGTGGAGGGCCTACTTAGAAAGAAAAAGAGCGAGAAGGAGGGCTAGAAGAGGTTAATTGATAATAGAAAACATGTGGCTGTTAAATAATACTTTTTGTTCTCACAGGAAAAGGAAAAGGTGGTAAGAAATCCGAAAACAAATAATGTCATGTTTAAACTTCTTCTGATCCCGTTTAGGGAAAGGCGGCAAAGGAAAGGATAAGAAGGCCGCAGAGAAACGTAAATATGACTTTACTTTAGAATATTTTAGGAAACTATTAGCGTTGATAATTTTAGTGTGTTAATACAGAGCGGAAACTGAAAGGAAGTTGGTTGTAATGCGTCAGAAATTTATAATAATACATTATTCAACGAGCATATACAGGGTGTTGCATCATGAGAGGGACATAGCTTAATAGGAGGTAGAGAACATCAGTGGTAACCGGAACCTCCCATAGAAAAATCTCATTGGGCCTTCATTACGAAGTTACAGGGTGTTAAATAATTTTTGGCCACACCTGTTTTTTGTCATAACTTTGACAGGGAATGAAATAACGGATTCATATTTGGTACGGCTAATGTACTAACGAGCCCCAAGAGGTACATGTATAAAAAAATATATATCCAGGTCCGGACTCACTATAATTTATGTTTCTTCTTTGCATGAATAAAACATCACCCTGTACATATTTTTTTGAAATTTCGATACGATATTCGAAAAGAGCAAGAAAAAACAAACAAAATGGCCTATTTCATTTTTTTGTTACACCTTCGTGGTTATTTAAATACGTTGTTAAATGTGCAAGAAAATGGATTACAGAACCCTATTAAATGAGAGGCACGTGAAATAAATAGTTTTATAACTAAAATTTGCAAAAATTCTATTGAGCCTAGGTGGTCTGGGTGAATCCTAATTCCGGCACGTTTTAAAGGTCCATTTTGGTAAAAAACTGTGGTCCTAATAAGTAATCGGGTATGAAATAACAAAATTTTTAATTAATCACAGTAGGCTTGTTCAAAGTGACAGATAATAAAAAGAAATCACCTAAACAGTTGAATAATTGTTTGTTAGTAATTTAATGTGTCAATAATCCGGCATTTAGTTAGTGAAAACTTGTGAAAATATTTTAACTATGCCAGTAAAATTTACAAACGTGGAATATGCTGACATAATATTCATCTATGGTTTCTGTAATGGAAATGGTAGGTCGGCGGAAAGAGAATATCGGCTGCGTTTTCCTGGTCGTCGATGCCCTAATCATAAAACCTTTAGTACGGTGTTCCAGTATGCAAGACAACACGGAAAGTTTCCTAATTCTGCAGTTGTGGAGCGTGTTTTACAACAAGGTGTGCAGGAACAAAATAATATTATAAACGTAGTTCAAGAAAACCCAAATATGAGCACTAGACGAATCAGTTTGGCAACTGGTATTCCTCATTGGCGAGTATGGAGAACCCTAAAAAGAGAACGTTACCATCCATATCATATCCAGCAGGTACAGCGTCTTCAACAAGGCGACGATATCCCCCGCCTGGCATTTTGTCATTGGTTGTCTAACCATCGCCCAGTCATTTACAGAACCTTATTTACGGATGAGGCACAATTTACAAGGGATGGAGTAAACAATTCACGAAATAATCATAAATGGGCACAGGAAAACCCACATGCGGTACGCCAACGCCGTTCGCAACACAGGTTTTCTGTAAATGTTTGGGTCGGACTAGACATTTGATAGGGCCACATTTTTTTGAAGAAAGACTGAATGGTGAAATTTACTTTGATTTTCTTCAAAACATTTTACCGAATATGTTAGAAAATATAAGAGGCATGTTGTTTCAGCATGATGGGGCCCCACCACATTTTAACCTTCAAGTAAGAGAACACTTAAACAATGTGTATCCTAATAGATGGATTGGACGCGGGGGTCCACATGAATGGCCACCAAGATCTCCTGATTGTAACCCTTGTGATTACTTTTTATGGGGCCACTTAAAAAACGAGGTTTATAGCATTGAAATTGTAAGTAGACAACATTTAATCCAGCGCATCGTTACAACCTGCGACGAAATACGGAATAATCCAGAAATGATACGTCGAGCAATTGGTGACCTCTCTAAACGCGCAAGAAAATGCACAGAATGTGGGGGAGGACATTTTGAAAATTTACTTTAGTGTCAATTACGTTTTATTTTTAAACACATTTAGTTATTGTTTTGTTATTTATTGTTAATTGAATGGAAAATATTTTATTTATTTAGATTTTAGTTTGTTCTCTTTTCCAATTTTTATTAAGTATAAAATGTTGATGATTTTCTTGATCAAAGTAACTGGTTGCTTAGGCCTAAATGGTTTAAATTATCTGTCACTTTTATTCTTTGAACAAGCCTACTGTGATTGATTCAAAATTTTGTTATTTCATACCCGATTACTTATTAGGACCACAGTTTTTTACCAAAATGGACCTTTAAAACGTGCCGGAATTAGGATTCACCCAGACCACCTAGGCTCAATAGAATTTTTGCAAATTTTAGTTATAAAACTATTTATTTCACGTGCCTCTCATTTAATAGGATTCTGTAATCCATTTTCTTGCACATTTAACAACGTATTTAAATAACCACGAAGGTGTAACAAAAAAATGAAATAGGCCATTTTGTTTGTTTTTTCTTGCTCTTTTCGAATATCGTATCGAAATTTCAAAAAAATATATACAGGGTGATGTTTTATTGATGCAAAGAAGAAACATAAATTATAGTGAGTCCGGACCTGGATATATATTTTTTTATACATGTACCTCTTGGGGCTCGTTAGTACATTAGCCGTACGAAATATGAATCCGTTATTTCATTCCCTGTCAAAGTTATGACAAAAAACAGGTTTGACCAACAATTATTTAACACCCTGTAACTTCGTAATGAAGGCCCAATGAGACATTTCTATGGGAGGTTCCGGTTACCACTGATGTTCTCTACCTCCTATTAAGCTATGTCCCTCTCATGATGCAATACCCTGTATAATGATGGCTATAGTGTTGTGATGTTTCATTAATATTTTGTAGATAGTGCAAAAAGTACACCAAAAGAATGGACCCTGAGAATGAATTAACATTTTTGGTCATTTCCCAATCCATAAAAGTTTTGTATATTGATTCACTGTGTGCCAATTATAATAAAAAAACACCTAGGTAAATAATGAGTCTAGGTAGTTTTTTATTATAATTTTTTACCTAGGGAGAGAAATACTACTTCTCATTAGATTAATGAAGTAAATAATGGTGATTTCTCAGGTTAGTAGTAAAAAAAAACGGTATTTACGCATTCTCAACTACCTGACGACTGACCTATTATTTTTAAACGATTGTCTGATCAACAATTCATCGATTTCCTTTCCGTTTCCCTACTAATATCTAAGGTAACAATTTTCTTTTAGCTTCAAACGATGTTACGTTTGAAATGGTTTATAAGCACTGCATTAACGATTGTTGTAAATATTATTTTGTTTGGTACCTTGCCTGTATTTAATAAAGTTCTAAGTAAACGCCGTCTTTGAATTTCTAGCTGCAGCTGCTGATTCTAGAACTACCCGAGTGGAGGATCCCAATGCTCTGCTTGCAGCTGGTACCAAAAAGTTTGATGCCAGCGTTTTCGAGGATCTAAAAGATCCAAATGCTTTCGATGTGAAAGATGCAGATCAATAAAAACGGTTGCTGTGATTTCAGACTGTGTTTTGGAAATTATATAGTCGTTGGTAACATAAACCTGCCATCAGAATTAAAATAACTTGAGAATGTACCTTGGAAATTTTGCATAAAGTTTCGTATAAAGTTTTAATTTTTATTATTTTTTCTATGACAATCTAATACTTTAAAATGAAAGTACAAGTGTCAACGACAGGTATGCAATGAATGCGGGGCCACAAACTCACCAAACAGTAACTATTTTATATCAATGTTTATAAAAAAAGGTTGGTTCCACGTTGTTTAACAGAGAGGACCTATTTTGTGTAATTTTGATCAAAGACCAATATTTCAGTACCAAAATATGAAAAAAATGGACCAAAAATATTCTGGATTAAAAAGCAAAGTATTGATTGAATTTCATTTTGGTTAGTAGCTACTTACTATGGAATAATTACTCATATTGATATTAAACAACGCACCAAATCTCATTGCTGTAATACAAGAGGTTCCTAAAATGTTAATCAAAAACCTATTACAAATATAGTAACGACACTAATTAAACCTTCAAAAAACAACTTCTATAAAGGGAAAATTCTCGAGGCAGGAAACAATTATACGAAAATTTGGAACTGTATCAACGAAGTCACAAATTGTAAGAAAAAATGCAAAGACAATATAGAGCAAATAATAATAGACAACACAGTAATCAGAAACAAAGACGAAATAGCGTCCTACCTTTAACCAGTTCTTTATTGACACCGGCGAAAACATATCTAGTGACATTCCAAAACACACACAAAACCTGGACCTTAAACGACAACACAAGCCAGAATCTAAATTCCGTGTTTATAGAAGATGTTGACGACACTGAAATGAAAAATATAATATATACCCTCAAAAACTCCTCCTTTTCTGAAAACGATGGAATATCGATAAAAACACTAAAACTGCTGTCGGTTCATATCTGTAAACCTCCAGCAAATATTATCAATCTTATCTTCAGACGCATAGACGCGTGTCTTTTCCCAACTGTGTTTGAATGTCTCAACAATTCTGTGCTGTCCAATATAACAAAAATATTTTTAAAAAAATCGGCAGCTACTGGAAGCGGCTGGAACCTCCCCACTCGGTGGATTTTTGAAGTCGAAAAGAGCATTAAATTGTGTGACAAAACGGCACTAAACGTAATCCGATCTCATCCAAAACCTTTTCTGATCTTCTGGGGCACTAAAAAAACCCTCAACTTAATGAATTTACAATCATCTACGCGAGTTATTACCTACATTATCGCTCGTTGAATAATATACTATTAGGATATTAACAACTTTAACATCACTTGAACGACTAAAAAAGTCTAGTTACCCTATATACTACAGATTTGTAAAGCAACAAACTGAAAATTGGTAAAGTGATAAACTATAATAAATTCACCAACGAAGGTACAGAAAGCATATGATATTGATATTGTTACATCTACCTTTAAAGTTTATGACAATCCACTAAAAGTTACAAATATGCCGAAATCTTATTAACATGACATGACACCAACGTTATCGGATGACAAACGATGACAATGACAATCGTCAAAATTTGCTCATTGCAATCCGATCGCTCGCGGCTGTCTTTGTTAAATGAAACATTAGCATTTCAGTAATTTTACTAGATTTTAGAGGAGTATTTGTAGTTTAATTCTTCGATTTGTCTGCATATATATTTAAAAACGGCACTAAACGTAATCCGCTCTACTTCTAGAGCAATCAATCAATCAATCAATACAACTTTATTAAAAATTAAAATTTACACCTGCCTCCCCAGAGCCCACCCCGGGACCGACCGTGCAACCAACACTTTGCTCGTGATGGCGGATTGCAATGTCGGGCGCAATGGGCCTGGTTCAGCTAAAGGCAATTAAAAAAACAGCTTAAACCTAAACACCTTCCATCGCAGATGGATAAAATTAGGTCATAAAATGGGACATATCTAAAAAATAGACTTAACTAAACTTACAAACTACACACTGTTAAGAAACTTTTGTACTAAACACTTTTTTTAAAAATTTTGGTACTGACGCAGACACCTCAGCATAAACGAGGAGCCTTCCGCGAGGTGTGAAAACGCCGGGCTGCACATAGGCTAGCCTAAACTGTGGTTTTAAAAATTTTGATTTCGAAAAATTTTGATTTTTGAAAAATTTGAATGAAAATGAATTTAGGGACAAAAATGTACAAAAATAAAACAAGAAACAAACGCGACAAAAAGATTACAAACAAAAAGGAAGAAACAGGAAAGATTTAAAGATATAACAGGTATGAAATGTCAGCAAAGGTGGATAGAGTAAGCGGAAGTTATAGTTGGTGAAGTTTGGCTACAGAGGTTGCCGGAAGATCGGTAACGTCTGGTATGGTAGGGTGTGTTTTATCCGAAATGGGGCATTATGCTGTCTAATTTGTGTTATATTTCTTGTTAGCGGGCTATCGCCCAGTTTGAAAGAATAGAATTTTTGAGAGATGTCCTGGACGTAGTCCGCTATTGGGGTTATGTCGTGGCAAAGTGCGTATAGGTCTCCGAGGGAGGTGTATCTTCCAGAATTAGAGATGAGGCGCATAAATTTGTGTTAGAGCACTTTTAGTTTCCTCATTGTCGTGGCCGAAATGCTGCACCACACCGGCGCCGCGTATGTGATAGACGGCCTGACCACCATTGTGTACAACAATTTTTTATTTTGTCGGTTAAGTCTGCTACCCCTGACCATGAGCGGATACAGACTCCTGGAAAGGGAGTAGACCGTCCGTATTGTCTCATTTATGTGTGTGTTAAACGTCAGTCGCTGGTCCAGTCTGACCCCCAAGTACTTCACGCACCGCTTAGTTGGAATTTTGTTGCCCCGGATCGAGATTGGTGTTATGATTCTATTTTCAGTGAATCGGCAAGTGAAAACTATCGCCTCCGACTTCTCAGCGTTTACCCGAATCTTCCACTGGTCGTAATAAGCCGTGGCACGAGATGTGTGCCTTGAGCAGCATATATAGAGCAATGAAGAAACCCTCACACGTGAATTGACACGTGATGTGACGAATTTCACGACGTAACGGCTACGCGCATCGATCATGTCATGCGAAATGCGATCGATCTATGCCATATTTGCTTTGTTTTTAATTTTTTCACAGAAACCAAATCGAAAGGGTGGAAGTGTGATATACCGTTAAAATCAGAATTTTAACTACTTTTCAATGGTTCCATTGCAAATTGAAAGTAATTATAAAAAAACAACTTGTTGCGTCAAAATGGCACTAAACGTAATCCGATCTCAACCAAAACACTTTCAGATCTTCTGGGGCACTAAAGCAACGCACACGCAAAGTTTCATTCAAATCCGTTTAGTAGTTACACATACACATACACACACAGAATTTTTCAAAAACCACTTTTTTGGGTTCCTAGGACCACAAAACGTAAAGATTTGATGTTATCTCAATTTTCGTTTTTGAACCAATTTTAGTAACCTCTCACAATTTCATTGTGGAGAGGTTAATATAAAAAAAGGAACTAAATGCATTTTTCACTTATTTCGCGTCATATCTCCAAAACTTTTAGGCTTACGAAAAAAATGTATAGGAACTTTAAGGTAGGGAATTTACAGATGTACAATTTTTATAATAGGTGTTGTTCCCATTTTGGGCCATAAAAACTGAGTTAATCGCGAATCCGCGATTTCCGCGACTTTCTGAAGCGATTTTCACGAAATCCTCCAGGTGTATCGTGGCGTAACTACCAAGTGTTATTAAGGACGCCCAAATAACCACAAAAAAAAATCATAGAGCAAGAATTTGGCAGCAAAAGTCTAAAACGCCTGGATTATAGCACTAAGAACATAATAAAAACTGGAGTTTCATAGAGAACATAGGTCCTACCTTATTCCTGCTGCTTATCAACGGCTTACTGGACAAAAATATTTCAAAATTTATAGTTCTAAATCTCCAAACGAAGTATTGTAACATCACTTAACGGGTGTGTTACGTACAACATTTTATTTCACACTGTACTTTTGATATTGAGCGATTTAACTAGGCGTATCATATATTATTTAATTTGTACTTTCGATATTCCGTGATTTAACCAAAGTCACATTACCTGCTTTTAAAGTTGCATAGCGACGGCATGTTTTATTTGTTAATTTATTTGAATGTCATTTGAATTGTGAAAAGTGGCAGCTAACTTAAATTTAAATATTTCTAATGAAATTTAATTAAAATCTGCGATTCCCAGAAGGGGTCGAAAAAAAATTTAAAATCTAAAATTGCCCCAAAAGACGGTTAATTTACCCCTTTTTCGAGTTCAAAACAAAGTTTCGACATTTGCAGAAGGTAGATATTCTAGGAATATTTTATTTTTAAGACAACTAACTACCCAAAGTTTGGAATCTCTACGAAAAATTGTATAACACTTCGATTACCGTACTCCACTAATAACGTACATTTTCGTATCTTTAAGATTCTTCAATAAGATGGATAGAGGTCCCACATTTTTAATCAAGGAAAAAGTCAAAATATATTCATAATACAGTTTTAATAAATTTTTACACCATTTTATGAAACGTTTGAGATAAAGTAACATTACTTTGTTATATTTTAATAAAATATGCAAAATGTTAAAACAAAAAGCTTTTTGTATACAAATATATTAAATAAATTAATCTATATTTTAAGAATTAATAACAGCTCGGAAAACTCTCAATCATTCTTTTCCTATCGAAAGATTGGACAACTGTACACACATTACTTTTATATTCGGGGCAAATTCGTGAGGAAAATTACCTTGGCCTTGAGTATTTTTGAGAAGAAATTATCACCTTCGGATGCTAAGCTTCTGCATTTTATCATTACAACCCTGAAATTTTGCAAACATCTGACTTTCTTGTTTCTAATCCAAATTCAATTCAACACTCAAGGCTTTTTCATCCTCACAAAGCTTCTGAAAATATCTTTAGGGAGACGATTGATGTTTAGGCTATGATTAAATAGAAGAAACTAAAGTCGTATTTAGAAAATAAAGAATTTAAAATGACCCACAATTTCTCATTTAGAAGGTAAGTTCCTAAAATTCAGTTCCTGCTGGAGAAATATTAACAAAACATCCAAATGCTGGCACCACTGAATCTCTTCAAATTTATTGATGATATAAAATTGATGTGTGTAAAGTAAAATCCTCACTCATCAATTATTTGTCAATAAATCAAAACATGTATTGATCAAATAATGGATTAATATGAAGTGACTATACAAGTCTGGAATCTTTGTCCTCCGTACACAACAATTACGCGACTTAGCGAGTTCAAATGTTATCGTTGAATTGACACCGCTCGCCCCCATCCTTCGACTGCATCATAAAACCGGAAATACAATTAAGGCAATTATTACAAATTTTTAGTGGGTCTTTTTAACGTAGCTGCTCTCACTTCCAAGAAGACGGGCCTTTCTTTAGTGCTAGGCATGAATGAGTGAGATCTTCTGACCCTATCACCTTCTCGCAACATGGGCGCCACTTGATACAATTTAGCCTCAAGTAGTTCCTTCCGATCCTCTGAATTTCTCATTTTTTCGTGCGCTAATTTTAACTGCTTATCCAAGTCTTGCCGCTCCGTCTCCAGCTGAGCTAATCGTTCTTCTGCACCTGTAAGTATAGAAAGAATTAAGTAAAGCAATACATGCAGCGTTCAGTTGAAAACTTGTCTAAAACGGTCAAAAAAGGCTTGTAGGTAAAAAAAAGGTAGGTATTTTTTTATCTACAAGCCTTTTTTGACCGTTTTAGGCAAGTTTTCAAGTGGAAATTTCCTAACCCTAAAAAATGAAAAAAATACTAATGATTTAAAAGTAATTTTTTTTTACCCTGGATACTTTAGAGCATAAAAATTAATAGGCTGGGGCCGTTACGGATTTTTAATGCTGAAAAATAAAAATTAATAGCAGGCAACGGCCGGCTGGAATATATAGTTAAGGTCATAAACAATGAAAAAAAAAATTTGGAACTTGAGATGAAGGGAAGTAGTGAAATGGGGTGCTATTTAAGGGATGAAAACCGTTTTTCGTGATTTGTGACGAAACGTGACCTCCTAGAGAAAAGTGTTTCATACAAAAGTTGTAGGTAATAAAAAAATCTAAAACTTTTATTCTATATATTTTTCGACATAACCTCAAAGTTTGCAAGAAAATGATGAAAAACCGATTTTTCTGTTTTTATTTTTTTTCTCGCGTGAAAATTATTTAATTTAAATGAAACGTTGTGAAAGTACGTAATTGTTTGCATATAATAAGCATGAATTTTTTCAATTATGGGAAATAAATATTTTTCGAGATTTTACCATTTTTCCGAAAAAACACCCCTATCTTCGACGAACAACTTTATTGATTTTTTTTTGGATTTTGATGTTCTACTAGTACTCATTTTTTTCGTCGAGATGTCTACTTTCAAATGGTATGTCGATGTTAGTGATTTATTGTCATTTAGCAGCTTAAAATTAAGAAAAACCGAAAAAAAAATTTTTCGAATCTCGAATTTGTCGATTTCTTTCATTATTTTCAATTTCTTAGCATATTTATGTTCATAATTCAAATATTTTAATGAAAAAACTTACTTTGGTATAAAATAACTAAAGTTGAATGAATTTAGTTATTGGAAACCACGCTAAAATTGAATACAAACAAAAAAAATACTGTTAGGTATTCAAACAAAAAAAAAATTACAAAATTTCAAATTTCTCAGCATACAGGTATTTGAAATGCCCGCCCAAAACGACTGAAGGTTGGAGGTAGAGAGGGGTAGGACAAAGTGAGCCTGCACAAGAGCAGCAGAGCTCATTCTGTTGTAGTAGTAAATCTCTATTCGTCTAGTTGTGTAAAAGTATTTTTTCAGTTCAGTCAAGACATCGATTTACTAGTTCTTTTACACCAATTAAATTCGAATGGGCTGGATATTTATTTTCACAAACCAGGCTCAAGCAACGTCAAAGATTCATTTTATACATCCCATTGTTTTAAACACGAACCATACACAAGTGTAATAGCGTTTCTTCATGCTTTCTCTGGGTGTGATACAACTTCAAGTTTTGCTGGAAAAGGGAAAAGAACAATAGTAAGATCTTTATTGGACAATAAAAATTTATTAAACCTAGCCAGTGTTTATTATCAAAAAGATGCAGACCACATAACCATAGCAAAAAATGGATCTCAACTTACAGCTAGTATTTACAAAAGTAAGAAAATTTATAACTCATTAAATCAATTACGATTTGAGCTGTATCAGCATGCTACAAACAAATCCACTTTTAAATTGGAAAAACTCCTTCCAACTGAAGAAGCAGCTGCATAACACTCCTACAGAGTCTATTACCAATTGCAAACTTGGTTGGGTAATTTTGACAACGATCAGGACAACAAAAAAGCAAAGGACTGGGGCTGGAACGAAAATGTAGGAAGACTCGTGCCGAAATACATCTCTGACAGTTCCGACTTGATTCCCGGGAAGTCATTAAAAAGCGTTAGCTGTACTTGTGAAAGTGGATGCAATAATCAAAGGTATGGCTGCCGAAAACACGGCTTAAAATGTACCAATCTACGCAATACATGCACTGAGAACTGTTCAAATAGAGACAGAGAAGTATTTGTAGATTTAAGTGATTCTGAAGATATTGATGAAGAGCCAGCAAAGAATAATGACATCGAAATTGAAGAGCCTGAAAATGCCAATGATTTTGAAGATAATATAGAATTTGAGAGCTTGATCAATGAAGAAAACGAACCACAACACAAAAGGCCTAAAATTGATTAGATTTTAACAATTATTTGATTGATTTTTCTTTTTATAAGCTATATAGAACCAATATTAATAAAGTAAATATTTGCAAATAAAGTAAAGAATTCGTAGCCAATATAAATAAATTGTATGTTGTATTTTATCATATGTATTTAGAATAATAATAATAATATGCATATAAAGTTTTCGAAACTTAACTGTAGCTTATGAAAATTAATAAAGTACTATTGATTTCCATGTAAATGTTAAGGTTTCATGAAGTTTCCCTGCCCTTCCGTGATGAAATTCATTCAGCTTTATTTATTTTATACCAAAGTAAGTTTCTTCATTAAAATATTATGAATTATTAACATAAATATGCTAAAAAATTGAAAATAATGAAAAAATCGACAAATTCGAGATTCGAAACATTTTTTTTCGGTTTTTCTTAATTTTAAGCTGCTAAATGACAATACATCACTAACATCGACGTACCATTTGAAAGTAGACATCTCGACGAAAAAAATGAGCACTAGTAGAACATCAAAATCCAAAAAAAATCAATAAAGTTGTTCGCCGAAAATAGGGGTGTTTTTTCGGAAAAAGGTAAAATCTCGAAAAATATTTATTTCGCACAATTGAAAAAATTCATGCTTATTATATGAAAACAATTACGTACTTTCACAAAGTTTCATTTAAATTAAATCATTTTCACGCGAGAAAAAAAAAACAGGAAAATCGGTTTTTCGTCATTTTCTTGCAAACTTTGAGGTTATGTCGAAAAATATATAGAATAAAAGTTTTAGATTTTTTTATTATCTACAACTTTTGTATGAAACACTTTTCTCTAGGAGGTCACGTTTCGTCACAAATCACGAAAAACGGTTTTCATCCCTTAAATAGCACCCCATTTCACTATTTCCCTTCATCTCAAGTTCCAAATTTTTTTTTTTCATTTTTTATGACAACTATATATTCCAGCCGGCCGTTGCCTGCTATTAATTTTTTCATCTCAAAAAAGTATCGGCCCCAGCCTATAATCTTAGATTGAAGTTTAAGGTATAAACAAGCTATATCTACAAGGATTTTTTTTTTAAATTAGTATTTCATTTAATATTCATGTTTTAATATAGAGTGGGAAAAATGATAAAGCTTAACTTTCACGTGCAATTTATAAGAAATAAAAATTATAAAAATTAAAAGTACGTATACCGTTGCAACGCTGAATTCCTTCTCTTTAAAATGCTACCTTTTTTTTCGTTTTTAATGGGTACAAATTGTCTTTATTATGTAGGGGCGGTCGGTCGAGAAATGCTTCATTTCCCTATGCGACGCGCTTGAAATATTGAGCCAAACCAGCGAACCGTAACAATTTCTCATGCTAAGGCAAACATTTATTTAAAAAAGCTTTTATACTATTTTTATGTAAAATTTCCCGCTCTTTCACGTGGTGCTATCCGTTTTTATTATTATTATTATTATTTTTAGAGATATTAGCAAAAAACTGAATTTTTCCGTTTCAGAAAGTTGTTTATAAGGGTTCGCGGGGGTAGATTTTAGTAAACTTTTTTGAGCCACTTTCTACTAGCAAGAACTAGCCCTTCATGAAAAAATTAGCGAGATAACAATTAATTCTAACATTTCATCAAAATTAGTCTGACAACTGGGCTATAATGTACTTTACATAAACCTGAAAAATATAAAACTCTCAAGGGTTACCGCTAAATGCGGGTTTTGAATAATTTGATTCTAGTAATATTTATTATAATATTGTAGTTGTAAGGACTAACTTCCTACGACGTATAATTTGAGTAGTGGTGAGAGGTAAGTGAAAGACGTATAATTTGTTACAACCCATTCTTGTGTTGGCTATTATTTCTTTCCTACTCTTTCTTTCAAACATAATTTATTACATGTAGTTATTTATTGCGAAATAATACTTACATCTTAACTGGCCTTCTTTTTCTCTTTGTAATTCCTCGAACTCTTTTCTCTTTCCTCTTTCTTGTTCCAGTAACAATTTTTGCTCCTCCTGTAGTCTTTCCAGCTCTTCTCTTTTTTCCCACTCCTCTGCCAAAACTCTAGCCTGCAAGCTGAAAAAGGCAAAGTAATTAATTTGGAAAAAAATAAGATTTTATCTGGAAATCTCAAAAAGTTTCCTAATTTATCATGTTATGATACTGTTCACTTACCCTCTAACAATTTCCTCATCCCTTTTCGCCTGGGTTTCTTCTTCTAGAAGCCCTTCTAACTTCACCCTCAACTGCTCCAGTTCCGTCAGTTTCTTAGCTTCTTCTTTTACAACTGCCTCCAACTCTTTAGCTTGACCTTCAGCAGCTTGCCTTGCACTTCTTTCTTGCTGTAATTGAACCCTGGCTCTAATCATTTCTTGAACTCTCCCTTGCCTCTGTAGTCGTCTTTTGGCAGCCTGCAGTCTCTGGTAACTTTGGAAACCACCTACAAAATATATAGAATTTTCCTATAATCATGCTTTGCGCCCGGCAAGTTTACAAACCTGAATGGTCCGCGGCCAACTGAAGAGCTGATATCCATTGAAGCCTGCTCATATGATCTGTAGTCCCCAACTCATAGGACCTCTCCGAGGTGTGCAGCATGATCTTGTAACCCGTTTTCGGCTCTATTTTGCACCCAGGCTCTATATGTAACGAACCACATCTGTCTTTCTCTGACCTGCTTTTAAAGTACGTTAACTCAGATGGCCGTAGTACAAACCAGTACTCCCTCATAGTCGGAAAGATATATCCACGTTTCGAAAGGAAGCCTTTCTTGATCACATCCTCAACGATTTTCTGGTAAATATCTGTCATGGCTTCACTTATAGCTACTTCATCTTTAACACCATCGAGACAGCGAGATTCTAGAACGGCTGTAAAAGGTGTTAGCCGAAAATTTCCCATGGATATACTCAGATTAGTAAAATCTTCTTCATCGAATATGCAACCAAGGGAACTCGCTAACGTTTGAGCTATGTTGCACACCTCTGTGGGGTGTAATAGCACCTGGTAAGTGTTCTCGTTGTGTTGGTCGGGTGTCAGCTCCGCTAAGACACAAAATATTCGAAAAATCTGAAATATGGCTGCGTCTGACAATATCTTCTGCTCACGTGGCAAGTACTTCTTTCGGCATACGAGCCAACATACTTCTGCGATTCGGTTTTCATATGAGCGTAATTCTGATAATTGCAGTCTGTTAGGGAGGGAGGAAAAGACTTCCTTTTGAAGGTAGTACTTGAACTGATCGAAGTTCAGCGTGGGAGTGCTTCGGAAATGTTCCAGGCCGCGTTCTACACCATAGAGATCTAGTAGAGTTCCTATATTGGCGGTCAGAACCTAAGAAAAATGATACCATCAATATACCTTGGCAGGACTGATTCACATTTGGCAATATTAAAAAATATGATGCCGTTTGGCATTTATTTATTGATTTCTGTTTTTCTTTATTTGAATTCTAGTAAGGGAGTGGATGCTGTAAAGTGTTGCTGAGTGGACTAGACCGCAATTGCGCGAGAAACAATACGTCCAGTCGCTATCCTCTCATAGGTTCGAGCCTCACCTGTGGCAGATGGTAATATCGCACTCAGGGAATAGTGAGTGTAGTTGTTTGTGAACCCGTATGTCTGGTCTAGTGATGGGATAGCTAATGATATAGATAAATAATAATATAGATAGTTTAAGGTAGTGGTAACACACTCTGTATACATACGAGTAAAGAGATTTTAACATGTGGACTTGGTGTTATTTAATTACGAGGCTTACAACGCATATAAAAAATATTCCTTTTAAATGAATTCCAATTTATTACTGTCTACTAACGCAAATATTAATTGCAACACAGTTATTTTTTTCACCATATTTAAAATGTGTTATTAATTTAACAAATAACATTACCATATAAGAATTTATATGTTTAAGCAACAAAAAGTTCACGTGTCAAGCATTTTACTGACTCACTCACTGCTCTGATGCCGTAATTTGCATTTACTGATAAACCAGCTGAAGTATATAGTAAATAATTAGTTTAAACATGACTAAGATATTAGTAGTCATTTCATTTACAATTATTCATATAAAAATATTTTATATTATCAGTGCGATATTTGGGGCCAACAATAGACGTTTTTAAACGGGGGAACTTTCAACAAGAGACTGCTTTAAACAATGGTGCTAGGAAAAGCACTTGAACAATTTTGCCAATGAAAAATTTTGTGTATTTTCATGAAAAATTCTCTTTGCTGGCTGTGGAGTAGTTATTAAATACTGCTGATTGTACTTTTCTTTAGGAAAAAATGATGATTCTAGTAAATATACGGACATATTTTTTTAAGAGAAAATAATTATCAGGTAAAGAATTTCAAGGTTTTTATCAAATACGTTTCCAAATTTCTGAAAAAAAAAACTGACAACGAAAAATGTCTATTAATAAAAGTAATACAATGCGTTTTCTAAATTGTTCTCTATTGTTACTTATTGGGTTTTTGGTAAGTAACAATGATAACGATCCAGCGCATTATTGAAGGAAAAAGCGCACAAACTGCACTCCAATGTTCTGGCTGAGGGGAACAATTTTTCGAGGGAACGAACACATCAAAATTACCCATTGTCAAAGTATCAACAATGAATTAATAGTACTATTATAAGATTTCAACAATCGACTTTGATCTTTTAATCAATTGCTCATTTGTTGTAACAATATTTTTTTGTGACGTCATCATTGCTCCAGATATGACGTCATCGATAGTTCTCTTAAGTAGCAACTCCGATTTTTGAGAGTGTGATAGTGGTTCTTTCAAATGGCACCATCAGAGATGGGGGTTGTCATTAAAAAAAATATATCGATGACGTCATATCCGGAACAACAATAACGTCATAAAAAAATATTGTTAGACAAATACATTATACGGAATTTGTAGCGTAGTTTACAAACAACACTCAACATGCTAAAGGCAAAGATAATATCATTGCTGATACGCTTTTCCTGTATAGATGATTTATTTTCACTAAAACAATGTATTCCTAGTAATGGTCAAGCTCACGCACTAGTAAATCATATATCTGCAGTAAATTCTCTAGATTTTAAATTAAAATCGCTGAGCGATGAACAAATTGGAGATGTCAAACTAGAAACATTAATAAAAAACATACTACCTGCATATCATCCTCAAAGTAATGGGTTAGTTGAAAGATTTCACAGAACAACGTTGATTGCCAGATCTAATTCCAAATGTCAAAATATGATTTACAATGTTCTTCTGCGGAACTTGTTTTTGGTCAACCGTTACGTGAATATTTTAATAACCTCAAAGTAACAGATATAAAACATCATATTTTAGAAAAATCATTTGTCGATCCTGACATGCAAATATTATATTTTTATTAGGAAAGAGAAATTAAAACTTTCTTTGTAGTCCATGTACGAAGGACCTTTTTAGGTGGTATCTCGTATTGATAAAGTTATTTATATAAATGCATGGAGCAGAGTCTACAATTAGTATAGACAGAGTAAAACCTGCTTATCTTTTAAATGTTGTTAACCCAGATGATGGTAATTCAATTTCTAAAAAAAGAGTCAGATTCGTCATTGATTGCTTGAATGTTTGACTACTTCTTTTTAAGAGGCGAAGTATTGTGGCGTATCTACTATTATTACTAAGTTGTTTATTGTTATTATTTTTATATTAAGAAAGATATCTCTGGTAACTAGGCCTGCTGCTATTGGTATCTATATGACAGAAAAAATAATGTTAATAATATTCATATGAATAATTCTTTTATTGTGGTCAACGCCACAGTTATAACAAAACATGAGCAATTAAAAATAAAAATCGACATGTCTGAAGATTCTTCTCAGAACTGCGCTTGAGAGATTTTATTAGCAACTATCCATAATTTATGTGGGCATCGTATAATAAATATTTGACTTAATTATTCAAGTATGTTTAGTTTTCGTTTTTATTTTCTTGTCCGTTGACGTTGAGTGTGTAGGATCCTGCGAATTAGTGGCGAGAAATTTTAATAACAACCATAACTGTACGCAATACATACATCAAATCCATAATATTTATTTGTTTTTGCAAAATATTTGTAGTTGTCTGATGATTATTGAACCAACACTACTAACAATATTAGGACAAATCACGCTTACCTAATGAGGTATTTGGATCTCTGTCAACACAATCATCATCGTCAAATCAATAAATAAAAATAACGTCACTTATACCAATAGGGTCCTGTCTTCAATATTTATTCATAGGTGACACAACAATATTTTATTTTGAAAAATTAGTTAATATGCGAATGCAGTGTCCAATGTAAACGTACAAATAGAAATGGATCTTTAAATTAATACGAATTTCAACACACACCAACTATATTCATTCATCATAAAAAAAACAAAGAAAGAAACCTACTAAAAAATAATATTAGCAATCACAAAAAGACATATCAAATTGTTATTATTTTCATTTGAAATGTTAATAAAAATTATGTATATTTATGAACCACAACTATTATTGCGATGATTATACAGGGGCTATAATTTTACAAAGTTTGTTATTATATTATTATAAATTCTGCTCAAATTTTCTGTATCTGTTTTTTTATTGACAGTATTATTATGTTTATTACTGAATATCATTTCGCTAATCAATCGTTTTTTGTAGTTATGTTCATTGTCCAAAATGCTAACGTTGTCAAAATTGAATACATGATTTAAATCGAAATAACTAGAGCAGTTTTTTCTTTTTTGTTAATGTGTCTTATGTTGCACGAGCATATATGTTCATTTATTCTATTTTTTAATAATTGTTTAGTTTGTCCAATATATACTGCTCCACAAGTGCACGGAATTTTATATACTACATTTGATTTATAATTTAATATTAATTTGTCTTTCATTGTCGAGTATAAATTTCCCACTTTTTTACTGTGATACTGTGATTTACTTTAGCTATTCCCGGTAATGAAGTAGACAATATATTGAATTATTTTAATGAATGCCACCATGACATACAGTTCACTATGGAAACTGAAGTTGATGGTAAATTACCTTTTTTAGATTTATTATTAATTAGAACTAATGATCAGAAGATTATACGGATTGATACGAGAAAGATATTAGTTCTGGAAGAATTATTAACTATCACTCCCAACACCCCTTCAGACAAAAATTTAACATATTGTTAAGTTTGATAAATAGAATTTTAAAATTAAGCGATGAGAGATCAAAATATGGAGATTTTTAAACAGAAACTCTTAAATAACAATTATCCTAGTACATTAGCGAATGTTATTATAAACAATAATAATCTGAATAATATAAATATTGTTACATCAAATCGACAACAACTGACTAATAATAATAAACAATTTTTCAAATTACCGTATGTACAAGGCATTTCACAACAGATTAAAAGAATTTTAACTAATGAACATTCCAATATTGTTTTTTTTATCACAGTAAAAAATTGGGAAATTTATACTCGACAATGAAAGACAAATTAATATTAAATTATAAATCAAATGTAGTATATAAAATTCCGTGCAGTTGTGGAGCAGTATATATTGGACAAACTAAACAATTATTAAAAAATAGAATAAATGAACATATATGCTCGTGCAACATAAGACACATTAACATTACCTCATTAGGTAAGCGTGATTTGTCCTAATATTGTTAGTAGTAGTATAGGTTTTTAACGGTGTCATGTTTAAAGATTATATTTATTATTATAATAACAAAAGTCTTATACTGTGTGATTAAAGGTGAATGTTTTTATTCATGATTATTTTAATTTATATACTTCTTATTAGTTAGTTGATTTATGTTATATTGTTGTAGTCCTGAGGAAGACAATAAAGTTTGTCGAAACGTCGACTTAATGAGTATGTGAGGTTTTCTTTTTCTAAGAACTTACCCAAACCGACTACTGCACACGAGATTTGTAGGTTTAACGGTATTTTTATTGTGTCTTTAAAGATTATTTAAAATTCATGTTAATTGTGTTCAAAATTCCGCAAATTTATGCAAGAGATGAAAAAGAGGACATTATTTATGGGGATATCCCGATAGACGATGTCCAGCGAAAAATTATTTTAAAAGTCTTGAAGACCAATTCCGAAGAGAGCCCAACAATGTTCCCGAAGAAAACTTCATTATTGACGAAGGAACGGAAATTAATGTTTTGGCTCGAATAGAAGTTAATAAGACTGTTTCTTTAAGGCAAGTTGCGTTTGAATTGGACATCAGTCACCAAACAGTAAGCCAAATATCACTATAAATCTTTTGAATACCAATTGTACGAATTGCATTTGTACGAAAGTGATTACGAACGTAGGATGGAATATTGCAATTGGATTTTGTATAATAACGTGCAGCCAAACAATGATTTTTTGGGACTGATTTTATTTTCGGACAAGACTAGGTTTACAAATATGGGATTATTTGACCGACAAAATACAAAATATTGGTCACAAGAAAATAAAAATTTATTACGGGAGGGTAACTTTCAAGTGCGGTTCGGTTTCAATGTTCGCCTTGGAATAATCGGTAGTACAATCATTGGTCCAATAATATTTGAAGGACCTCTGACTGGTGCCAGATATTTGAGATTCCTGGAAAATGAGATTAAGGATATTTTAGATGAGTTACCTTTAGATTTAGGACAGGGAATGTATTTCCAACAAGACGGCGCCCCTCCCCATAATTTTGACGAATGGTCCTGTGAGGTCGCCTCTAAGGTCACCTGATTTAACGCCCCTTGATTTCTTTGTTTGGGGTCATTTAAAAAATATTGTCTATGCAACCAGGAATTTTGCCGAACCTCTTCCCTTAAGAAGAGTAGGGATCTTTTACTTGCCTAACATTTAATAGACAAGGGACCGACGGCTTTACATCCCCTCCGAAGGATAGTATATCTCCTATACAACCCTCGCCTAAGGTTGTATAGCTTCCGCGCATACACTAATATACAAGCCGCTGGAAGATGTGTGAGGCGAGGACGCGGTTTCCGTTGGAATGGTTACCCATCCAAGTACTAACTGCGCCTGTCGTTGCTTTACATCGCATACCGAAGTATGTACATAGTAAGGACGCACCTACGCTCGCCCCTATGTATGCAATACATCCTAAATTTCAATCAATTATCTTCAAAACTAAAGGAGAAGAGGGGGGTATACCATGATCCCGTTACACCGGGTATACTTGCTTTATTATGTATAACTTCAAGACTAGTTTTAATTTATAAAACAAATGATTTTTTCGCATGCCCCGTAAAACATATTAATGTGTTTTGATTTACCAGATGTAAAATCATTCTCAAAGTATTTCAACACGTATAATATAATGTTAAAAGAGTGAACCATACCATATGTTTTGTGAATTTATTTCTCTAATAACAATTAATATTGAGACTGATATTGGAGAAATAAAACAACTTTTACAAAACAAAAGATGAGATGAAGAATAATAGAAATTAATTATATAAATAAATAACGTTGTTACACAAGTCAAAAACAAATTGATTCTTATGAGTTAGGAATATTGCCAATAAAATGATTGATTGATATTTATCATGTGTTCTTTTTTCTATGTATTGGAGTTCAAACAAGTTAGGACAAACGGTCGACAGTAAATTCACAACGTTTACAAAGCTAAAACTAAAATATAATTTCGAAATTTTATCCAAAAATATGTATATTCTGTGTACATTTCGTTTGCAATGGAGTTAAATATTTCAGTACATAAAATACATACATGTTGCTTTTCTTTTTAAAAACAACAGGACAATCATGGACTATTTTCAGTAATTCTAAACCCTTACTGTGGAATTTTGCACGATAATAAAAAAAAATAAACACCACAGAAATTAGACAACCCCCAATTTCAGAAGCCAGGGCTTGTGCGGAGGGGGTTACACATTGAAAAAACGCGGACATACAACCATTTCCTCCGACAGTGCCGGAGCCAGGATTCGAACACGGTAGTGCAATATCCGTGTGATTAACCGCGATTTCCATCTCGCGCCTTAACCCACTCGGCTATCGACCAGACTAATGGGCTTACATATTAAAAAAGATTGTTCATTGAATTGAAATTTATATCACAGAAATAAAATTCAAAATTCCTATTAAAATTTACTTCAATAACTTTAAAAGTGAATAATATAGATTTATTTAATAACTTTAAACCATGTTTGCAAACAATATTCTCTTAAATTAAATACTACATATCTGTACGTCTTCTTTCTCTTTCCATACATATTATTGTCTTATACTAGGCCCTGCAATAGGGTGCATTCTATTTGAAAATAATTCCTGTTTCTATTTCAAATTTATGTAAACATTATTTTTATAACAACGATTGAACAGTAATTATCATTACATCCTACAAGAAATTAAATTGAACACAAAATCACAAGAGAATTTCGAATATTTTAAAACATCCAGTCAGAAATTAAGATAAATACCAAGTTTAAGTAACGTTTAAAGATCGCCTCAGTACATGGTGTATTGTGATGAAATAAATAAGCCGAGCTCAGTATTGGTAAAATAGCAATAGTCCCTACGTGGTAAACGACACACGCCGTGGGAAAACTAAAGAAAGTGAATAAGACTTAATTAGAAAATACAGGTAAGACTGAGAAAGTTGCATAGTTCGCCGCCACCAGAACGCGTATCTCCATAATGTAAACAGGCGTATGTAGTACAGGCAGCGTGGTATAGGGACGTGTACAAAAACGAAATTCTGGCATTCTCGGCATTTGTTTTAGTCCGATAATGATATAAAAGCTCGAGTTAGCGGCATTACGAGGAAGAAGCTAGATGTCCGTTAGATGAGCCGTTCTCTCCGGACACATCACCAAACTACTTGCTGTACAAGTTATTTTTACATAACGAATCACTACACCAATTAGAAATAATCTATCATTTTAGCATATTACAGGATACTCTCCGGGTATATTATTAACACCAAAATTGCTGTTGTAGCCATCGACAATGAACATATTTACTTCGACTTCATTTCAATATCCAAGTCGACGCTTCTATGCACTGCAAAATAAAATGGCAACTTACGCAAGCATAGACGAGAGTGCCGATAGAGTCCCAGAGAACGACGTGGAGGTCTATAGTGCCTCAGGTAAACTTGTTTTGAACTCTGCGTTATTATCTTAAAAAAAATTGAATTTACATTCTGATCTCGGGTGTGAAATTGATATTTCGCGTATTTGCGATACTAAAAAAACATTAGATTTTTATGAAATATTAATTTTGATTTTTAACAAGCAAGTAAGACAAAATACAAGTTATTCAGTCATTAATTTCAATAATGAGATTAGGTAAAAGCTTGCATTGTAAATACTTTATTGGAAAGTTTACGTTTGCTGAATTATGATTTACTATCACTAAATGAATATATTTAGGGTCATGCAAAGCCAAGACACTTTATCAGAAACCAGTCAAACTTCATGTCAATCATTATTCTGCAGTTTTATAAAACAAATAGATGGTCCTCGTGTCCACCATATCTCACGTAAGGTTTTGCAAGAATACCTTATATTCAAAGTACACTAGGAAGATTTTCTTACTAACCACAAGGTTGTTTGATTGTTGCCAATTTAACCTACAATAAAATATTATAATTACATGAATTCGACGTATCCTGCGCCAATAAAAAAATTGAGACATTGACAACGGTCTATTGGCTGTTCGGTTCTCGATTGAGATTCCGTTACAACGTGGGATGTTTAATATTTCAGACTATTGTCTGTTCGCTTGAAGGGTGATGTCACGTAAACTTCCACCTTTTGGGGAATCGCGTCTTCGTATGGTTGTCAATCATACGCAACTTTCTGGTTGCTCTTCTATTTAGTTACTATAGGGAGATTTCTCCAGCCGTCTTGTTGAAACAATAAGAAGCCTCTTTCCTCCAACTACATGTCGTCAATTACATCAGTAATTTCATTCATAATAAAGTTCAAATCTCTTTCCGGATTGAGATTATGTCGAAAAAATAAGGGCCAATTAGTCTGCCATTAAGAATACCGCAACAAATATTGGTTTAAAAGAGTGCTGATCTTTACATTCAATCACAAGTCCGGGGTTTTCGTCAGCTTACCACCTGCAATTTTGAGAATTCACTATCCCATTGGAATAAAAAGTTGATTCGTCTGTGAATAGGTTCTGTCTAGCAAAATATCGATTTTCTTCTACTTCTCCTTGTATCAAAAAGCACAGAAAGAAGAAGACGAAAGATACTTTAAAGCCATTGGTTTCTAAATAAGCAAAAATGGACATCGATTATTATTATTATTATTGACAAATAATGTAAAATTGATAAACCTGTGACAAAAAAAACTTTATAAAAATTGCCATTCTGTATGTTTTGCACAAAACGTTGACGTGGCCTATTATGAGTTGCCTGTCGAATAAATGTACGTCCAATAACGTATTACATATTTTACTGGTTTAAAAATAATTTCATCTTTCATCAAAATTATGTAAAATCAAACTCATTAATCCACAACGTTTACACATAAATCAATTCTTAGAAAGCGATTTTAAATCTTTTTAACCGAAACAAAGTATCTAATCAGCAAAAAAATATATTAGGTATATTCTATGACGCTTTCTGATTTCAGCACAATTATCAAACTTGTAACATTAGTTAAAGCTGTACAAGGCACTTTAAATATGTAATTAAACAAAACATAGGCAGTTTATTAAAGCAAGAATAGCTCTGAATAGAAAAACTTTTTTATTTTCAATTTTCTTTTGAGATACACTTTTTAATGTTTCAGAAAGTTTTATTACATATGTTTTTTCTTCTCTAGGCTTCTTCAAGAGTACAACAATACTCTCTTTTGAGAGAGATAGTTCTAGATGACTGGCTTTTCTTTCACGTCATCGGGACAAGATTAAAAAAATCAGGCAGACAAAAATCGACATTGTGACTGGTGAAATATACTTGAAATATGAATGAACTCGCGTTATTAGGTAAAGCCTAATTTTAGATATTTTGTAGAAATTTTGGCGTAATTGTATTGGCTGACATTTTTGCTGCTGTAAAAAAGAAGACAAACGCATTGAATGTGTCAAAATTCACTAAACGATATAGTAACCTCCAGAATTACGGTGCAGTTGAAAATGATCATAAAAACTTAACGAGCTCATTATTAACGCAAGCGAACCATTCGGTATGATGTCATCAAAAACCTATAGAGATAAGTGATTCAATTTGCGGGCTAAATAGTACAGAGTGTAACGGTATTTTAATGAGGCCGTAAAGTTTCTATTTCGTTTTTTTATCTGCACGGTAAAATTGCAAACGACTATTATAGTCGTTTGCAATTTTACCTGAGCTATAATAGCTCAGTGGTTCAATTTCAATTTGAATTTATTAAGAAACATGACCGTTTCGATCGCTCTCAGTTGTCACCCCTACTTCCTCCCGCCCCCTGCGGCAAGCAGGCAGTAAAATAGCTAGTAAGAGACATTTTCGCAGCGGCGTCGCGGTCTAGCAGGTGACTTGGAAGGTGTTTAAAAAACATTTACAAAATATTTTAAAAAATGGGGCTTAATTGTAAGTACAATTGTGCCATTTTTACTTATGTTTCTAGAATAAACTTGTGCTTTGTTGTTATTTACCTTATTTACAAAATATTCACTAAATTACATGACAATATATAATTACTACATTGTGATATGTGGTGGAGGCGCCGGGTAACGAACCCGGTACCTTTCGGATAAAAATTTTTCATTTACTTGATTATAATTCATCACTGCAATTGGCGGGTGTTTAGGAAAAGTGATATAAGTCCAAACATATCAAAAATGAGATAAGCGTACCATACACTTTAAAGTGTATACGAACTTAATTGAAACCGTATAAAAACTAAAAGCCGGCAAAAACAGTCGGCATCTCTTTATTGTACATGGGTGGAGGTAAATAGAAATTCTTGTCATAAGAAAATGATAAGATTTTCGGGCGTTATTATATTATCCTCTGTTTCAAATAGTCTCCAGAAAGCCATGGTAAATTAGTAAATAATTAAAATATTTTACCTTTTTACCTTTTATATAGTGGTAAATATTCATAAATATGAACAATAACTAACTAAACTCGTACGCTTGATATTATAACAGGTATTTATGCACTGCACTGGCACATTGTCAGCACATCTCATAAGTCCACCGTTGACTACTGAGAAACGATTTACCAGTTTTCCTTTTTTCCAATAATTCTATTATTTTGTAGATTCGGTGATATGTTTTTGAAGAGGATAATAATACATGTGGTAGAAAACCCAAATATTACGAGAGAATATGTGAACTAGAATTATACAATTAATTCTACGTATTCGGATGGAATTTCACCAGAAATCTCACGGGAAATAATATCTAAATGAGGGACTATCAGAAACATATTATGAAGCATTAGAGGTAAATAAGATATTGAAAAGCAATGAGGGGTTAAAATAAATGAAAAATTAGAGAAAACCGATGAATTGAAAAAAAATCAATTAAGAAATGAATTATTAGAAAAAAATAATGTACTTAAGGAAACGAGGAATTAGAAGTAAATGTGTGCTTAGAAAGAAATAATGATGGGCCAGTGGATGACAGTGATGCAGATTCTAATTATGTAACAGAAAGTGATTTTGACTCTGATACAGACACACAGAAAAAGAAAAGAAGAAAAACTGACAATGAGAAAGGAGAAAGTAGTAATTATGAATTAGAACTATCTGAAGAAAAAAAAGAAAAAAAGGATGTCAAGGAAGAACGAAACCAGAGAAGCTAGGGCAGAAAGAAAAACCAAAAGAAATTTAAGTCTTCAACAAAAAAGAGAAAATTGACAAAAGAGAGGAAATCTAAGGAACTTTCAGATTGCAGTTTGAAATGTAAAATTAAAGTAATGAAGTAGACAGTACAGCGCTTATTTAAAGAGTATTGGTCCACGGGAAACTTCAATAAGCGCGTAGCTTTCATTGCAAGTTTCGAGCCTAAGAAAAGCTCCAAAGTTAAAAACAGCACCACTAGAGAAGCAAAATAGCAAAAATGGACTTATAAGCAACAAATTTCATTTACGCATAGAAGCTGCCAGTGTTCGGTTTTTAAACTAATTTTTATTGTGAATGGAGTATATTTTTAAGGGAGGAGGGGTAAAACCCTAGTTACAGCCTTGCTGTGTGTCACAGTTGATAGGTACTTATTTCTCTTTGTAGTACTTTAGAAAAATGAGTAAACTTGCGGACAAAAGATATTAGACTTCTTTCTTACTAAGCAAACTACGAGAAATTATGAGATATCTGAAAATCCAAATCAACTCAAAGCAGTCCATAAATCTGACCATGGATATCTAGTCTAAGCGGGGGCAGTGACGTTAAAAAAAATTTAAAGATATAATTCAGATTCCATGCAAGTTAGAAATAGAGCCAAATTCTGCAAAATATTCGCATGACGTAGACACAGGATATTACATAAATAAAAAAACTAGCCATACTGATATGGAAAAATTTAACATTTTACAAAATGCGTTTGTTCCACCAGTAGAGTATAATTTTCCATATTCGGTTGTAAAAACCAAAAAGGCGTAAAATGTTTTTATCTAAAAGACATTTTAATATTTTGTTAAATTTCTTATGTGCCATTCTTGCGCGAAAATTATTCACACTAAATGTTTTTTGACATGTGTTGTCAAGATCATCACTGTTAGATAAAAGAACGACGCGGTTGTTATGGAGCTAGAAACTTTCAAAGATAACTTGATGGACTAAACTTAATGGACTAAAATATTTTTGTATAATTTATATTATGAAGATTATTTTCAAAGTTCGACATCTCGAAAATGGTTAAGTTTAGATATATGATGTGCTATATGAATTTTATTTAGAATTTCGAGAAGAATTGACCTACGTAATAATATACAGGGTGTTCCATTAAAGAAAAAGCAACTTTGTTACATCATGGTTTTTTTGACCGATCCTGTATACTTAATTTTGTAATTGTAATATATTTTTAGAAACCCTAAAATATTTTTATCTTAAAATTTTTCGCTAGCTATTATAATCGACCGTTTGCATACATATCAGCGACCCTGTATATTATATGTCTTTTATAAAATAAACATACAAGCTGTTTATATAACCTACAAAATGGTTTAAAGACATTTGAAATTCATGGCCTACTTTAAGAGTTATGGCGGAAAATATCGAAAATGCGGAAAACGTCTAGGCCAAATATCTCCGTTATTTGAAGAGATACGAGAAAAACTCTAATTCGAAATTTTTTTTGCAAAACAGAGTGTTTCAACGAGGTTTTATCTAATTTTTTCCAAAACCGCTGTATTTTGAGATTTACTCTTCAGGCTGTTAATATTTTGAAACAGGCGGGAAATGGCGCCATTAAATAGAGGATTTTCCTCCCTTTTCAACGATATATCACATGCCATATTTATTCATTGGTACTACGTTAGTAATTATAAAAACATTTTTCTAAAACCAATAAATTTTTTTCTAACAAGCATTATACTTGCCGTGGAGAAGTACGATTAAATAAAACGACAAAATAATTCAATAAGTTGTTCAATCTTTGCTATAATAAAACATTAACACAATTAAGAAGAATAAAGTAAATTCAGGTAACAAAAACAAATTAATAATAAAAAGAATATAGCACACAGAACACTAATATTTATCTAATCCTCAAAATAATTTTTCAAGTGTCCACCGCGATTTCTTATGCACAATCGAGCGCGGCGAGGTACTGCATTTAAAACAGTACTCAGCATTTCGGGGGTAACTGTAATACATGCCTGTTGAATTCGAGCTTTTAGGTCCTCTACATTTTGCGGTGTCGTCAAAAACACCTTATCTTTAATATACCCCTATAGAAAAAAATTCATTGGGGTTATATCTGGAGAACGGGGGGGAGGGGGGCATCCAATAAATTCATTGGTACCTATCCAATGTTGAGGCAAAATTTCGTCTAAATAATCTAGGCAAATCTGGGAATTGTGGGGAGGAGCTCCATCTTGTTGAAAATATTGAAAGTTGTGTCGATTCTCTAAAGGTAGGTCATCTAAGAATTTATTAAATTCATTTCTCAAAAAGTTTAAGTACCTTTGACCACTGAGGTGATCATCATAAACATAAGGACCTATTAAATTGGTGCCTAAAATATCTATCCACACATTTATTGAAAAACGATTTTGAAATCCAGTCGGTCTATGCCAGTATGTATTTTCAGAAGTCCATTTGTAATGAATATTGCGATTAAAAAAATCCATTATTGGGAAAATTTGCCTCGTCGGACAAAGTATTTTACTACATATTAATGGTCGGCACGCTTCTTTTCCAACAGCCACCTACAAAAAGCCGTCCTCCTTGATTTGTCCCCCGCTTGTAAATTGTTAACTTTTTTGGCTTTATAACACCGGTAACCATTTTTCATTAAAATTTTTCTAGCACTTGTTTTATTTATATGACAAGCAATTTGAATTTCTCTTAATGATGTTTCCAAATTTTCTGTATTTTTATTTTACATAATAACTCGGTTTACCTCATTTACATTATCAGTAACACTGTTCAACCTTGTCTTCTTCTTTAAAAATGAACCATTATTTTTCAGTTTCGTAGCTAATTTTCTGAACAGAGTTTTATTCGGCTGTAGTGCTTGTGAAAATCTGTTTCTATATTATACTTGAGCTAATCCAGAGTTAAAATTGCATTGGAAATATGTAACGAACATATTATAACGATCAATGTGAGTGAAAACCATTTTTGAAAATTCTAAATTCTTAAACGAATGTGATTGAGTGAGAGTTTAAGTATTAGCTGAGATGATCTGTCAAAAAATTAAATTGTCAAGTTTGTTCATAGCCAACTATTTTAAAATAATTGAAATAATAGTGAAATCATGAAATACAAACAAATGGATATAATACTTAAATTAATTGGTAAAGACATTTTAACTTTCTGAGCAACGAGTGACACTTTTATGGAGGACCTCTATACATTGGCATAACTGCGAATACTCTTTCCATAATTGCTCCATGTTGCTTTCTTGATTATTATTTGGTTTTTGTTACCTGAATTTACTTTATTCTTCTTAATTGTGTTAATGTTTTATTATAGCAAAGATTTGAACAACCTATTGAATTATTTTATCGTTTTATTTAATCATACTTCTCCATGGCAAATATAATGCTTGTTAAAAAAAATTTATTGGTTTAAAAAAAAAATGTTTCTATAATTACTAACGTAGTACCAATGAATAAATATGGCATGTGATACATCGTTGAAAAGGGAGGAAAATCCTCTATTTAATGGCGCCATTTCCCGCCTGTTTCAAAATATTTTTTTTAACAGCCTGAAGAGTAAATCTCAAAATACAGCGATTTTGAAAAAAATTAGATAAAACCTCGTTGAAACATTCTATTGTGCAAAAAATTTTCGCCTTAGAATTTTTCTCGTATCTCTTCTAATAACGGAGATATTTGGCCTAGACGTTTTCCGCATTTTCGATATTTTCCGTCATAACTCTTAAAGTAGTCCATGGATTTCAAATGTCTTTAAACCATTTTGTAGGTTATATAAAACGGCACAATTTTCATAAAAATATTTTTTTTGTACGACCGATATTAAGAGATATTCTCGAGTGCCCTGATAAAATGAACAGCCTGTATATTTGTCTAACTATCTGTTGTCCCTCCGTGTTGAAATCCGTCAAATTCAGTCAATTTTTGTGTGAGATTTAACAGAGGTGTGTCATACCGCTGAATCATTCACGTTATAGAATAAATCTGTTTAAAATCGAATTAAAGTAAAGTCTTTGGAATGCAAGTGGTTGATATAAGTGGTAATATCAATATTCTTTTTGTTGGAAGGACAAAGTATGACTAAATCTGACGATTGCGTAATAATTTACAGTGATAAACATATAAATAAAAAGAATTATCTTAATTTATTTACCGCATTTTGATGTCTCATAACTTTATGATTTTATTTTTATGATAAATGAAATGAATTGAAGGGAATTATAAATACAAACGTATGATGAAATGATAAGTCAAAGAGTGAATGTGTTTTCAGTTAATTGTGATTTTAGGGGTAGAAGGTAGGATCCAGCAATATCAATACCGAAGAAAAGATAACAAGAAACTACTATTTTAGAATAAAATTTAGATAAGAAACAAATAACAAACATTAAATAAAGAGGAAGCAACTAGAATGATAATTGATATTTCCTTTGATACTGTAAAATATCCGAAAATATCAACATTGAAAAGCGATTGTCAAGATTGAAAAATACGAAAAATCCCTTCTTGTAATCCAACAATAAAAAAGTAACGTTTTTCTTGACGAAGTAGAATGAAAAGAATCAGCAATTTTTCGACTATCGTTGAGATACTTGCATTCGGTCGTAAGAAGGTCAAAACACTAGAAGAAAATTGAAAAAATAGTTGAAGCCGAGATGAAACTTTCGTGGGGTTCCAATTGTTTTATATTTTACCCCAGTCTGTATAAACAAACAGTTGATTTAATTTATTACAGATATCTGAAGGTTGTAAGTCATAAGGGGGGGGGGGGGGTTAGTAAATGATAAATACGTATAGACGGACAGCCAGATTTGCAGATTTTTTTTTATAAACAACGACCAAAGTCGGAAAACTCAGTTTTCTGGCCGTACAATTTTCCAATTACGTTTTAGAGAAAAGTTGTATTAGTAAAAGTTGTAAGTATTAAAAAGACCTTTAATTTCATTTTTTATGAGTTAAAATCGATAAATACATTATCGAGATAATCGTGAAAACCCCTCTATTTTGCACTATTTTATAAATGCTAATAACTTTTGCAATAATGGTATTAAGTGAAATATAACATCTTGGTGACGAGACCATTATGGGTCTTTATAAGTGTGCGACATTTCAACCAGCTCGGTTTAATAGTTTATGAATAATTGCATTTGTTTATCCCAGAGAGCATTTGTTTAAACAATCATCAGAAGCAAGATAATGGATCTAGAGATATTTAACAAAATGGAATGGATTCTTGAAAGGTTGAACTACTAGGTAACTTGAAAAAAATAAACTATTTGTTCAACAAATTGTTAAAAAGTCCGTTTAAAAGGTGGGTGTTTTTTTGCTTATAAACAAATAACTTTGTTATTTTTTATGATAAACGCTTGTCATTAGACGCATTGAAAAGCCGCAAAATGGCAAGTCGCTATACACCATGGAGACATCTATGATGTCTGGTGTATAGTAGCATTAGACCACATGAGAGGATTCACTTACCTCTCACCAGTATACCATTTACTTCAGTTTGTATAAAACTAACAGGTTGGCCACTATCATTTGTCTATTCCATGACCTATGGCATACCGATGAGAACTAATAAGTTCGAAACCGGTCTATGTCTGGTCAGGGAATTGACAAATGACATTGGCTACCAATCTTTCATGATTTGTAAGGTATAATTCAATGCAGGTCGGAATATTTGCCCGCTGAGTAGTTGTTTCCTGCAAATCATGTATAATAACCGTTTGAAAAATACGTATTTTTAAAAATGAACCCTCTACGATCAATAGCAGTCAAGATAGCAAGGTTAAAAAAAAAAATCATATCTGTATTACTTATAAACATTTAGAGTTGAAATTTTCACACATTTTCAATGAAGACCTATATTTTATAATTCAATGGATAAGTATACAATTTATGCAATGAGTATGAAGTCCTAGCCCTTGAAAGTGAAAGTACTCTTGCAAGAGCGCCGTGGTGAGGAGGTGGGGAGAGCAACCCGAGCTCCGTTTTCAGGCGGCGAATTTTTGAGATTGAAACTTCAAATTGGAGCGCGCATCAAAATTTTACAATATCTCAGCTTCTAAACAACGTAGAACTTTATTTTTTTTAAATCTGGGGTAACTCGACGAAATATTAACAACTGACTATTGTCATTGCCCTGGAAAATTGGGAATTGCTGGAAAAATGTACATATTTTATTACCCATACTTTATTGTCAACGTGAATGCTAAAATTTTCGCAACAAATCTTTTACTTTTACTTCAATTTTGTTCTAAACTACTCATTTATTTGTTATAATCTAATTATTTTATAAATTAATGAAGCAGCCATTTGTACGTAATAAAATATTTTCGAATTAAACATAAAAGTGACTGATTTTTTCTGTGCACTATATTTATTATCTTTATATATTTATTTTATTCGCATCAAATTATTATCAAATAATATTGTTAATAAAAACTGTTACCAATAAATGTATCACAAAAAAAATCAACATAATTTTTGAATGAAATATAAAAATTATCGATCTTTTTTGTTCTTCGATTTATATGGATTTTCTTTGCATTAAATTTGTTATAAATGATATTCATTATTACTATTTTTTATGTAATAATTTTTAAATTGTTACAATCGTCTTAAAAATCAATCGTATGATCAATGTATTTAAAAAAAAAAAGGAAAAATTTTGTATTTCCATTTCAAATAACAGTACACACGTGCTGGAAACAAAGCCAGTTTCCAGTATGTTTGTGTGTTACAATACAACAAAGGCGGGACTTCTGGTCGAGCAATAGCTCTTGAATACTTAGTTTTACTTAGCAAAATAAAATAATTTTAAATACTTATCCAATTATGTAGATTTTTCTGTAATATATTTATTACTAATAATTTTTATTAACAATATTATTTAATGATAATTTGATACGAATAAAATAAATATATAAAGAAAGATAATAAATATAGTACACAGGGAAAAATCAGTAATTTTTATGTTTCATTTGAAAATGTTTTGTTACATACAAACGAATGGCTGCTTCATTAATTTATCAAATATTTAGATTATAAAAAATAGATAGTTTGGGACAAAATTGAAGTAAAAGTAAAAGATTTATTGCAAAATTTTAGCATTCACGCTGAAAATAAAGTATGGTTAAAAAAACATGGGATTTTTCCGGCATTTCCCAATATGCTAAGGCAATAAAAATTAGCCAGCTGTTAATTTTTCGTCGAGTTACCCCGAATTAAAAGAAATGAAAGTTCTACGTTGTCCAGAAGCCGAGATACTGTAAAATTTTGATGCGCGCTCCAATTTGAAGTTTCGATCTCAAAAAGTCACCGCCTGAAAACGGCGCTCGGGCTGCTCTCCCCACCTCATCGCCACGGCGCTCTTGCAAGAGTACCTTCACTTTCAAGGGCTAGGACTTCATACTCATTACATAAATTGTATACTTATCAATTGAATCATGTGTGTGTGTGCCTCGGGTTAATGACTACGATTACAAAGACCATTCGCCAAACTATCTCTTTTTTTTTTCTTTAGATATTCCTTGGGTCCTTGGGTACTATTGTATTCAATTTTATTGCAGTGTCATTATGTATTCCAATTATATAACAAGTGACAGACAGACAGACAGACATGTATATACAATTATCCTATAGACATACCTATGGACTTTTTTTTTGATATTTATTATTTTTTTTAGATTTTTTTTACATTTTGATTTTCTTTTCGTTCAATTTTTTTGTACTTATCGTTTTTCGTTTTTATTTTTTTTTGCTTTTTTTTCGATATAAATGGGAATTGACAGTGATACAAGTACGTCTATGGGTCCGTATAGACAGACGATTTATATTCACAAACTGACTGGACCTCGGATGGGATGGCAATTGAATCATAAAATTTTCATTGAAAATCTGTGAAAATTTCAACTCTTAATGTTTATAAATGATAGAGATATGATTTTTTTTTAAGTTGCTATCTTGACTGCTATTGATTGTAGAGGTTCATTTTTTTTAAAATATTTGTATTTCACTGCTTTCCAATGCGTCTAATTACAAGCGTGTATCATAAAAATAGACAAAATTTCTATTTATTTATAAGCAAAAAAACCCCACCCATAATGGCCTCGTCACCAAGATGCTATATGTCACTTACTAACATTATTGAAAAAGTTATTAACATTTACAAAATACTGCAAAAAGAGGAGTTTTCGCTATTCCCTCGATAATTTATTTATCGATTTTAACGCATAAAAAATGAAATTAAAGGTCTTTTAATATCCACAACTTTTACTAATACAACTTTTCTCTAAAACGTAATTGGTTAATAATAATTTTTGGTTGTTTATCCACTTCTCGATTTTTGAGTTTCTTTTCTGTATACATTAACAAGAGAGTTATATGAAGCGTTTGTGACTAGTGAAACGTTGCAAAAATGTTTAATAATAAAAGAAAATGGCGCGGATAGGGGCGCTGGGTGTGTAAAAAGGAGTGAAAATACAACGTTCTTAGGTCATTTTGAAACGATTAGCATTGAAAAAGTCATTTTAGGGCAAGTGTAAACAAGAGTCATGGCATTTGATTGTTTATTACTGCAATTCATTGATTTCATTGAATCCCCTCGTATCCCAATAAACATTGAAATTTGCCATGATGCTTATTTTCCGTTGCCCTGAAATGACTGTTTTTAATAATAGTAATAATAATAATAAGCTTTATTTCTGTATGACTTTTACATGAAAAGTATTACAAATTGTCAAACACACACATATAATAAATAAAAGTAATAAAAACATATAATATATAAAAGAAAAAAAAAGAGAGTGTATAAGAGTACAAAATTATCAGTATATGTATATAAATAATTAAAAACATGTAAATGTTATAGTCAATACAATAATACCTACTAAGTTGACCATTAAAAACAACAACAATAGAGACAAAAAGTACTAGACGAAGAGAAAAAATGCTGAGTGATGGCAATTACTACAGCGGAATGGAAAGAAATTCATGTACTGTATAAAAACTATGTTCCAGTAACAATAACTTTACAGATTTTTTGAACTTATTTACATTCTCAATATTTTTTATACTGGAAGGTAATTTATTGAACATTCTTGCAGGCATTACAAAGGAGCTAATTAACAAAAGAGAAAGCTTGTGAGGGGGTAATCTTGTGTGACCTCCGTGTCTTAAATTATAAGTGGTTGCTTCCGAGGTTTGTGTAAAATCCTCAGTATTTTTTTTACATACATAACACAATTGAGAATATACACAGAAACAACCGTCAATGTATTCAATTGCTTAAAAAGACTTCTGCAGGAATAAGATATGGGTTTACAACACAGTTCTTATTATTCTTTTCTGCATTATTAATACCCCAGTTATTCTAGTTGAATTACCCCAATTTATAACGCCATAGCTAAGGACTGAATTTACGTACCCATAATAATATGATAGTAAAGTTTGTTTATTCACCAGTTTTCTCATTTGCCATATTGAAAAACAGCTCATTGACAATTTTTTTAAAACTACATCGATTTGAGGACACCATGAAAAGTTACTATCAATTTCTATTCCCAGAAATTTGACGGTCGGGCTCTGAATTAACAATTTGTCCGAGGTTCTAACTAGTAAACTGCAGTTATAATCACGCGTTGAAAATAAAATTGTGATTTTTTGTGTTTAGTATTAACCTATTATTACTGCAGTAATTTTGCATGTTTATAGTACGCATACTGGCTTTTTGACTTAAAGAATTAAAGTCCTTATCTGCTGTAACTGCTGCTGTATCATCCGTAAATAGCGAAATGTGTCTAAAGTTCAGGGCCTTATTAATGTCATTAATGAATAATAAAAATAATAAAGGACCCAACGTGCTGCCTTGAGGTACCCCTACATGTAATGGCCGCAGGTCGGAATGGTACTCACTCGTTCCGGATTTTAAAATGACCTTTTGTGTTCGATTTGCCAGGTAAGACCATAGCCAATTATAGGCTGGTCCTCTTATACCATAGTTGTAAACCTTTTTTAATAGAATACTATGGTCCACCATGTCAAAGGCACGTGTAAAATCAAAGAAAATACCTACTACTTTTTGGTTTTTGTCAAGTTGTTCCAAAATATGATTAGTAAAAGAGACCAGAGCATCTTGAGTTGACAGCCCTTTGCGAAAACCAAATTGATATTTGTAAAGTATATTGTTAATATCTATGAACTTAATTAATCTGTTATAAAAGGCATTTTCATAAACTTTAGAGAACACAGATAAAAGACACGCTGCTCGATAATTGGCTATATCCATCCTATAATTTTTCTTATGAATTGGAATTACAATCGCGGTTTTAAGATGTTCAGGAAAGATGCCCTGACAAAAGGAACAATTAATTAAATCTGTTAAAATGTTAAAGAACGCTATAACCCCGATATACTTTTCGACGTTGTAACAAAATCCGACTTAGGAAATACTTCGTAAGAAAAGCGTGCTTCACGTAAAAACGCCGTGGAAGAGGTTTTTAATTCTTGGAAACATATTCTTGCTCTTCGGAGCATTTTTTATGCCAAATTTTCGCTAACTCTTCAAGGAGCGTTAATTTAGAAAGTGTAGTAAATGTCGCTGCACAGGGACGTAATGTCGCCCCGACCACCCAATTTTAGAAAGTATAATAAAATTGGACTTCCAATTTCCAAGATTAAAAACCCTTTTACGAATCCACGTTGTCAAGCACTGCAACTCTTACGAGGTATTGAATATGAGGACAAGTTAGTCCAACGACTATTCAAAGTATATCGGAAGTTATAGCGAAAATAGCCCTTAGCGACATGGGACCCCCATCATTTCCTAGCAGTCGGATTTGACGGGGAAATGATGCGTTTTGACGGGGTTTGCCCTAAACCGGTTCCTCGGTGATTCGGAGTCAAAAAAGTATCTATACCATGTACTCACACGTGCATGGGATCTGCCTTGCCTGAACGTAAAAAGATGTTATTGTAAAATACAATCGAAGTAGAGACGCTTCAAGCAATTTTAAGCTCCGAGGAGCGACCAAAATTAAAGTGAATTTAATAATACGTTTATAAGACAGGCAAGCAAAAGCCCACCAAAAAAATTTCAGTTACATGAAACTTTTCTTGAATCTTTTTGTGCATCGTTAGCTTATCAAACTGCATATTGGATGGTAGTTGGTACCGTATGAATCGTCCCGTTCCTCACCATGTGTTGTACACGGGTCAGACCATTGTTTGTTAACATTTTCTCTTGAAAGAAGTTGTTGTAAAAACATAAATTTTTTAAAGATTTAATATATACATTTTGAACTTTATATTGTCTTTTAGTTGTGTTTTCTAACAAAATTCCTTTTCAGGTTTAATTTTAAGAGAGTGTGATACAAACAGTGTTAGATTTATAGTGTTACGACGTCGTCCAATTGATACCATCAGAGCAGCAGTTAAGCATAAACGACAGTAAGTATGATTTATTACATTATTTTTGACCGCAACTTTAATTATAATCTCTTTGGTTTCACAAATGTTGATTGGGGTTAAAAATATACAGAAAAATTTACAGAATTCTCCATCACTGGTGTGGCAGATGGATCTAATAGTTGGATGAGATTATCAATAGAGTCTACAAAAAAGTTGTTGAATTCCTGTGCAGCACTAGGCAGATCTAATGGTTGATTACCATTTTTATCGTTAAATAACTGGGGATAAGGTTCCGAGAGATTACTGTTTGTCTCAATTCTAATTATTTAGAGATATTTTAGATTTATTGTTAGCATTTAGATACTTTAAGGGTCGGTTGTATAATATCGGATTAAACTGCAGGGCATAGATTAAACTACAGATCTCAAGAAAAGTCTGTTTTATAGTGTCAGTAATCTTTAGTTTGCAGATTAATTACGTCACAGTAAAGTTGAACTTCAAACGGTGGATGGGGATGGTTTAAACTCTGGATTATCAGATGTCAGAATGTTCATAACCTTCGGTATAATATTTGATGGATGTATTCGAAATATGTGACTATTTACAATCTGATGACGACAGAAAATTATTATTAATACGCTCAGAGTTCTAGAAATTTTAGAATCAGACATATAGTTACAAGGCAGAAAGGTAAAGATTTATGTTTGATCTTCTCACACCTAATATGCATATATTATATGCTTATTGTTACCAGAAACTTTGGAAGCCTATACAAATCAACTGCCTGTTGTATAATTAAAAATGTTTCACTAATAAAATTAGTTCAGCGAATTTGTCGTTCTCCTATTTCCCTCCATTTTTTACAAAAATAACTTGAAATGTCATGTCAAAATGTCGAAATAGGTTAGAATCAAACTACGTGAAGTTGCAATTTCTGTTGAACAGTGTGCCAACTGTATAAATTCAAGTTTATGTTTATAAAACAGGCGTTTGAAAATAAAGTTTAAATCATGGTTTAATCTTAAGTTTAACCTTGAGATAAACGTGGAGTTAATCTAACATTATAAAACCGGCCCTTAGTCGTTAAACGAACGTTTGGCTATACAAACAGCGTTTTTATGATTTTTAAAAGCATATTGTAACGCTTCTTGAGTTCCTTATCGTTCGTTACTTTGTGAGCTTTAAATAATTGGCGTAAAAATTCATCCTGATTGATAATTTCATCAGTTAGCCAACCTTCATGTGAAAGTGATTTAAAATTCTGGTATTTTACTCCTTTTGGGTCTTTTACGTATTGGTCATTGCAAACCGCAAAGTTAAGTTAGGTTAGGCGTATTTAGTAGATATAATGCTGTAATGGCTCTTATCTTATTTACCCTTGCCCTAAAATGACTTTTTTCAATGCCAATCGTTTCAGTGACTTAAAAACATCGTATTTTCACTTAGTTTTATCCACCCAGCACCACTTTTCCGTAAGTTTCCTCGATTATTATACATTTGCGCAACGTTTCATTAGTCACAAACTTAAGCTTATTAATGTATTCACAAAAAAAACTCGAAAATCGAGAAGTGGATAAACTGCAGAATGACGCGTAATTGTAAAATTCTACGACCCAAAAACTAAATTTTCCGACTTTGGTCATTGTTTATAAAAAAAATCTGGCTGTACGTCTACACGTATTTATCATTTACTATCCTCCCCTATGACCTACAACCTTCAGATACCTGTACTATTTTTTTGCGTGAAATCGATCAATTTTCTTTACACAGACTGGATAATTTGTACAATTTTAATTAAGAGAATCCTTTTAAACATGTACCGACCCGCCACTGCTTGCGTTTCTCTTGCACATAGCTAACGATTTAAATATTTTCCCAAAGATCAAAGTGAATATTTGTTTTTGTTCGGTATCAAAGATTTTCTTACGTAAAACAGAAGAAATATTTATACGTTGCTAATATCGAATACTTTATAAAATTCTCAGATGAACCTTGACATACTATGTTTAATATGTATAAACCAAGAACCTGTGGATACACATAACACTTGTCTTGTACGTTCTCGATCTCTATATTTGGCAAAATCAGAAAACTTGACTTACATCTGCAGATTTTCCTGCAAATATATCGATTTCTGCTACGCAATTTGACTTAATATTATTACTATTAAACCTACAAATGTAATTTACCCTACCTTTAACTTCGATTTGTGCACAAACCCCGATTTATCCTGTTGCAGAGCTTCAAACGCCAACCACACACAGTTGGCTATGTTTTCTAGCAACACAGCCATGCTCACTACATTTCAAAGACAATCGACGACTTGCACGTGAGTCGGCGGCCGCGATATTGCCCGACCCGCCTACTCCAACCAGCTGATTGCCACCAGTTGATTCTGTTTAGCTGATTCAATTTCATCGCGTTTTTTGATATTGTCAAGTGAAGCGACAAAAAAATTAATATTTATATTGAACAGCAGCGCGGTTGTTCTGGTTTTGACTCCTGACAAGTTTCTATTATGTTCTGACCGCAGACGGCACGCGGATAGTAATTTAATCATTAAAATCTACGATTGCTAATTTGTTGTTTGGAAGTTTAGATAATGATATTTGTGTTAATGTCAAAATTATAGGTTTTAAAAAAATAATGTGATAAAAAAACCTCAATTTAGTTAAGTGATATGAAGACGTTCACTTTTATTTTCCATTTCGGGTATGGATGAGTCTACTTCAGTATCGTGGAAAATTTTTAGAAGAACGAAGGGGGCGTGAAGGAAGTACAGTTGAAGTAATCAGTTCCCGGACCATAAAAAACGCAATAAAAACCTTACGACCTCATTAAAAACCATCACTCTTTGTGCTGTCTCGACCGCAATCGACTCGCTTACCTTTATAGGTTTTTAATGTGGGCCGGGTCGCTTGATGACAGGCATGCCGCATGGCCCACGGTGATAATAATTATGTCGTAAATTTTTTGTTGCATTTTTTTGAGTGCAGGGAAGTCCTTATTTGGGCTATAAATTCAAGAGTTTTGATATTTGCGAAATTGCGTCATATGCCATAAAGATTTCAAAATATGCTATTCCATTTCTGGTCGATAGCCGAGTTTTTTCAATGTGTAACCCCCTTCCGTACAAGCCCTGGCTTCTGGAATTGGAGTTTGTCTAATTTCTATGGTGTTTATTATTATTATTTATTACTAAAAACACACATAGGTATTTTGTATAAAAAAATAATAATTTTCTCAAAATTGCTCCCTTAAACAAATATATGTATATAACTACTAAAAAATTACTCATTTTTTTACCAACTTTTATATTGATTAGACGAGACGAGATATATCATTTTCTTATCAATTGAAACAAACTCACAGATACATCGAAAAACTTCATATAATAAAATCTTACCTTCCCCTATTGTCTTTACATGGTCCTGCCTGCTTTGAAACAATCTGGAAAATAAATAAATGCAATTACCCTCAATGAAGAAGTATCCTACCATAGGTTCTAATTTAATATATTTTCTCCTGTATCTGACTTTGTTTTAACAACATACTTTGAGTTAAATACCACAAATTACAGTTTTCGACATCTTCTTTCAACTTCAATGGTCAGATAGGCTTTTTATCGTAATAAAAAGAATCAAGAATGTTTAATAGTGATCTTGCAAATTAACAGTTAATTATTAAACACAATCCCCCTCAGCATTAATATTAATAATATAGATACCAAGCTTTTACAAAACTCTGCAATAAACTTAATCTACTAAGCACTTAACAATCAATTAACAAATAAAAGACAAAATAATGATTACCTTTAGTGATCATCAAACATATATGAACAACACAATAAAGATTATACAAATTAACATTAAAACCTAGTTAAGAGTCACTTTACATATGTGAAAATTTAATTCACACCACAAACAACTCGCAACAGATTGTTTAAAACCAAGACGTTCGATGTACAACAACGACATGTCAGTCGCATTCAGATTTTTCCATGGCCTACCACGGATTTCAGTGCTGTGGTTTTGTTAGACGATGAAACAAATCCAATGCGATATTTTTAATACACTGATCAACTTGGAATATTTGGTTGGAAAATGCGGGGTTGCTGACAATGCTCAGTCCTCAAATGAAAATGAAGAGCTTGAAGACAAATTGGCAACATTTCGTGCTGCTTAACTTTCAGCATGAACGCCGCGAAAACGGTGAAAGATAGGACAAAATTTCAGATAAGTAATTTTGTAGAGCGCGAAATTTCAATTGTCAGTGGTGGTATATCATCATAATTAATTGTTTAGGTAGGCGATACGCCCACTTTGCGTAGACTGGTTGCAAATGCCCGAGTATTACGTGTAAACTTGAATAAAGCATTTCAAATAATTAATGAATTAATTAAATACTTTAAAGAACACCAAGACATTTAAATAATACTACACTTGAATACTCTACTCGAAGCGTGTTTCGCGCACCATATTGGTATCATCTGGAGATGCTTAAAACTGAGCTTTAAATTGATAACAACACTCGAATATTCTACTCGACGCGCGTTTCGGCGACTATGCTGGCATCACTGGAGATGAAAGCTGGACTTTAATTTGAATAATACACTCGGATAATCTACTTGATGTGCGTTTCGTCCACCAAGTTGACATCATGTTAAAGTTAAATTTTAATTTGAACACTGCACCCGAATACTTTACTCGACGCGGGTTTCGCCAACCATGCAGGCATAATCTGGAGATGCTTAAAACTGACCTCTAATATGAACACTACACTCCAATTCTCTACTCGACGCGTATTTTGCCCACTATGTGGCCATCATCTGGAGATGATGAAAACTGAGCTTTAATTTAATAGCAACACTCGAATGTTCTACTCGACGCGGATTTCGCTCACCATGCTTCCGTCACTGGACATGATGAAAATTGAGCTCTAATTGGAACAATACACCCGAATACTATACTCGATGCGAGTTTCGCCCACTATGTTGGCATCATCTGGAGATGATTAAAACTGAATTTTAATTTAATAGCAACACTCCAATGTTCTACTCGATGCGGATTTCGCTCACCATGCTTCCATCACAGGAGATGATGAAAATTGAGCTTTAGTCTGACAATACACCCGAATACTCTACTCGATACGAGTTTCGTCCACCATGTTAGCATCATCTGGAGATGTTGAAAACTGGGCTATAATTTGAATAATACTCTCCAGCACTCTATTTGATATGCGTTTCGCACACTATATTGGCATCATCTAAAGAAACTTAAAAACTGAGTTTTAACGTAAACACTACAGTCCAATACTCTACTTGTCGCACGTTTCACCCACCATCGGCATTATCTGGAGATGCTTAATACTGAGCTTTAATTTGATAGAAGTTCTACTCGACATAGGTTTCAACCACCATGTTGACATCACCTGGAGATGATGAAAACTGAATTTTAATTTCAACAATGATGATTAATATTCAGTTTTGACTGCTGATCACACCGCTTTAGTTTTGTCTGGTGCATTTTTAACAAAATTTGAATAATTTTTCATTTTGGATTTTTTAAGTTTATTTTCGTACGTCCCTTTCTTTGTTTACTTTTAAACCTAATTTTATCAGTTAGCCATGGCTTTGGCATATTTATCTGATATTGAACTTTAAGCATTCATTTTGGACAATGTATGTTATACAGATATATAATTTCTGAGTAATACATTGATAAAGCTGCGTTTGAGTTTTTGACTTAATATTTTGTCACTTTGTCATTTATATTTATTTGATTGTTGCAAATCTGCATCAATATTTTTTAGTTTATCAACTGTTATTTTACGATGTTGACAATGTTATGCATATATTATGTATTATACACATAAACAATATGGAATCTCTGTAACGCAGATTCTTATTCTTTAAACAAAACAATGCTAGAGGCAAAAAGCCTTCCCAATAGATTTTCATTGCTCTCATTAGAAAGTAGAGAGGAAAATCACTTAGCCTCCTTTCTTCAGATTATGTGCTGAATAAATAAAGTCTATTATTTTTGCTAAGAAGAAAACAAGTGAACTACTTCCTAAATTGAATGCATTTCTTGAAGCCGTACCATTAAATTTGACTGTGATAAGGAAAGAAAAGATACTAAAGAAAAGACTTCATGAACTTGGACCTATTAAATAGCTTAGATCACGTTGGTCATTGACAAAAGAGGGTATACCTCTTTTGTCAACGTATCTGCTCGGATACTTGAAAGTTCAATCGCTGAAAACGAGGTGAAGAGCCAATGTGCTGAAAATGAGTTTATTTAGAAATGGACATCTTTTGTTCCTCAAGCTGACTTCGTATCAAAGGGTCCGTTAAATATCAGGATCAAACATTAAAGAATTGCTAATAGAATTTAAATTCTTGTGTAAATTTGATTATTGAAAACCGCTTCCTTTATAAGCTTGCACAATCTGTTACTACGCTTTGTAACTAAAAAAGTTTTTACTTTACTTCACAGCGCGAACTAACTCATATAGAAAGCTGGTGTCGCCAGTCTCTGGTAGATGGAGCAAGCATATTGTGTTTAAATACTTTGTCACCATTTCAAAAAAATATACAAACCTAATCAGGCATTAATGAACATCGAATATTTAAGAAAGTATTACACACACCGACAACATTGTTTCGCAATCGATTCATTAGGCAATTTTTTGATTTGATTATCAGCAAGATATTAAAATGTTAAAGTCCTGTGCAAAAAAAAAAGAGGAAATGGCCAAAGTCTGTCTCACAGAAATATTTCTTCTATACCCGAAAATATTATTTTTTTGCTTAATAAATGGGGGTGAAATATTAATATTTATGAGATATGTGGCGTACACACTTACTTACCTAACGTATACTAGCCACTTGATGGCCAACTATTTTTGGATTTGGGTAACTAAAAAAAAACAACAACTATTATGATATTTTTAAAATTGACACTGAGATAGATAAATTAAATAAAACCTAATTATTGTCCATTTATCTTTTATTTGTAGTAGGGTGTCAAAGTTATAAAAATAATTCAGTAATGTTCTTTTATTTCAATTACTTTTCACATATAAACAAAAAAGACGATACAATTAGGTTTTTTGACGTAAGAAAACCGAATAACTATCATTTTAGGTGTATCGCATAGAGGGCGCTATATAAGCTACCTTGGTTTGACAAAATCCGTCATAACTTTTTTGCATTTAATTTATAATCTCATTGCAAATTTTCTATTTAACCATTATTTTTAAACAAAAAGGGATATTTATTTCATCTTTAGAAAATCTACCCTCATCGACCTATTTACATTTTAGAAAATAGTGCCATTTTTACTGTGACTGTGAACGATCCATCTTTTCGCGTCTGAAGGACTTCTATTATATTTTCGAAAAATGAATATTAAACGCTCACAAAAAAAAAAGTTCAAAACGACGGAGAATAATACAAAATTTATACTTACTGTTCGTTTATGCTTAACTGCTTCACTGATGGTACCAATTGGACGTCGTAACATTATAAATCTAACACAGTAAGTACTAACACTAAAATTAAACCTGAAAGGGAATTTTGAAAACACAAGAAAAAGACAATATAAAGTTCAAAAAATGTATATTTAATCACTTTAAAAAATCAAGTTTTACAAATATGTTTTGACAAACTATAGTCTGACCCGTGTACAACACGTGGTGAGGAACGGACGACTTATAATGTACCAACTACCATCCAATATGCGGTTTATAGCTGACGATTGCACAAAAAGATTCAAGAAAAGTTCAATGTTTAAAAATTTTTGGTGGGCTTTTGCTTGCCTGACTATTTACGTATTATCAATTCAATTATAATTTGGTTTGCTGCTCAGAGCTTAAAAATGCTTGAATCGCAACGACTTTGAATTATATTATAGCAATTATAAATTCATACGTTCAGACAAGGCGCTCCCATGCACATATGAGTACATAGTAACTATACTTTTCTGACACCGAATCACTAAGGAACCGAAAATAAGCAAATTTTGTTCCCCATCTCATCGACGTCAGACCATTGATTCGTGAGATATCGCGAATCCAAAGTGCAAAAGTTAAAAAAACCGAATTCATTTTTCATCATGAAGGAGAGGAGTTCAGGACTCAATATTTTTTTAATAGAAGGGTATTGACAGATATTTTGTTAAGCCGGAGGCTGGGGGCGGTGGGATAATTAGGAGGGGAAGGAGAGCGGGAAAAGGAAAATATTTCACATGCTGATAACTCTCCGTGTAATTGGCCTATCGCGATCAGACAGACGTACATTTTTTTATTTGCTATAAGATAGCACTCGCATAAAATGATTTTTTTCGCAAACAAACTCTTGGTGTGCGAAATATAAATTGCGCGTTTTTTTCAAACAATTTCGTTGGCACGAAGAGAAAGGGTGGGGAAAATATTCTTTTCGCCACTTTTATATGGTCGCAGTTTATGTCGCTAATTATCGAATAGAAATATGCGGGTCTACAAAAACACGGGCTAAAACTGCAACTGTATGTTCTTCATCTCCTGCGGTTCTAGGTATAAAAGCATTTATTTTTTTCTTAAAACTTCCACTTTCGCCTATATTTCTTGTCAGTTTTGCAAACATTTTGTCTGGTGGCCTTGGCCTATTTCGAAAGCTTTCACGATATAAACGTTGGGCTGCTTTACTGTTCTTTCCGCACTCTCTATAAAGTAATATAACGTCCAATTTTTCTTCATTAGTGTAGGATGCCAATGTATAAATTTATTTAGAAGTATAGCATAAAACAAAAACAGATAACACAATTAATAGTGAACAGCACAAATAACTGTATTTTCAATTTGACGTTACGAACAATGTCAAAATTCAATTGTTTCCATGGCTAACTATGCTGATTCAGAAACAAAATCTTTAAATGTATTTTTATCGTAATTTTCTCGAAAATTGTCTTATGGAAGTGTATACTTTTTACACAGTTGCATGCAGAAATAAAATTTGTACAATTGTACAATATCGCAAACTCGATCCGAGGACAAGCTGTATATTAGTAATGAAGGTTTCTAGGGGGTACATATGAAGGTGTTGCCGCTGTCTTCTATCTCCCATTAAGCTATGTATAGTTACTCACGGAGCATCTTGTTATCCTTACGATCTTTTTCGTTACATATTGTATATGCGGTCCTAGAATCACCTCTAGATACTTGACCCGCTCCAATATATGTATGTGTTGCTTTCTTCAGATTAAAAGAGAGGCCTTTACTTAGGTGCCATTCTGCCACAGTATTCAGTGTCTTTTGCATTAAGTTCGGTACAACACACATACTAAAAACAATCAATTCTTATTGCAAAACTTGTTTTTTCGATGACTATAGTTAATGGAATTATTTGAAGATGTTGCATGTGTTGAATTTATCTCGGGAGATTTAATCTTGAATGGCATTCTGTTTAAATATTTGATAGCCTGACTTACGCGACTGTTTACAAATAAATCTGGTTTTGGAAAGTGATCAGTGTTAAGTACCGGATTGGTATTCAAGAAAGAGAATGGGTAATTATGCATTTCAAATTTTTCTTATATGTAATTTATTCGTTAAGACTTTACTATATACAGAAATAGGCATATTGTGGTAAATTTTGAACGTAATTATTTTTTAAGATTTTCTAAGGACCGCCAATTTGGGGATTAGAAATTCTAACTATCTGAATAATCAAAAAGTAAGGATTGATAACTGTTTATGTTTCTATTTGTAATTCGTAATGATCTATTTAACAATGCTGCATCCGACACTCTCTGGTCTAGGTGATTAAGATTTGTCTGCGTAAAGGAGACGGGGCCTTACAGTTTATAATGGGATCCGAACCACTTCTTAGGGACAATTTATATTTAAAAATTACTTCGTGATAGGTGGGGCTCGAACCCACTTCGCTAGGTATGCTCACAGTGAAGGCTAGACGCGGTAACCCATTGAGTTATCGACATATAGTAACAAGCATTATGTATATGGATGTATATATCTTTATTTTAAGGACTACCAGGATTTGGCACCAGGCACGTAATAGCTAGTCTACTGTTTCTACTTCTGGCAATTGCATATGGAATGCGTGTGAATTTATCAGTGGCAATAGTTGCTATGACAGATAACACTACTAGCAGCAATCCTGATATACGAGTGAGTTCTTACTTCATTTATTGTGAATAGAATAGGTTTATTTGTTCACTGTTCATATCATAGAGATAATGAATGGCAAAATAAACGTTCCCAGAAAATTGCAAAACATACACAATTTACGAAGGCGTAGAGGGGCCAAGTTTCAACCAAAATTCACTTTGATTGTTGCAATTTTAACTAAACGATTGTAGCTTCGACCTACAATTGTTGATAAATCAGTTAGTAGGATGTTTATACCGGAGCTGGTCTCCCCCAACACTTCTTTGTGACGTGATATGGGGCTGGACCAGGGGCGGCGGATGGATAATTATTTGGGAGGGGGTAATTAGTGAGGTGAGAGGTGATTACATTCGTGGGAGGTAATTAGGGTGGTGGAGAAAATCAAGATCTGTCATACCTTCAAAGTAAACAGGTTCCATTACGTGGGTGGTCCGTTCAGGTCAAGTCGTGGAGGGAGATCCAGAACTGGTATACATTCAAGGTCAACCGGTGTTCTTACAGCGGACGGTCTGTTAACGGTCAGGTGGTGGAGGGAATTTCAGAACCGGAATTTCTTCAAGGTCGAGCGACATAATCAGATACGATACCATAGTTTTAACTATTGTAGTGAAATATCTTATTTCAAATGCCATTTTCTTAACCTTAGAACGAACATTTTAATAAACTGTTATTATATACATCGAGACGATTAATATGATACCCAACATCGCAACCTCGCAGCATTATATATGAATTACCTCCCCATCATTTAACCTTGTTCGACGTTGACCCTTTGACCTCGATCCATTTGATCTTGATCCGTGACATCTGATTACGTTACCCGACCTTGTAGAAATGCCGGTTCTGGGTCCCCCACCACACTAATTACTTTTCACCACTCTAATTACAACCTCCCCTGTAATTATCCTCCCACAGCACTACTAACTGATTTATCTACAATTGCAGGTAGCTACAATCATTTAGTTAAAATTGCAACAATCAAAGTGAATTTTGGTTGAAACTTGTGAAAACTATGATTGGTCCTTCTACACCTTCGTAACAATTTATTTCATGTGTTAACAATGTCATAAGAACAATGGTACAAATTATTGATAGCATTTAACCCTAAATCCTTTTTTTACACGATTTTAAGCACCAAACTGCCAAATTTTTAGAATAAGCTTCAAAATATTTGGTTGGTAATTGGACTAATGTGGGATATATTTTTAATATTATCAATTGATGTTTTGTGTACACTAGTTTTAGAAGGTGGCTGTTTTATACAAAATTTTGTATTTTATATTAAATAACCATCTTTTTATGTCTTTGAAATATTTGGAAAAAAAATCAAAAGTGTAATCCTAAGAACAGATTCTTGTATAGTACAAATCTGATACACATTTGATAATTTGAGAGTTTTAAAAAAATTCATGGCTAATAAACAAAACTCTTGCCACTTTCACTCTTGCTTTCGATGTTTTTTTAATCATAGATTCAAAATTAAATAAAAAAAGGAGAAGTATCACGCCTTAACAGATATGCGTACAATGCATACGGTCATGGCACGTGTGTACGAGAGATATTGCAAGCTGATTAAATTCATCGTTCTTATCATCGTTTTTTAAGAGCTTCATAATAACAATTTATAATTTAAATATGTGAATGACCTACTTGGGTGTCGCTTCCTTTATCGATTTTAAAGAAAAAAACATTATTTGTTTGTTTGTAAGTTAGAAGTATGTGTTGTTTATTTAGTACAGTCAAAATATCTATGAAAAAATTACATTTATAACTGAATTCTTCGCCTCTTAAAGTACTTACTTTTCAAGAGAGTGTTAAGTCTCGATAGTCTATGTTACAAGTGAGGTTACACGGGGCAGAATAGTAAATAATCAAAGATTTATAGAGCTAACAAAACCATTTAAAATTATTCCTTTTCACTGCTGAAACAATTCCCACTTTCATTATTAAAACATAATATTTTTAGTCGCAAACTCCTCTATAAAATCCTTATTTTACTATAAGGAACGTAACCAAACTCAACCAACAGCCACTCTCCGGGCTATGTGCCCCGCCGAGCGCTGAATTACAAGTTACAAGCCTGGCGCGTTAAGTGTAATAATTGCATATTACCATCAAAACGCTAATGCATCGATTTATAGAAGAGTTTGCGACTAAAAATATTATGTTTTAATATTCCGCCCTCTAAAAGCACATTTGAACTATGCTAAGCCCAGTCAAGCTATTTATTTTTCGATTGCAACAGACACTGGACCGCTAGATGGCGTCTGCTGACTATTTTTCATGTCGCTATCCCAAAGATGCCGAAATGTACTAAATAGTCAAGTGGTCCTCGTGTCGGTCGCCACATGCCTACCTTGCACTGACGAGGGCCAACAGCTCGAAACTGCAGTCTGCAAGTGGTGTGTGACGACTGGCACGAGAGCTCCTTTAAGTAGGATCAGTCTTTCGGCTGGTGTTTGTTGCTCACGAGATGATCATGGTATCTTATCTCCAAAATGTCATAAGTTTGGTGTCTGAAGAAACATGTTGCTATTTTTTCAGTCATATCTTGATAATAAGCACCACGCCATAACATTGACCAAAGTTCTGCAGAATTTGTATCCACCTCGGACGTACCGCAGGGTTCTGTGTTAGGCCCATTATAATTCAACATCTTCATTAATAACATTATAGTTAAATTGGATGTCAATTTGTCTGTTATTTGCCGACGATATGAAGGTAACTTAAATAAATTACAGTTAAGTATAAAGAAACGCAGTGTTCTAACATTTTCTAACAAACACCAATATAAAATGTGTAAAAATTACAATAATCTTCAAGTCCAGTTTGACTGACATCTTCCACTGCAGTATAGCTGCAATATAAACGTGCTTAAAATAAAATTTTGATGTTTCTTATCTTTCTATCTATGTTACATTCCTATGTTTTCATCTTTCTTTGCCATATATTTGTAATTTACTTGTAAACTTTTGCCTAGTAATTCGATTGTTCTGTTGAACAGTGTGTTGTTAAATAATAATAATAAATAAAATGCTTGTTGAAAAAAGTCAACTTTATCCAGATCATTACATCTAATTTTACAGTATTATTTAATGATTTCAGACATATAATTGGAGCGACAAGAGCGTCGTATTGTCTTCATTCTTCTGGGGATACGTAGTCTTACAACTTTTCGCCGGATCGTTGGGTAGGACCTATGGAACAAAGTGGATATTAGTGGGAGCTATGTTCGTTAATTCTACCGCCTGTATGCTGATTCCAATAGTTGCCGACACATTAGGGTCAAAGGGAGTCATGGGCTGCAGAGTTCTGCAAGGGTTGTCACAAGGATTCTTCTTTCCTTCAGTTCAGAATCTCCTTGGGCAATGGGCGCCGGTAACAGAAAGGTCCAGAATTGCTACCGTGGTATTTTCGGGTAAGTCGAAATTACTTATGTCTTGCTTGTGTGCATTACTAAGTAGCATAGCAAAATTCCAGGTGTATCCTTCGGCACCATTATCACCTATCCGGTGACTGGATATATTTCTGCATCTTGGATTGGCTGGCCATTCACATTTTATTTATTTGGGACTATTGGATATGTGTGGTTAGTAGCATGGGCCACATTCGGGGCAAATAGCCCTGCCGCTCACCCAAGAATATCGGATGACGAGAAGACTTACATAGAAACTTCATTAGGTGTCACTGAGGATTCTGAAGTACGTATGCAATCATATACAGCTGGCAGTTTAATGTTTCTCTATTGTCTTACATTATCTACATTTAAAAAGTTTCTTTTTTTGTTACAGAATATGACAACACCGTGGAAGGCCATTTTCACCTCTTTACCAGTTTGGGCATTTGTAGTGGGCTGGTTTGGCCAAAATTGGGGATATACAACTTTGCTCACCGAGATTCCGATCTACTTAAACAAGATTATGAAATTTGATATGCAATCGGTAAGTGTTTATTTAATTTAAAAAGGATTTAGGTATCGACGAAGTAAACTCCTAAATACGAGATTATGACGAGAAGAAAATTATAAAAAGATAAGCATAAGCATAGTTATTTATATTTTATTCAATATCATTTTGTAGCAATGTACATATCTGTGTAGCTTTCTAGATTTGTAATACATGAAATTTTTTTACAGAACAGTTTACTATCAGCTGCGCCGTATTTGGCACAATTCATATTTAGCCTTTTATTTGGTCAACTTTCAGATCTTATGATCAATCACAGATATGTCACTAGGGGGACAGCAAGAAAAATATGCAACACGCTTGGTGAGTTATAAGTTTTTTCTCATTCTACTGGATAACACAATATTTTATTTGTATCCTGTACACCAGAACTTGATTTCAGGAACTTGTGTGCCAGCCGCAGCCCTGATTATACTAGGATTTCTACCGGACGGCACAACAGCCTTGTCGGTAACGATGATAATAATAGCTGTGGGAGTAAATGCCGGAGTATTTTGTGGGTTCCAAATAAACCCTATCGACTTGTCGCCGAAATTCGCCGGAACTCTGATGGGAATTGGTTCTTCTTCTAATTTGTTTTCTTTGATAGCTCCACTTGTAGTTCAAGTGATTGTAACAGATGAGGTACGTATAACTAAGTCCTGTATAATTCTGAAGATGAATGAAATGAAATTTGGACAAAAATATAATAACAATACACGCATGCGCAGAGACTGATCTTCCATACAAGCCTCCACATGTGTATGAATCAATGTACCAATATTGTCCTTAGATTTCTAGGCCCCTCTTACACTCTCCCATTTTAATAACGCATGTACCAAGATAATAATTTATTCAGTCATCTTTTATCTAATTAATGATACGTGATAACTTTCCACTTATATGCTCGAAGGTGACAACACTAAACTTTAAAAAGCAGTAACCACAATAAAACAACAACTGAACACTGAACAGCTGATGCTTTTGAGCCAACCTAATTTGTTGTAAATTCGGCTATTCTCGCTGAATCACTTCACGTTCCCCACCTATTCACTGCACTTGCGGAATGCAGCCTAGGACGGTCGGGTGAGATGCGTGTGATGGGAGCTCTCGCTTCGCACGTTGAATGCTCACTCTCCTCATAATTACAGAATAGAGGTCCTCTGCACACGCACATACACACATACAAATTAACTGAAGACAGCTTACTGACTTTCTAGTAGATACTTCTTGTATTTGTGTTTGAAAGTTATGTGAGACTGCGGCACTAGGTACATTAATGGAGTTGATACAAGCCACAATATTATAAGAGATGACCTTTTAAAAAGTTACTTGTTGTGGCGTGGAATAGTAAGCGGATTCTTTTTTGCGAATGTTAATATTATGTACATCAGTTCGGTAAGATAATTTGTCGAGGAGACAGTAGTCGCAGGCATGAACTTCGAACTTTTTGTATCCGTCTGGTATCGACACTATCAAGGCAAGGACCATAAACACTGTCACAATCATTAAAATGTGATAGTAGCAGAGAGTCGCATAATAAGGTTTTAGTTTGGGAAAACAACCGATGATTTACTAGGATTGATTTTTAGAAGGTGGTCATTGGGAATGTTTTGTCTCTTAAATGTTTTCTTAACCGCCTCTCAAGTTAGAAGTAACCCCCTGGAAGGTCTCAAGGAGCTTGCGCTAGGTAAATAGAGGCAAGGCCCTACAGTTTATTGTGGAGTCCGAACCACTCTTGGGACGTTTTTTAATGAAAAATTGTTTCGCCTTGCGAGCTTCGAACCCACTTTGCTAGGCATGCTCAGTTTGCTAGTCAGACGCTTTAGCACACTGAGTTACCGTCCCCGTCAAATATTATAGAGGATATTTAAATCATTATTAATCATATTCATACTTTTAATCTTCAAGCTTAAACAAACAGTATAATTGAGTATCATCCGCATATAGATGATAATTACAATATTGCAAGGTTTTAAGAAAGCAAGAGGTATATATGGTGAATAAAATAGGACCTAAAATGCTGCCTTGCGGCACCCCAGATCCAACTGTTAACGTGTTGGAAATCTTACTACCAATTTTTACTTGTTGTGCCCTATCAGATAGAAATGTGGCCATAAAGTCTCTGACGATATCACAAAACCCTATAAAAAATGTAACCTATTTAGTGAAATATTATACAGTTATCCACAATTCCAAAAACATTTGTTTGGAATAGTAATAAAAATAAAAAAGGTCCATTTCATTTTTCAGACTGACAAAAGCCTATGGAGGATAATATTTGTAGTAGCAGCGTGTATATACGTGGTATCTAATATATTTTTTGTGATTTTTGCTGCTGGTGAAAATCAATGGTGGGACGTCATAGATCACAAAAAAGTAGAATTAAAGGACAGGGAAGACAACAAGTGTGGGAAGGAATATTAACAACATTCTAAGAGTGTACAATGTGATGTATTTTTACTGACTATATGTTTAAGCGCTTAAAAGTTGATAGTTGAGTGACCAGCTTTGGACACATCCGGTATATCCCGGATTTAAAATTTTATACTTTTGTAACAATAAAAAACCTTTTTTTTAAATAAAAGTCGTCCCATGACATTTTATTTATTAAACAAACCTCAAGAAATTTATGCACCATGTCAGTAATTAAGAATTTAATAACATATTGTGTAAGCCAAACGTAATTTTACGTCGCGACAAACCTTAAAGTACTAGGTCCGAAATGCAGTATCTGGTATTTTTAGATCTGCAACAACATTTAGAATTTCATTAGATGGAAATAAAAACATAAAGTTAAAAACGCTCGGCGTTTAATTGTACCCAGAAGTGCACATTTTTATAACCTTGTTACGTGTGATAATTTACAATTGCATTTTAATTCACTTCAGTACATACCAGATCCGTCTTTACAAAAGGGGCCAACATACAGTAGTCTGCTACCGCAGAATTTTCAAAATTAGAATTGCCTGGTAAATATTTGTAAGTTGTACCTCACGGGACGCTCTCAATTTCTACAATATTGTGGGTTTAGATTCATCTCGTTCTTTCAAACTTAGTGTTTCCCAAGGATCAATTTTGGGACCCCTATTCTTTACAATATTCATTAATTATATTGCCGAAAACATCAATGTTCGCTACATGCTGTACGCCGATGACCTTAAGTTGTATTGTAGAATTCGTTTTTTACAAACAAACATTAACCAAGCTATCAATTAAAGTGCATGCATGAAAGTGAAACTTTACAAACGACATCCCTCAAAAATACAGCCCCCTCAACATTTCAAATCATTCTTAATTTGCTCCCCAAACTTCAATTCATCATAATTTATTTCACTTCCCAAAACCTTCTACGAGCCCCCGTATCTTAATTTTCGCGTCAAATTCAATTTCCATAAAATATCTTTAAACATCTTTTAATTATCTCCCCGAGCCGCCCAGAAAACAATCTGCTCAAAATCAAGACCAGTTTACGTGTTCCCCATGAGTTGCTGGTCACTCGTCACTATCTTCATTTAGTTATCCCATATTCAACTTCTTTTCTTAATTAAAAACTCTAAGTCCAATTTACTAGTTCCCTTTTGCATGCTGGCAACTCGTCGCCAACTTCACTCCATTACCCTAAATAGGATTTAGCATGACCTATATAAATTATCATGACCAAACATAGCATCACGACATGTAACATTAAATGTAACATTAATATGGATTAAAGTCGAACCCTCAACGTTACTTCACGGGACCATTTCCAGACATCAGTCATATCCGCAGTTATCTTAAATATTTGCAAAACTAAATTAGATTCCGCTGACATTTTCATATCAGAATATTACATTTTTCATAGCCGATTTAGTAGTATAATTTTCAATTAGAAATTAAAAAATGTAAGCAACTATTGCACATTTCACCATAATAGCCCAAATGAATGTCCGGTACCCTTTTAATTCTCATCCAGCTCTCATCCAGCTCTCGGCTACGTCGTGCCTCGTCATTTGTATAAAAGAAGAAGCGTGCCAAGCCCCCGGCAAGTTGTGTTCCCGGTGTATCTACGAATAAGTTCTTACTATCCGCGTTACCCTTTGGTCGCCACAGAGCCTAAACCCAAAGTTGTGTTTTCCGGCGTAGCTAACGAAACCTAAAGTGTACCCGCGTCCTCTTCCTAGGCAGCCCCTAGTAAAAAATCAGTTTTTATATTTTTGTTCAGCCAAAGTGCTACATTTTTAATCGCCCTCGCGGCCCTAGTTTTTAGTAAAAATAAATCGTCTTCGTGACTCTAGTTTGTAAGTGAATTATCTCAGATCCAAATAAATTAAAACGAAACCCGCACCGTCTAAGGCAAAATTCTAAGTGTCGTTACCTGAAAAGAAATTTGTTTAATTTAAATAATATAAATATTCAACTCTGTGCATTTCGCATAAATAAAAAGTTTATTAATTTCGTGTTCTAAATACAGTGTTATTATTGAAAGAAAAATATCTACAGGGTACTCAAGTACGCCCTACCCAAGAAACCAAAAGTGAATAAATTACTGAAAGCTTATACAGGGTGAAGCTTTATACCCTTACAATAAATAAAAAGCATACTTACGCTCTGAAATTTATACTGGGTGTACCTATTGGCCGAATCCTTCCGTTTAAGGACATACCACCCCGACCTAACTTTTAAAGAAATTAAGTGCACCAGGGGCCTCTGGGAGTCTCAGTCGAAGCTAGCCAGCCAAAACATTTTTATTTTCCCAACAACAAAGGCACCTTCGTGTTCACAACGAAGACCGCGTCCTCGCCTCACACATCTTCCAGCGGCTTGTATATCAGTGTATGCGCGAAAGCTATACAACCTTAGGTGAGGGTTGTATAGGGGATATACCATCCTTCGGAGGGGATGTAAAGCCGTCGGTCCATTGTCTATTAAATGTTAAGCAAGTAAAAGATCCCTACTCTTCTTAAGGGAAGAGGTTCGGCAAAATTCCTGGTTGGGGGTAGCTCTTCTACAGGCGTCGGTGTTAGGTCTCAGTAGCGGAAATAGGCCCACGTTAAATAATGAAAAAAAAAAAAAAAGAACCCCAACATAGTGTGTTGGAATGGCATTCTAACAGTGTGCTAGAATGATATACACTCTAATATAATTTTTAGTTGTGGAATAAGTATTTTCTAAAATAGTGTCAGAGAAAATATGTTCTCTGTTTCGTCCTATTCCAAAAATTGCCACTAATGCCAAACCGATCAACTTAAAAAGTCGATTTCAACGGGGTGAAGAATTAGAGATTAGACCAGGCAACGGTCCTGGCTCTGACGCACACACACCTACACAGGTCATTAGTTGTTTCATAATTAATAACGGAAACGAGTAAAAATCTACAATCTACATAAAACATTGTTTCAATCATGGATATCTGTTGCGTATTTATTCGGTTTCGGAATGCGAGGATTATCGTTGTTGGACATTTATGCGATTTCCTTTAACATCAACTAATTATTGCAATGTGAAGGTCGACGTAAAATTATACGTTATTAGCTGGTGGTACGGCAAGCAGACAATGGTTTCCCATTTTGTACGAAACCGATTAAACGAAGTGTATTAATTCAAAATAATCAGTTCAATAGGAACTTCTGCATTGAGAGCGGATGGTATTTCCATACATAATTGATATAAAATTAATATTGTCTATCGACTTACACATTGTCAGTTATATATTATGATAGAAATATATGAAATTAATTCATTATTTATTGTATGTAAATATCGACACAAATATTAGAATGAAAATAATTGATCTTCCCAACACAACCTTTTATTTTTGTCCAGGTGTGCTACCAGTCTATATGAACCACTCTGTGAAATCATGATTAAATCCAAGGAGAATGGTCCAAGCAAGCAAGCAAACAGACTATTAAAATTAATACATAATATTGCCTCCCCGGAGACTACCTTGCGACCGACCGTGCAACCACTGCGCTGTTCGCGGCGGCTGGTTGCATGGCCGGGCGGGGTGACTCCGGTTCGGCTAAAAGAAAATGGGGAGAGAAGTCCTGACTCCTTTTGCTAAAAACAAATTAAAAAGGACAATATAGTTAAAAAACATTTTAAAAATAAAATTTAACAAAGCTTAAAACTAAACACAAACTCGAAGCTGTCGCATTGCACTGAACTAATTTTGCTGCTGACACAGGTACCCAAATCTAAAATGGGGAACCTTCATCGAAATGAGGTGCTGCAGGGCTGCGCAAGACTGTGGTTTATCGAAATTTTAACTTTCTTAGAAATTTTATAGTGAAGCTAATTTTGAGTGAAAAAATGCACAAAAAGACAACGATAACAAGAACAGAGAGAAAAAAATGGACAAAAAGAGATCAAGAACACGAAACAAAATGGATAAAATGAAAGGAAGAGGGGGACAGGAAGGATTTAAAGATACGAAAGATATGAACTGTCAGTATAAACGGATAGGGTAAGAGGAAGTTATAGTAGGTGAAGGTTTGGCTATAGTGGTTGCCGGAAGATTGGTAACGTCTGGTATGGTAGGGTGTGTTTGATCTGAAAGGGTGCATTATGCTGTCTAATTTGTGTAATGTTTGCGGTAAGCGGACTATCGCAAAAAGCTGATCTCTTTTTTTATTAAATAACCATATTATCCCCTTTCACCAACATGGGTTTTTGCCAAACCCCTCAGTAGTTCTCAACTTGCTTCAGGCTATCAATGGTTGGATTTCCTATATCGACAATGGACAACTGCTAGATGTGATTTACTTGGACTTCTCACGTGTCTTCGACAAAATGCCCGGAAAACTTTTAACATGGATTGAGTCACTCTTGAGTGATCGTGAGTTCTCTGTGCGTATAGCAAACTGTTCCTCGGACAAGAGTAAACTTTTAAGTGGCGTGCCTCAATGTTCGGTACTAGGCCCAACCCTGTTCTTAATATACCATAACTGTACATCATCCACCCTTTCCTACGCTGATGATCTCAAACTGTTTTCTTCTCCGTCATCTAATAGTCGATGTGGCCTTACCCTTATCTCACATTGGTGCGCCAATTGGCTAATTCCTCTGAACGGTGCAAAATGTTGTGTATTACATATGTTCAAACATAACCCAAAATTGGACTACAAAGCTAATGGAAATTATCTTATAACCATATCAGAGCAGAGCGAACCTTGGTGTTGTAGTGACAGACTCATTGTCCTGGAGCGTTCGTGTTATAGCCCAAGAGCTCGCGCCGAAAAAGTGCAAGAGTTTTGGAAAGGCTGATATATTCCGATTGAATTATACTTTGGCTATAGAAAGCCACTGTACGACGTCAGCTACGGGGACACATAGCGGTGGCGCACTAGGAAAGTTGTAAAATTTATTAGTGTCCCCAAAATATTTTGGAAAAGCTCAAAATTAAATAGCTGACGTAATAATAAATTCAAAACAAATAGTCAGACAGCATAATGATCGAACGGGTGGCGTCAGCATTACTATATACGTGTGGCAAAAATAAATTAAACGCAAATGATTTGGAAAAATTGAAATTCAGCTATATGTTACTTCATACAGGGTAGACCATTAATAATAGGCCATAGTTCAGGGGCTGATTTTTTGGGCCAAAATATGAAGATATAACCAAATGTACTTTAGTAAAATGTTGCCGTGGAAAAAATACAGGGGTTAAAGTTCAAATCAGTTTTTTTAGTTTTTTTGCAATAACTCAACAGCCTCTTGACTGATCTTCGCCAAATTTGCTAGAGGAACTTTTTAATTCAAAGAAACAAGAATTTATGTATAATATCACGTTAGATCATAGAGGGCGGCGCTGGACCTGTATCTGATGATAAACTTTTGTCATATTTTTTTGACGAAACGTTGTGGTACTTCCGACCAAAAAAATCTGTTGAGGGCGTCATTTCCACGTATAAAAGGTACACTTGGTAGAACGTGAACAGTTTTCGAGGAAAGTGCCGTTAAACATCTCAATAATTTTTTGAAAGACAAATTCAAATTTAATGAAACAAAGTGTATTTATTGAAAAGTGTGCTTTGGTTATGTTTTAGTTCTGGCATTTACGTCAGTTAATCATTTTTTTGGTTCTTGTGTTCCTCGAACTAATTTCTTTAACTTCTTTATTTACAATGCCTAGACATAATAATTTTTCAAATAGGGAAATGATGGATATGGCATGTATTTACGCACAAAATAATTTTAACGGACGTGCTGCATCGAGGAGAGACTCATTGCAATATCCAAATAGAATACAGCCAGACCATAAGATTTTCAAAGATCTGTTTCTCAGTCAATAGAAGTTAGAACAAGCGCGTGGCTTCTCATAATTATTACATATGGGTCTGCGATTGTTTCATTATTTTCTAATTTATTTTACAGCTGAATGAAACTCATTGGGTTTTAAACGTCTATAAATAAATAAATCAGCATTATTTAAGTTAGAAATAAGTAATATCCAACGAAATAAACTTTGTTGTGAATTACTTTTCTCTAGGACCATTAGTTTAGTCGGTACGTATCTTGGAAAATGACCCTACTGATAAATTTTCACTTTTTGGCTGTACCTCCGCATCCAATGGACCTAGAGAGCTCTGGTTGGGCTCAAATTGTTGCAAATTTAGTTTGCTTTACAAGAGTATTAGAATCTCCTTCTTCTATCGACTGCTGACTGAGTGGGATCTATGAAAATTAAGTCTGGTTGCTGATGTCATGAATTTAAATATATAAACTAACATATGGCTGAATTCCAACTTTTGCAAAAATGGTTATGTGTCAAAACCTTTTACTATGGATTCTAAAAAAAAAACTCACTTCTCCAGATATCTTATTTCGGGCTTTGGCCTTAATTTTACTTCCTTATCAATATCAATTAAAGTTTTAAATAAGATATTTATATTACTTCTACAAATAGTACTAAAAAACCTGCTCATGTATATTACAACGATCTTTGCATACCATCAAACAAGTCAACAAACTATCAGCCTTCTTGTATTATTTATGTAAATACGTACGTACTATGAAATTATTCGCAAGGCAATATTATTTATTAATGCCTTAAACATCATTAGGAACAAGACAATAAATGACCTGATTTGAGTGTAATTTGCCTTGAACACTACTCGAATAATTTTAGCAAATTTATCGCCCAGTTATTTTTTCCTGGCTTGTTCAGTAGCTCATTTAATTTGTTATTAGTAATAATGTTCTAAAATAAATATGCCGTTTAGAATTATTTGACATTATAGTAATGAATGCGAGACAAACTTAACCTAGACATATATTTACGTATATGTCTTTAGTCATGTAGTCTCCGCAGGATATTTGTAGTTGCATGTTTGCGGTCTCTCCACTTATGGCACCCCTGACAATGAAACATTACAGACAAATGCGAGGTGACCTTATCATCTTAATTATGCGATGATCTACGATTATAGATGCACAGATAATTACTCGTCACAGTTCTTTAGGTTGGCTATCATTTAGTCATTTTTAACTGTTGAATGCTAAATCCGAAAACCTATTTCACAAAATAAATATAATAGTAATAGTAATATGATGGTGGAGAGGTAAGCGCACTTGCTCTCTCACCCAAAAGTTCCGGGTTCGATTCTCGGTCGAGGCAGTGGAAAATACTGTGAGAGGAATTTTTCCACTATACACGGATAATGGGTGGGTGTCCCTTGTCTCTAAATGTATAGCCCCCTCCTACGCAAGGCTCTTCTAGAGCCTTCCGGGATAAAGGGGGTCGTAATTACCTGTGGTGTTATTTATTATTTATTATATCGACTTTATTTAAAAAAATTTATATAAAAATGAAGCGGCAACATGTGTTTGGGACGATTTGAAAAAGATTTTTTGCAGTTTGATCTATATATGGCAGTATGGTATATGGTAATAGTTAGAATAGGCAATATAAGTGATTCATGTCACATCACAAAAAACATTCGAGAAAAAATAAATTATGATGAGATGACAAACATATTAATGCAAGAAGGATGGGAATGGGACAAAAGAGGAACAAGAATACATATAAGCGAGAAAGACATGCCTTAGTAAAAAAAATAATAGAAACTGCTAAATGTAATCACAATGAAAAAAGCATTGATAACACAAAAAAGAATCCTAGACAAATGTGGGTAAACTTAAAGGAATTAATAGGTAATAATAAAAAAAGTCCAACCTCGCTAAATACATTAAATTGTAATGGAGTTGAATGTAATAATATAGACGAAGTTACTGATCCAGTCCATCAAATACTTTAGACAGGTGTGTATAAATTATATCTGTTTGACCACCATGATCCAGCCCAGCGTACTTGTGATGAAATGTGTAATACTTACCAAGCTGGTAATTCTAGAAAACCGACCATGAAAAGAGATTACATATAAGACAATTTCAAAGAGTTTACCAAAATTACACAAGATAAGTATATTAAACATAATATTTTTAGTCGCAAACTCCTCTATAAATCCTTATTTTACTATAAGGAACCTAACCAGACTGCAACCAACAGCTACTCTCCGGGCTATGTGTCCCGCCGAGCGCTGAATTACAAGTTACAAGCCTGGCGCGTTAAGTGTAATAATTGCATATTACCATCAAAACGCTAATGCTTCGATTGCAACAAACACCAGCCGAAAGACTGATCCTACTTAAAGGAGCTCCCCTGCCAGTCGTCACACACCACTTGCAGACTGCAGTTTCGAGCTGTTGGCTCTCGTCAGTGCAAGGTAGGTATGCGACGACTGACATGAGAGTCCTTTGACTATAGTACATCCCGGTATTTTTACAATAGCGACATGTAAAACAGCCAGCAGGCGCCATCCAGCGGTCCAGTGTCTGTTGCAATCGAAAAATAAATAGCCTGACTTGGCTTAGCATAGTTCAAATGCGCTTTTAGAGGGCGGAATATTAAACATAATATTTTTAGTCGCAAATTATAGTCGCTATTTATTTTTCGATTGCAACAGACACTGGACCGCTGGATGGCGCCTGCTGGCTGTTTTACATGTCGCTATTGTAAAAATACCGGGATGTACTATAGTCAAAGGATTCTCATGTCAGTCGTCGCATACCTACCTTGCACTGACGAGAGCCAACAGCTCGAAACTGCAGTCTGCAAGTGGTGTGTGACGACTGGCAGGGGAGCTCCTTTAAGTAGGATCAGTCTTTCGGCTGGTGTTTGTTGCAATCGAAGCATTAGCGTTTTGATGGTAATATGCAATTATTACACTTAACGCGCCAGGCTTGTAACTTGTAATTCAGCGCTCGGCGGGGCACATAGCCCGGAGAGTAGCTGTTGGTTGCAGTCTGGTTAGGTTCCTTATAGTAAAATAAGGATTTATAGAGGAGTTTGCGACTAAAAATATTATGTTTAATATTCCGCCCTCTAAAAGCGCATTTGAACTATGCTAAGCCAAGTCAGGCTATTTATTTTTCGATTGCAACAGACACTGGACCGCTGGATGGCGCCTGCTGGCTGTTTTACATGTCGCTATTGTAAAAATACCGGGATGTACTATAGTCAAAGGATTCTCATGTCAGTCGTCGCATACCTACCTTGCACTGACGAGAGCCAACAGCTCGAAACTGCAGTCTGCAAGTGGTGTGTGACGACTGGCAGGGGAGCTCCTTTAAGTAGGATCAGTCTTTCGGCTGGTGTTTGTTGCAATCGAAGCATTAGCGTTTTGATGGTAATATGCAATTATTACACTTAACGCGCCAGGCTTGTAACTTGTAATTCAGCGCTCGGCGGGGCACATAGCCCGGAGAGTAGCTGTTGGTTGCAGTCTGGTTAGGTTCCTTATAGTAAAATAAGGATTTATAGAGGAGTTTGCGACTAAAAATATTATGTTTAATATTCCGCCCTCTAAAAGCACATTTGAACTAAGATAAGTATATGTCTGTAATTTTCAATATCAGTCTTCTCAGCTATTTTTTATTGAGTCCATATTTAGGGACATGTATGTATTATGTTATCCTAAAATTTATTTAAAGTCCATTTGATATTCGTGAAGTTATTAACAAAATATTAAAAAATTACTGTTTGTTGTGTTTTAAGTTTTTTACAGGTTATGTAATAAAGTAATAGCGTTTAAGTTACTCTAGTTTTGCAAAGAAATTCATAACAAAGAAATTCAACCAATAAAATCGATGATATTTATAAAAATCTACAGTGGAAACTGTAAAAATAGCTACTTTTATAAATAAATTAGAAGCGAAATTCTTTCCGAAGTTCTCCGGAAGTCCCATCTCTTTTAGTTTCAGCAGTATTGTTCCAGTATTCAGTGAAATAATTTTTAAATGAACGAAATAATACTGTTATTTCATGTATTAAAATTTAGTTACATGTTAGTCGTTAGTCATTACATCTAACTTCATCAATGAAAACTTAGCCTTGGTTACATTTGGAATGTTGATCCTTTCTGATATTCAAATTAAACATTTTATTGCAAGCAGTTGAAAAAAATTACGTCATATTTTTTTATTTGATGAATCAATATTGATTTATAACGATGCGTTTAGAAAAATAAGTACATGTAAACAACCAGTGTTGTTCAAATAGTAAATAGATTTGAAAATTATCCTGGAAGGGCTGGAATATATTTAATAGTGGCCAATAATTGTTGATATTAGGAGTTGGTCCGAGTGTTTGTATTTAAATGTAATTTAAAGGATATTTGAAAGGACTCTATATTATACAGGGTTACTGATAATTCGATACATTCCTTTGGAGATGTGATGGGGCATGAGCTAAGGAGTAAATCTAGCCCTAACATACATTATGCAAAACTCAATAGTTTTTGAGATATTTCAATTTTTTTGTTTTTCTCAAAGAAGTAGATCTTAATGTCCTAAAAGTTAATTTTCGAAAAATCTATTTGACATTTTAAAATTTTTTTTACTGGATTACTTGTCCAATATTATAGATATCCGTTTGGAATGAAAAATATCGGGAAACATTTCGATCATGTGAACATCTGAAATAAAAACTTAATTTTTTTTTAAAATCAGCAATGAAATTTACCTATTGGGTTTTTTAAAAAAAATATTAACGTAACACGCGTATAAATTATTATAAAAACTGCCTTATTTCAATAGCTATCTAACAAGGTACAAATGTTCAATTTACCCTTAATAGTTCTAAGAAAATACTAGTAAAAATAACACAAGTAGTACGAATTTTATTTTTAGATAAACAGTAAAAACATTTTAAAAGTAGAGTTCAATTCTTCATTAATTTCAAAGTTGTACTTTATTTTTTATATGTCTTGCTCAAAATGGGAGCCCCTATTCCGTATACAGACTCGGCAGCGCCTTCTTATTTCCGTCCTTGTTACTCTGGTTGTCAGATTATGCCTTATGTGTTGGGCAGCATCGACTATCCTTTGTCTAAGGCTTTCAATAGTATTGACTGATGTGGCATAGACCATCTCCTTCATATGACCCCATACGTAATAATCAAGGGGTGTTAAGTCAGGGCTTCGCGCTGGCCAAGGTATTGGGCCCGCTCTTCCAATCCAACGGTTGGGGAAACGTTGATCAAGTAACTGTAGTAGTAACTGTAAGCCGATAATGTGCTGGACAACCGTCGTTCTGAAACATCATCATAGATTTCCCCGTTTAAATTTTGAGGAAGAAAGTGTGGCCCTATTAAATAGTGGCCAATGACTCCCATCCACACATTAATAGAAAACTTCATTTGGAAACTAGTTTCACGTATTAACTTGGGATTTTCCTCTGCCCAATAATGTTGTGGAAATTTGTTATACCCTTGCGATTAAATTTCGACTCGTCCGTCCATAAAATACTTGTTAAAAAATTTGCACTTTCTGCATCTGAATTTAACAGAAAGCGACAGAATTCCACTCTCCTTCCAGGATCACCTTCCTCCAAGCCTTGGGTAGGGGTATAGTGGTAAGGATGACATCCAACTCTACGTATCGTAGACCAAACTTTCCATTGTGACGCTCCGGTTAGTCTTGCGACTTTATTAGTTGAAATAGGTGGGTCCTCCTCAAAATACCTCAATATTTCTTCCTCATCATCTGGTTCATAAACGGGAGGAGCACCAGCGTCACTTTTTCTACATTTCACGGAGCCAGTTTCAGCGATATTTCGATATGCCGTACTGAATACACGTGCATTTGGTAAGCGGCGGTTAGGGTACCAAAGACCATATTCTCGGCGAGCTTCAGCAGCGTTGCCGCCACAGTATCCATAGACAAACAAGATATCAGCATATTCTGCGTTGGCATACGCGGCCATGGCACAGAAAATACAATAACAACAACTAATAACAACAACTACGAGCAAAATCAGAATCTTCGATAACTAATTTAACAAGACCAACAAACTTAAGGGACACGGAGATAAGAATGTCAGTTAATGACATATATGCACAAACGTCAAAGTCAAGGACTGACTGACTTAAATGAAAATGAACGATTAATCGTTTAATAAATTCCGCCACCAGCATTATCTTTACTAATTTTTTGTTAGAACTATCAAGGGTACATTAAACATTTATACCTAGTTAGATAGCTATTGAAATAAGGAAGTTTTTATAATAATTTTTACGCGTGCTACAATAATATTTTTTTGAAAAACCTAATAGGTAAATTTCATAACTGATTTAAAAAAAAAAAAATTTACAAGTTTTTATTTTAATGTTCACATGATCGAAATGTTTCCGGATATTTTTCATTCCAAACGGATATCTATAATATTGGACAAGTAATCCAGTAAAAAAAATTTAAAAATGTCAAGTAGATTTTTCGGAAATTAACTTTTAAGATATTAAGATCTACTTTTTTGAGAAAAACAAAAAAATTGAAATATCTCAAAAACTATTGAGTTTTGCATAATGTATGTTAGGGCTAGATTTACTCCTTAGCTCATGCCCCATCACATCTCCAACGGAATGTATCGAATTACCAGTAACCCTGTATAGAGTAATAGGGTTAAGTGGAAGAGCGAGTTTGTCACTCTACTGACAAAAACGAACTTCGCCCTTTCATCACCGAATTAATATATTGTTAAAATATATTAAGTTATCTTGTATCCATTGGTGATGAATAAAGGCATTATTACTATTAGTATTAGTTATAATATTATAGAGCTAACTATCGTACGACCTATTTCTAACTAAGATATTACTTTCTTAAAAATTTTATTCAATAATCTTTTGTTGTGATTTCCTCGCGTGCGGTTTGTCATGGTCTTTGAAAGAATCGGTGCAACTTTTTCATGTATAAAAATAATTAATTATAAATAGAGAATTATATTATTAAATCTCAGACTAAACAATAGCAATTAACATTATTGGATTGTTATATTATCATTAATCTAACAACAATAAGGAAATACGCAATACTTAAACTGTACTTGACTCTTAACCAAGCAGTCATATTAGTATATTAAAAATGATAACGTCTTTTTCACAAAATTCTATAAAAACATTCTTTTTACTCTAATACCTTATATAAGTTTATGTTTAGTACGATCTGGTAGTAGTTCGATATAGTTTTGTAAGTGAGACTTCTTCAAACTATCAGAAATTTCCTTTGTATAACTGTTAAGTTACTCCACATTTTATATATAGTTATTTTTGTATCTTAGGAACTCAGTCATGTATTTCTAACACTAATTTATGTAATATGTATCTCTGTTAGAGCAATTCAGTAACCTATTGTCCATCAAAGTATAAATTTTATTTGGTCTTTTAAGTAATTTACTAGTAAATTATTAACAATTTTATAAATAAAAATCGGCAGCTACTGGAAGCGGCTGGAATCTCCCCACCCGGTGGATCTTTGAAGCTGAAAAGAGCATTAAACTGTGTGCCAAAATGGCACTAAACGTAATCCGATCTCAACCAAAACCTTTTCAGATCTTCTGGAGTATTAAACTCATGCAAATTTTTATCCAAATCCGTTCAGTAGTTTTGGCGCTATCGTGGTAACACAACACATACACTCGCACACACTATTTCATTCACATCCAGATAATCTATTTGAAACTATTATATCTCTTTATCTATTTGGTTATAACATATTCACTAATCAACTGCTTTTGAACAAGTAATAGTATCCAAAAACAAATAGCGTGGATTATAAGCGGGAGTAGCATAATTCACTAGATACAGCCAATCAACTTTCCGATACGGGGAAATTGAATGGTCCATTATTATTATTGAGGAAAAGAAGGTGATTTGACATGTCTGATTGGTTTGACGTTTAACTGTTGATATTATTTTGGAAATAATGTTTCTGTATACTTGCAATTTAATATTAATTGTTATAATCGTATATAAAATATAGTATTCAGTTTGCTACATTATCGCTCGTTGAATAATATACTATTATCGTATTAATAAGTTTAACATCACTTGAACAACTAAGAAAGTCTAGTTAGGTACCATAAACATTACAGATTCGTAAAGTAACAAACTGAAAATTGGTGAAGTGATAATCTATAATAAATGCATATGATATTACTATTGTTACACCTACCTTTAAAGTTTGTGACAATCCACTTGTACACAGTCACTAAAAGTTGCAAATATGCCGAAATCTTATATGTGACATGACACCAACGTATCGAATGACAAACTACTAAAATATAGCGCGGGAAACAAACGATAATCGACAAAATTTGCTCATTGCAAACCTATCGCTCAGGACTCTTTGTTAAATAAACATTGCTTGCATTTTAGTAATTTTACTAGATTTTAGAGGAATAGTTGTAGTGTAATTCTTTAATTTGTCTCTGTATATATTTAAAAAAACGGCACTAAACCTAATCCGATCTCAACCAAAACTTTTTCAGATGTTCTAGAACATTGATGAAACCCTCATGCAAACTTTTATCCAAATCCGTTCCCCAATTCAAAATATTTGAAATTAAATGCGACAGTAAAGCTGTATAGTTATTGTTGAATAGGAATACGCGTGACGTCACGACGTAACGGCTACGCGCATCGATCATGTCACGCGAAATGCGATCTATGCTTCACATTTGCTTTGTTTTTAATTTTTTCCACGGAAACCAAATCGAAAGGGTGGAAGTGTGCTATATCGTTGAAATTGGAATTTTAATTGCTTTTCAATGATTCGGTTGAACGTTGTAAGTAATTACAAAATAAATAACTTGTTGCGCCAAAACGGCACCAAACGTGATCCGATCTCAACCAAAACCTTTTCAGTTCTTCTGCGGCACTAAAGAAACGCACATGCAAAGTTTCATTCAAATCCGTTCAGTAGTTTCGGCGCTATCGTGCTAACACACATACACACACACAGACATTTTTCAAAAACCACTTTTTTGGGTTCCTAGGACCTCAACACGTAAAGATTTGATGTTATCTCAATTTTCGTTTTTGAACCAATTTTAATAACCTCTCACAATTTTATTGTGGTGAGGTTAAAAAGGGAGAAGGTTTGATATAAATTAAAAACTGTCATTGTAGGTTTTGCTTAAAAGACTCCTATTTTTGCGGCGGAATTTATGATGACGTCACGCTTCAAGGCGCTTAACGATATTAGTGTAAGCCGCGAGATCGCAAAAATTTAACTTAGGTTATTCATTGACTGCCGAAAATTATTTGCTGTTGATACTTGAGGCCCGTCAGTACTATAGATTGCCTTGTAATTACAAATATTTACTAATATAGCCTACGTGGCCAAAAAGTGGAAATGTTTTCCTTATTATTTGCATCTCTCAGAAAATTTACCCATGCCTTGGGAATTTTTGTGGCTAGAGTAACTCGTATGTGTTGACCAGATCCCCGTTTTCCTCTCGTGGAGTTCTTCAAGCTGTCCACATCATACCTGTACCACACTAGATCCAGCCTCAAAATATCGGACAATTCTTTGTGTAAGAAGGACAAGAATAATTGTATTTGCAAGCGAACTGTTCAAACAGGCCGTAATGGTAGTGCCAACTTACAATAAAATGAAGCGCCTTAATCTTGCAGTCTTAATCACCACGAATACATGTTTTTTAAAAAATTTTGTCTGCAAATCAATATTTTATAGTGTAAAAAGGTAACTCCTTTATTGGAATGCATGTTTCTTACGATTTGGCTTCCAATACATTGCAAATTCGTCGCTAGATTAGTATAATAAACCTCATTTCTCATTCAGCGCATGTGAGGTAGGCAACCCGCAAAATACGAGCCGCGCACAACAACCGGTGGTGGCTACAACTCCTATTCGACTTTAGGCTGCATTATAATTCATGTACGAAGTAGTTTGCTTTAATGAGAAAATGCAAGGTTGCCTGCAAGGCGAGACACTAAGCCCCCCCCTCCCCACTACATCGCCATGGAAAATTTAAGTTCTAGAATGATTTCCCCCACTTTTTTCATTCAAATTTAGTAATAATTACATTAATGTAAATTCTGTCATTGAAATTTAATCCATATTTGCACAAATAATTTGAAGAAATTGAAAATAATAAAAAATATTGAAAAATTCGTGATTCGAAGTCTTTTTTTGGTTTTCTCAATTTTAAGCGGTTTCATAAGAAATAAACCATTAACCTGTATAGCCCATTTTAAAGTAGACATTTCACCGGTTAAAATAACCCGGATAGAAGATTTAAATAAAAAAAAAAACAGTAAAGTTTTCCGTGGAAGATTTTTTTTTTTTTCGAGAAATATATATATCTCGGAAACTACTTGCTTCTCAGATTCCAAAATAATACTTTCACCTTACTTTATGTAAATTGAATTATTTTTACGAGAGAAAAAACAAAGAACCGAAAAATCGGTTTTCCGCCATTTTCTCGTAAAATGTGGGGTTATTTTGAAAAATGCCTTATATGAAAGTTTTAGATTTTTTATTATCTACAACTTTCGTGAAAGGCCCCCCTAGGGGGTCACATTTCGCAAAAAATCGAGAAAAACTTTTTTACAATTTCACTTTATCTCGTGTTTGATTTTGTTTCTTCTCTTAATTATAACCTTAACTAAATTTTCCGGCTGGTCCTTGTCCGTTAATATACATTTTTTTTCAGCAATTTTCAATTCCAAGTTTTAAAATTCTACCGCTGAAAATAAAGGCAAAACGACACACATGTACCCCGGTACACTCTGCCCAATCCTGAGAGCTCTCTCGGCTACAAAAATAATTGGTAAAGGTCGCCGTAGGGTACTTATATAAATCGCGTTCTTTTCAGTTTGACATTAGTCTAGTGCAGTGCCACCACTAGACCACTAGTCAATTAACGCTGAAACTGAAGCGGATGTTAAAATGTTTAAGTAAATACGCGAGATAAAAAAAGATATTTTAATTGATAATCGATCGAATAGAAAAGGTATACATAATATTTACTTGGTTCTACAAGTCATTTTAGTTAACAGATTTTAAATTTAGTGTCGGTTTGAAATTGTGTTCAAGTTCTTCGCGGTTCCAAATGGTCAAGAAAAATTTCAACCTCGAAATGGCAGTGATGAAAAGTGGCGTTGTGGATAATTTGAAAAGCGAATCGTTAAAGGAAGAAAAAAGTAATGGTATGTAAAGAGTTATTTTCCAATAGTAATTAGACTCGCGGTAGAAACTAATATTAATAAAAGCACACAACTTGATGATAATTTTCGGAAAGTTGTAGATATAAATGAATTAAAGATGGAAATAAAAAGTGTAAACTGGCATGGCTTCTATAATGCAGATAAAACAGAGGATGCAGCACCTATATTCATTAGTTTATTAACAAGGGTATTAGATATTATGTGCACAAATAAAATTAAACTAACTCACAAAAATCGAAGTTCTTGGATAACTACGGGATTAATTAATTCAACAAAAAAAAAAGAGATCAACTGTACAAAAGATGTCAAAAAAATCCTCAAAACTTAAATTTTAGAACTGAATTTTTAAACTACAGAAATAAATTAAATGAGTTAAAGAAACAACTAAGTCGAATTATTATAAATTTAGAATTACAAATAGCAACGGTAATAGCAAAAATTTATGAAACAGATAAATAAAATAAGCAATTGCAAGGAAAAAAGTAATTCGATTTAAAAAAATAAACACCGAATCAGATACAGTAACATCGAATGAAAAAGAAATGGCTAATATATTTGTAAATTTCTTTACGAATGTGGGAAAAATCTTGCCATGAAAATTAAGAAACCTAAATTCACTCCTACCAGACAATTCACAACGTATTCATTTTTCTTAACACGTACAAATGAAAAAGAGATAAAGGAGATGATAAAGTCATTAAAAAATACTAAAGAAAATTGTGGAAGACATCTCCGCAAAATTATCGTTTTTAATTAATAAAGTATTAAGCTACATGCCCTTCTGCCTTTAAAGCAATAATAAAACCTTTATTTAAAAATGGTGACAAAATTGAACCATCTAATTATAGACCTACATCTATTATTAGTAATTTGAAAAAGTTTTTGAAGAAATTATGAAAGTTAGGACAAATAACCACACAAATAATATGGTTTCTAGCAACATAAATCTACCCAAGATGCTATTGCATTTTTAACAGTACAAATTTCTCAAGCTTTGGATAAAAGTAAACCTAACTTGCGCGTGTTCTTGGATCTTGCTAAGGCATTTAATACACTTAGCCACCTGTAATTGTTAGATACGTTAAAGGATATGGGATTTAGAGGACCAGCATTAAAACTTTTAAAAGACTACTTAACGAACAGAAAGAAACTAGTTAAAATTAATTCAACCTTTACTGACGAATGCATTGTTAAATACGAGTTTGCTCAAGGCGCCGTATTGGGACCGATATTATTTATATTATATTTTTTCATTAATAGCTGTTAACCATTATTAGATGAAAGCATAAAGTGTTTTAATATATCCGTATGAAAAAAAACCTATTAAAAGTTTAATTAAAAGATAGTGAATGTTCAAAGTGCATCCCCGTTTCTTCTTGACATTTTCTGACTCGGTCAATGATAAAACATAATATTTTTAAACGCAAACTCCTCTATAAAATCCTTATTTTACTATAAAGAACGTAACCAGACTGCAACCAACAACTACTCTACGGGCTATGTGCCCCGCCGAGCGCTGAATTACAAGTTATAAGCCTGGCGCGTTAAGTGTAATAATTGCATATTACATATATCAAAATACTAATGCTTCGATTGCAACAAACACCAGCCGAAAGACTGATCCTACTTAAAGGAGCTTTCGTGCCAGTCGTCACACACCACTTGCAGACTGCAGTTTCGAGCTGTTGGCTCTCGTCAGTGCAAGGTAGGCATGTGACGACCGACACGAGGATCACTTGACCATTTAGTACATTTCGGTATCTTTGGAATAGCGTCATGTAAAATAGTCAGCAGGCGCCATCTAGCGGTCCAATGTCTGTTGCAATCGAAAAATAAATAGCCTGACTGGGCTCAGCATAGTTCAAATGTGCTTTTAGAGAAATATTAAAACATAATATTTTTAATAGCAAACTCCTCTATAAAATCCTTATTTTACTCTAAGCAACTTAACCAAACTGCAACCAACAGCTACTCTCCGGGATATGTGCCCCGCTGAGCGCTGAATTACAAGTTTCGCATAATATTTCGATTTCGCATAATGGTTTTCCCACTAATTTTATTTTAACAATTTGTGTCGTGAAAATGATATAATAAAACATTTTATTAATTTACAACAATTTACTTTCCTAATAAGAATTATTTCTAAGAAAATATCGTTAAAACAACTTGCTGATAATTTCACTGCTTTTTAAAACGGGCATTTTTACGCGCCAGAATTACGTATCTACCCGGAAAACCAATGAGATTATGGATATAATTAGTTTGTAATAGATTCTAACTGTGTGTTAAAGACAGTTTTCCTCTAAAACTTCTCAGAATTTCAATTTATAATGCTTGTACTGTGATTGGTCTAAAGCAGTGGACGTGTAAATATTGGCCAATCAGAATCCAGATAAATGCCGCACAAGTTATTCGTGAAAGCGTCGGACGTTAATATTTTGTACTGTAGTTTAGGTTTAACCTTCACCAACATTACACATCAGATGACTAACCTAAAACGTTAAATTTATATTTTTATGTTTGTATTGTTTGGAGTGAAAATATTATTTTATCAGTTTCTGGTTTATGTTTTATTAATTCTACAATCAAAATGGAATCAAGTGGAAGAGGGATATGTTAAAGGTGCCGCTGATAATTGCTGAGTGCTGTCAATAAATAGAGGTTATGTTATGTTAACACTGTTAACAGAGATCAAGATTAATAAACAATCTTGAACAGAGACAACATCTGTGATGTTAATTCCGTGATTGGATTTCAGGGTGTTGACGTCACAACGCGCCAATTTATGGCTGTTTAAAATGAACCCAATATTTTTCAAACTTCAAGTTTTTTTTTGTTACTATTAGTAAAATTAATAAGGTAATAAATATGCCATAAATCATTTTTTTACGTGAGTTAAGTATTTCAGCAATAATTTATTTTTCTGGGAAAATCCTATTATACTTTTAAAAACTTGGAAGATAGGATTTTGTGAAATTTCAAGTGTTTGAAGGGGTGTATAAAAAACTCGTTTTTTGACATAACCCTACAAAAAAAACTAAAATGCTTAGATCTGGTGAGCGGATAGGCCAAGGTGCAGGTCAATTTCTTATATAAAAGATGTCAGAAAGACCATCTAAAGACGATCAGAAGCGTCTGAAAGTAGGATAAATGTATAAAAAAAACTCCCCTGTCAAAGGTCCTTGAAAGAAAATAATGCTTATTCCAATCACTCCAGCCCACGCATTTACTCCAAATCTTAAATGTTTAAAATGGGCGCAATTCATTTCTACAAAAGTTCCTAGACGACGCCGACCATTCATTGAAGCAAAGGCTCGTTGAAAAGTTCTTGGCATGCTCCTGACAATTTCGCGTCCCATTGCTACACCGTTTACGTAACTCTTCAAGATTTGTCACAGGAGTTGAGTAGACAAGGCTTTCAAATAACCACAGACAAAATAGTCAAAAGGATTTAGGTCAGGGGATCGGGGGGACTAAGCTATTGGTCCGTTTCTGCCAATCCATCTATTGGGATAAGCTGTATTTAAATAATTTCGAACAACTATTCTAAAATGGGGAGGTGCACCATCGTGCGCGAACCACATTGTCCTTTTGGTCTCATACGGCACATCCTTCAGGAGATCTCTTAAATTGTTTCTTAAAAAATCTAGATAATTTGACCCATCCAATCTATTAAGCAAAACAATTGGTCTTAATAATCTGTTGCCACGTGTACCTGCCCAAACGTTGATGGAGAATTTTTCTTTGTGCCAGGACTCGAAGAAAGCATGGGGATTTTCTTCTGACCATATCTCATGGGTGGTGTGGAAACGAGCTTAAATTATAAAATGCTCAGTGATAGTTCTCTATTAAATATTTTAGCAAAATTTAAAAATTTGACCTAGATAATTTTACATATGTAAGTATATTACAACTTGCAATTAGATACCATTAAAATTTAATTCTACATATTTTAACGGCCTTATAAACGCTACCTATAACTTTGAACGTTATTTACGAGAATAATAATAATAATAATTTTTATTTCTCAATCACAATATGTTACAAAAAGAATTTTTTACAACACAAGTAACTGAAGAAAGCGTCGATAAAACAGAGTATAATTACAAAATTAGGAAGTAAACATGCATATGGGTCATAATATGTATAAAAAAAGATAGTAATCAATTATAAAAAATGTCAATAAATACAATAGTATATCATACAAACAATAAAAAATAAAAACACAAATAATTGTATGGAACAAACAAACAAGCATTATATGTATGTATATAAAAGTCAATGTCACACAAAATACTCCTCCAAGGAATAACAATTTTTTTCTATTAAAATTTTCTTATATCTCTCTTAAAACTGTTAATATTTTAGACTGTTTTATCGTGTCAGGAAGGAAGTTAAAAAATTTGCGGCCATTATACATAGGCCCTTTCTGATAAATGTAAACACAGTTTTTTTTTATACATTTATTTAACGTCGGCCTATTTCCGCTACTGAGGCCTAACACCGACGCCTGTAGACGAGCTACCCCCAACCAGGAATTTTGCCGAACCTCTTCCCTTAAGAAGAGTAGGGATCTTTTACTTGCCTAACATTTAATAGACAAGGGACCGACGGCTTTACATCCCCTCCGAAGGATGGTATATCTCCTATACAACCCTCGCCTAAGGTTGTATAGCTTCCGCGCATACACTGATATACAAGCCGCTGGAAGATGTGTGAGGCGAGAACGCGGTTTCCGTTGGAATGGTCACCATCCAAGTACTAACTGCGCCTGTCGTTGCTTTACATCGCATACCGAAGTATGTACATAGTAAAGACGCACCTACGCTCGCCCCTCTAAACACAGTTAAGATGCTTAATTTCTTAAAGTTATATCTGAAAGATTCTCCTCTAGACAACCCTTCTAATATTCTAATTGCATATTTTTGTAAAATAAATACCCTTTGGACTTGACTACAGCTGCCCCAGTTAAGAATTCCATATCTAATAATTGAATGGATATTTGCATAATATAACGTAAGCAAAACATTTAAGCTGCTATGGTATTTTATTGAACGAAGAGCATAGCAATTTTTTCTTAGCTTTTCACACATTAGGTCTACATGGTTAGTCCACTTTAGGTTGTGGTCGAAGGTAGCATCTAGTATCTTGGCTGAGTGACTAAAGTTAAAATAGGTGTTATTTATTATATTGTTTTTATTATGCGAAAACATCACTCTTACAGTTTTATCTTGGTTTAATTCCAAATAATTTTTTCTGGCCAAAATTTTATTTTCTCATATACAATATGCATGGTGTTCAAACTTGACGTTGCATCCTTTTCTACTATTAACATGTTTGTGTCATCAGCATAACAGATAAGATGTGTATTAGAGATTGCTTGGATAGTTAAGGCTAGGTCGTTCGCAAAAATTAAATATAACAATGGTCCCAGAATAGAACCTTTCGGAACACCTCTGTTTATTAAACAACTATTACTTTTTGACCATTAATCTCAACTATTTGATAACGATTGTTTAAAAACGAGTTTATGATATTTAAAGCGTGACCACGAACACCATATCGATTTAGTTTCAGCAAAAGAAGTTCATGATCTACACAATCGAAAGCACGAGAAAAGTCTACAAATAGTCCAAGTGGAATAATTTTTTGTCAATAGCATTAAGAATATGTGTATTAAATTCAAAGAGGGCAGTGTCTACATTTTTAGTTTTCATAAAACCATGTTGTCGGCATTAAAATTTTGTTTTTAACAAAGAAATTCATTAATTGATCATTGATCAGTTTTGAAAAGCCCGATAATAAACTAATTGCTCTGTAATTAGAAAGCAGGTTAACATCCCCTTTTTTGTATAGTGGTAAAACCTTTGCAAATTTTAGTTTATTCGGAAATTCTCCCTTCTCATAACATAAATTTATAACAAAAGTAAGAGGAATGTAGATGAGTAGTTTACACTTTTTTATTAAGTTGTTTGAAATTTCATCAAAACCGCAAGAATTTGATGGTTTTAGTCTATTAATAAAAGAAATAACATCATACTCGGTTACAGGAGAAAGAAAAAATGTCTTATCTGACAATGAAATATTTGAATTTAAGAAATTAATATCTTTAGTCAAACTGTTGTTTGTGTCATTTTTAGTAAAATAAGTGTTAAATTTATTTGCAGCCTCCAAGTGACTGATCTGACCATTATTTTCAAAGAGTTCAATTTTCCTAGTAGATTCTTTACCCTGTATTTCTGAAATAACATTCCACATTGTCTTCATTTTATTATTTGATCCATTTATTTTATTATCATAATATGCATTATGCAATTGAGTAAGGAATAAAATATTGATATAACAGTTCTTGTGTAGAATATAATGGGAAATATTTTGGGCCTATGCGTTTTTTACATTTGAACAACAGCTTTCGACAAAATTAAGAAGAACCGCCAGAATGTACCACCGGGGGGAGGTTTTTACCAAAATAAAGGATATTGTGGATACTGATTAGATGGGAACTTTTTTGGGCCTAACTCTATTAGGAATATATATCCATAGTATAAAAACTTTATAAATGATTTTTTCTAAAAAGTACTATTTGCGTGTACTATGTACCAATTATACGAATTTAATCAAACTCATGAAATCAAACCGAACACTTTCAAAATTCGTTCTTCTACTGGTTACAGAATTTAGTCTATCGATGTTTCAAAAATATCAAGTATATTCCAAGGTTTAAGTACTGCTTCATTTAGATAGGTACATTCTAAAAACCTTTCGAAGAAAACCATCGGACTTTATCGTTTGCGGTGGAAATGAAATAAGCTTTATTTTTTCAATGCACTTCGATTAGATCGCATTAATAAACATATTTCAATAACAAAATGCAAAGAAAAACCCTCAACGTCTATTTCTAGAAATTCATCTGCAATGTAAAAATCATGATATACATTTCAAAAATAAACTACTTACCGTGGACAAACATACCTTGAGCTAAAAGCGAGAGGATGCAATGATCAACCTTGCATAGAAATCCTAAGTTCATGGATTATAAATATAGATTATCACTAATAAATAATATTTTATCGAACAGAATCACATTTACGCCATGTTAGTTAATAAACATTTAATTAATACGTAAGCTCAAGTAGTTAAGTCTTTAATTATAGTTATTTTATTGCTATGGAGATGTTTCGCAGTGTAATTATAAAATAGTTTCAACCAACGAGACTAAGTGAATATGAAATATTATCTTATTATCTAAAAGAATTTTTTTTTTTTAATTTACATAGCTCTTGGAAGCGGGCGACTTTGTAAACTTCCAGTGGAAATTAAAATCCCCGCGCTTGATCAAAGTTGTTGGGCAGCATATTTCATCTATGTCCATACCTTTTATTTGGTACCGCTTTCAACTGGTGAAAACATAACAAAAATATTTTGCATTTCAAGGTCTTGCTTAGTACCTAATCGGCTGTAATTATTATTCATTGATACATAACTCTGCTAAGGTATGAAGCTATTTGGCTTCCTCATTGTTGATGCAAATCAATATTGTTGAAATATTGATAAAACTTGCATAACATTTACATTTTCAAATAGACAGCGTAGCATCTGCTTTCGCATCAAATTACTAGAATTACTTAAAACTGGATACGTGAATGTCATGAAATCATGTCTGGCCGAGTGGGTTAAGGTGCGAGGTGGTAATCGCCATTAATCACACGGACATCGCACCACCGGGTTCGAATTCTGGCTCCGGCACTGTCGGAGGATATGGTTGTATGTCTGCGTTTTTTCAATGTGTAACCCCCCGTGTAACAAGCCCTGGCTTCTGGAATTGGAGGTTGTCTAATTTCTGTGGTGTTTATTTATTATATTATTTATTTAATATATAATGGGTGATCCATGGTGGATGGAGTATTAGAAGTATATGAAGAACGGGTAAACATATCCTTTTGAAAACTTGGGTACTCAGGTAACAAAGTATGCTTTTGAAGTAGTTTCTTCCGGATTTTGTCGTGGTCATCGAACTTGACTTGACGTTTCGCTGATCATCCTGTCACTTTCTTCAGAAGGATTCTAAAGACTGAATTTGTTGTGTACACTCCTCGTTATATACCTAGGCGCCGCTTCGCTTCGCTGATCATTCGTCGTGTTTGGTTGACAGTGACTTACTACGGTGCTGGTACTTGGCAATATCAGTCTCCACGTGTTACTAAGTCGATACCCATCCTCTCTGTTAAAGTTGTTCACGTTTTCATAATTTCCAGTGATGCCCTTATGAAAAACGTGAACAAAGTTAACAGAGAGAATGGGTATCGAGATGTGGAGATTGGTATTGCCAAGTACTAGCACCGTAGTAAGTCACGGTCAACCGAACATGACGAATGAGCAGCGAACCAAGCACGACGAATGACCAGCGAAGCGAAGCGGCGCCTAGGTATATAACGAGGAGTGTAACACAACAAATTCTTTAGAATCCTTCTGAAGAAGCTGAGATGATGATCAGCGAAACGTCAAATCAAGTTCGACGACCACGGCAAGACCCAGAAGAAACTACTTCATTAGACAATGACCGTGAAAACCTGCATTCTACTAAAGAATGCTTTGTCAGCCTAAAATATTATCTTTAGTGCGGCGTTGCCAAATGTATATTTTTCTATTCTTAAAATCTACACCTGATTCTGAGCGACTTTTGTTAGTATATCCAGAGATATTAATTAATTCCCAGATTTATTATATAATTGAATGAACAAAACATAATTTCGAAAAAGGATAATTCTAAACATTACTTTAATAAATGTTCAAAGTTTTGGTCTTTGATACCCAGACATTTAACTATACGAGAATAGACACCATCCGAAATGCTTGATTCACCTGATGTTCTGTATAATTTCTGGTATTTACCGACGTTATATGAATAATTTCTTTAAGTGTACCCCATTGGTAAAAATCTAGAGGTGTAATATCCGACGATCTCGAAGGCCAGTTCCACGGCCCAAAACGTCTGATCTATCGGTCACCGAGAATCCGGTCTACTTTTAAACTAACTATTGCTGCAAAATGCGGCGGAGCCCCGTCAAGCTGATTGATACCAACAACTTCTGTAGTTCTCAAGAGACATATTGTCAGTGAGATCTTCAGCAGTTGTTCTTATAATCTCTAAATATTTTAATAGACGTTAATTTTTCATCATATATTTCTTAGCCTTATTTTATTATCCTTTAACGCAAAAAAAATTGAATTCAAATTTTTCCTGAAATCCGGATTCTCTAGTAACATGAGGGTTTTCAGCAAATACGGGTAGAATTACCACACGTTAAACCAGAGCATCCCAAACAAGTTGGAGGATAAATTTTATAGTAATCCATAGAAAAAAATGTCTAAATAAAATTGAAATGAAATTAAAATTGGGTAGTAAAAAATTCCTCAACGGAATAAAAGCAGTATTTTAGAAAATGCAGTTTAATTTTGTACTTAAAAAGAATTAAAATTAATAGATTTCGTCATGAAGAATATGATTATATAGTTGGAGATTTAATGAATTTTTGTTTGATTTTGCCTAGGCTTTCCGAGTTGAGTGGCAGCCCTCGTATCATAATTGCGAAAATTAGAATTAGTCGAATCTTCTTGTGGATTTCAAGTAATGTGGTGCACATATTCAAACAGGGAACTGGCATTATACCTAGTTTTTTAAAAATTGGTTGACAATGGCCACTCCAGCCGGCATTGTCAATGTACCTAACTGCTCTTTTTTTGTAACCCAAATATTTTTACTGCATGAGTTGACCCACCCCATTGCAGAATTGCGTAACTAATGTGATAATAAAATAGAGAGAAATAACAATTTCTTAAAGTGCTAAAACACAGTACATTCTTCAGTCTGCGAAGCAGAAATATAATGCTTGACAGCTCGTTGGAGAGTATCCCCACGTGATTGAACCAGCCGAGGGTGTCATCCAAGACAACGCCAAGAATTTTTATGCTGTAACCTTTTACTACTAAGTTGTTTGTAGAAAAGCCGAGCCTCTGAGTCTTATCTTCATTAAGTTTAAGATTATTGGAAGAAAACCAATTGCTAGCTTGCTGTACTGAACTAATGCTGTCCCTATTTAACTTACTAAGGTTAGAATTAAAATCCAAAATCGAGGTGTCATCGGCATAGGCAAGACATTTTATTGGAGACATAAAATGAAAGAAATCGTTCAGGTGTAAAATAAACCATAAGGGCCCCAGCACAGATCCTTGAGGCACCCCGTGCTTTATTGTTAAAAGTGCTGAATTAAAGTTATTAATAGCAACAGATTGTTGTCTATGATTCAGATAGGAATTGAACAGATGCTTATAAATCAAAAACTATATGAGTTAGATATAGATACACTATACATATCTGATTAGCAAAATGACTTTAGACCATTTTTATGTCATTTAAAGATAGTTACGATTTACACGATTTATTAGAAGTAAGATTTTGCTCAATAAATTTAGAAATTAATTAATATCTCTGAAACGACTTGATATAGTTATAGGAATATATTAACAAAAGTTACTTAGAATTGGGTGTAGATTCTAAAAATAGAAAAATATATAGGGAATTCTATTTAAAATAACGAAGGTGTTGCCAGTTTTACCTAGATTTGGCAACGCCGCGCTATCGTTAATTTTTTAGGCTGACAGAGCATACTTTGTTGCCTTGGTACTTAAATTTTCAAAAGTTTATGTTTACCCGTTCTCCATATACTTCTAATACTCCATCCACCATGAATTAATTACACATAATTGATCAATTCATTGAAAACATTTAAATAGGAACTGATCAATATAATAAACTTTGGCTAAATATTTGACTAAAAGTTATAACGATGTCATTATTTCAAACAATAAAATCTTAGCCCATAAACAAATCCAATATTGGTATGGTAATATTACGATCTAAAGTTCACAAAAAGAAATAAGGTCCGAGGTCTTACTAATCCTTTTAGTGAGTCAGAAACAATAAAAGCAAACTGTTCTAAAAATACAATTTATTTCAGATAACTGATTTACACACAATAAACTTTTTAAAATATGCACTATGCTATAAATCGTCTAAAGTTCTATGCCAAAAAAAGAAATTAGCATTAATTTCAAAACAATTTGTATGACTAGTGGTTGAGAGGTGAGCGTATTTGCCTCTCACCCAAAAGCTCCGGGTTCGATCCCCGGTCGTGGCAGCGGATATTGGGTGTGTGTCCCTTGTCTCTAAATGTGTACCCATACAAGGCTCTTCTACAGCCTTCCGGGATAAAGGGGGTCGTAATTACCTGCGGTGTTATTTAATTATGTAGAGAAAAATCATATGAACCAAAATAATAATACAAAAGTAACTTAGCTTTCACACAAAATGGAGATACGTCGACTGCTCCAGATTACAATGAGCGTTCTCTAGATTCGAGGGCTTTCTAGATAATTTATGGTGGCTGGAACTGGAAGGAGGAATATCCATAGTTTTATAAGATCTAATAATATTTGAATAATTATAGGCCCAAGATTAACGATAAAGTTTAATAAACCGAGATGTAAAATAATTTCTGTTAGGTCCTTATATTACTGACTCGTTTACACCAACTGAATAGTTTTAAATCCATACTCTTTAGATTGGTTTATAAAACAGGATTAACTTCAGCTCTACCCTTGTCAAGAATGGAGGTTAAGTTTCTGTCACAATATCCAATCACACTCGGATTCTAATTTATAATTACAAGAGAAATATATCACCTTGAAAAAATTTACGCGATATTTAGAAAGCACATTGGGCCCAATTTATAAAAAATTAAACCAGGCTATGGCAATATTCTCTGCAGTATATATAACAAAGTAATTGGTGTCATAATTAAAATAAAATATCGGACTATCCAGCATCATATAAGCACAATGTTAGTTTCGTAAATCTGTCCTTGATTTTTTTAACAATTAAGTGTTTATAAAAAACCATAATGCAATGTATTTCTTAATAGCGGATAATTCGCTGAAGTAACTGTTCTCTACTATTTATGGGACACTATAGACTTCAGTTTTGAGATATCCCCATAGGAAATAATCGACGGGGTTAAATCTAGCCGGCCAAGGATGAGGTCTCCCACGTCCAATCCATCTGTTTGGATTCTCATTATCCAAATGCCTTCTAACCTCAATAACAAAATGAGGAGGAGCTCCGTTAAGCTGGAAGTATTGTCCTCTTATATTAATACCTTGCATTAAACCAGGTAAAATATTTTGTAAGAAATCTAAATACACTGTAGTTAGCCTTGCCGGAAAAATATATGCTGTTAATCATACCACACCAGACATTTATCGAGAACTTATGTCGAGAATGGGCTTCTCTTATAACATGCGGATTGTTTTCGGCCCGGTTATGCGAATTTCTTGAATTAAATACGCCATCCCGTGTAAACTGGGCCTCGTCTGTGAATAAACTTCGACATGTAGTCGGTTTGTGATCAATAATCCACTGGTAAAACTCTAACCTATTTACATTGTCAACCTGTTGAAGCCTTTGCGTTTGCTGAATATGATATGGATGTAATCTTTCTTTATTTAGAGTCCTCCAAACACGCACACGCGGAACTCCTAATTGAGCACTTATTCGTCGGGTACTTATTTCAGCGTATTCTGGAACAAAATTAATGATATTTTCTTGCCTCTCAACGTGTTGAACAATATTTTGTTCCGCTTTTGATGATGGAAACCGGGCGTGCTCCCTTGCACAGTTGAAAATGTCTGATGATTTGGTGTTCTTCTGTTAGGAAAACGAATATGGTATTCCTCTGCGGCTTGTCTTCCATTACCATCACACAATCCAAATAATATCGGCATATTCCCCATTTGTAAAATTATAAGGCATGATTATTTGCAGACTAAGGTAACAATTAAAAGTACACTAGTTCTAATGGTTATGATAACAAACATGGAAATGTCAAACTATCTAGGCTTACTATAATTATAATTCTACTAATTCTACTGACCACTTACTTACTACCTGGGGACGATCATCACGCTCCTCTGGATATCTATTTACAAGTACAACAAAAACAAAATAAAAATTCTGTTAATTCTTCTCCCATGTATAATTTTAGAAAAGCTAATTTCCATAAGCTCTACGAGGACTTAACTAATATTGATTTTGCTAGTATTGATCAATGTAAAGATGTGAATGAGGCATCTTGGACCCTGTTTTCATTGATAGCGTCCCAAAAACTTTAGCTAAAACTAATGAATACCCACCTTGGTTTAATGGTAATATCATTCGCAATATAAAGGCAAAATCAAAACACTGGCGCAACTTAAAAAAAAATGGTAACTCTGAACAACTGAATTGAATCGATTTAGAATTCTAAGAGCAAACGTAAAAATCGATATTGATAACGCGCACAAAGAATATCTTATCAATATTGAGAACCAAATTAAGTCCAATCGAAATCACTTCTGGTCATATGTAAACAGCAGAAAAAATATATCCAGTATTTCTAGCGTTATGACCTATAATGACTCCATATTAAACGAACCACAAGTAATAGTTGACGCATTTGCTAATTACTTTCAAGAGTTATATTCCGCATCTACAAACTTTGCTTATGATATAATAGCACTCATTGTAATACTAACAATTTATGCATTCCCTATATTACCGAAAATGACGTACTCAAGGCACTTAAGAAAATTAAACCCAAAACCACTACAGGTCCTGATGGTATTCCTGCCTTTCTCCTTAAAGATTGTGCCATTTTATTTGCAAAACCGCTAGCTAGTATTTTTAATTTGTCTATTAAAACTGCTACTTTTCCAGAAGTCTGGAAAATATCTAGGATCTGTCCGGTATTAAAAAAAAAACGATAGATGTGCTATTGAAAACTATAGGCCAATAGTAATATTGTGCAATTTTAGTAAATTATTTGAAAACGTAATATACGATATTCTCTTTAAGCACGTCAAATCTCAAATTTGCCTCGATCAACACGGATTCATGCCAAATCGCTCTACCACCAGCAATCTGGTGTGCAACACTCAGTTCATAGCTGAACAGTTGGATGCTGGAGGCCAAATAGATGTCATTTATAAAGATTTATCTAAAGCCTTCGACAGACTGGACCACGGAATTTTGCTGAACAAATTATCCGGATTTAGACTAACTGAGCACTTTCTAAACTTTTTTGAATCCTACTTGGTAAATAGACGACTAAATGTACAATACCGTGGATTTTGGTCTATGGATATCTCAGCGACATCAGGTGTTCCCCAAGGTTCTGTGCTTGGGCCATTGCTCTTTAACATTTTTATAAATGATATCGTCATTGGCTTACACTGCAAAACATTACTTTATGCCGATGACCTAAAAATTTTTACATCTATCACTAGTGCAGAAGACTGTGTTGATTTGCAAAACTATCTTGTACAACTATGTTTTTGGTGTAGCGTAAACAATTTACATTTAAATATCTCAAAGTGTAGCTTTATGACATACAGTCGTGCACAAAATCCGATAAAATTTATCTATACAATTAATGATGAAGAACTGAAGAGCTGTGGTCATTTCAAAGATCTAGGAGCAATATTCGATCCAAAGTTATCTTTTATTAGCCATATCAATCAAATCACCGCTAATTCCTTCAAAAATTTGGGCTACATTATCCGTAATTGTAAAGAATTTAACGTAAATACACTGCAACTTCTCTTTAATTCATTTGTGAGGTCAAGACTTGAATATGCTTCAATAGTCTGGAGTTCTGGATATGAAAATCATAAATGTAGCATTGAAAAACCTCAGAGGCATTTTCTTAAATACCTCTGGTTCAAAAGTTCTGGAAATTATCCAGAGAGAGGTTTTCCACATTGTGACTTATTGCGTAGATTCAACACGAGTATCACTCTCTTGTATTCCTTTTTAAGATTTTAAATGGCACTATTGACTGCCCTGAAATTCTTAGTTACATTAGATTTCATGTTCCTAATTTGCAGAGTCGCTCGCATTCGTCTCTATTCTATTTGCCTGCACCAAGAACAAATTTGCTGTTATTTTCTCCTCTGCACCGTATGTGTTCCAACTATGATTCTTTATATAATAATATAGATATTTTTAATGCTAGTATATGCAAAATGCGAAATGTGGTTCTCAATTCTGCACAACTGTAGCTTCTAAACTATTAGATTACAACTCTTAGGACTATACTAATCATAGACTTATTTTGTTATTTTTATTATCATTTAATTGTTTACCTTTAGTTAAGTTATTTAGTTTTAGTTATTATTTAGTTTTCTTTTTATGTTTGTAAAATTCCTGCCCTAAATTGAATTTCTGTCTGAGCAGTTGTAATCAAAATAAATAAATAAATAAATAATAAAAAGAAAACTGTTTAATGATTCCCATTTTAAAATGTACCTACTGATTTATACGCTACACTCTCTTTGGAATAAAAAAAAAGTTTATTTTTTTTTTATATTGAACATTATTTGCCGAGTTTAAATTGACCACTTTTATTTATTTGGACAATGAATGTAAGTAAGTGAAGCTGTTTTTCTTCAAATTCCCCATTTTTCCAAATTCAGTCGCTTGTAAAACAATCAATAAAGGTGCGACAAAAAAATCTAATTACATGGTTTTATTTAGTGATATATGAGCTTTTATAATTGGCAACTGAATGTTAAAAAATATATACAGGGTGATCTTTTTACAGGAATCGAAAAAAACAAATTAAAAAAGTCCGGCCCTGGAATTAAAAAAAATTATAACAGCAATCTATCAGCTGCGATAAGTGTATAAAATGTCTAGAATTTAAACAAAATCCGATCAATAGAAAGGACGTTCTGGCCAAAGTAAATTTAAACCAAAATCAGTTTGTCTCAGAAATTAAGAGCCACAAGAAAATTTCCCAAGTGGTCCTCTACTGCCCCTGGAAGTACGTACAGTTCCTCATGAAACACCCTGTATAAACAAGTAAAGAGAAACCTTAGGAATAATAATAATTTTTTAAATCTCACTGTTAGAAAAAAAATCGGAAGTCAATTATATAATTTCCTAATTAAGCACGTAATTAACATTAAGTGTAGCATTTAAATATTAAGGTTATTAAAAAATGCAATTGTCCAAGGGCGCACGTCTACCTGTTTAAAAGTTAAGGTCCCAAATAATTCAACAGAAGACAAATTACTTAATTTACGCACGAATATTCCAAATTAATTTATAGTTTTTAAGACGACACGTGACAAATAATTTAATTTATTATAGTAATTTATTAATCTTGCGGTCAGGAAGCTAGTGCCGCTAATTAACTTCTTGTTATACGCACACTTTGTCTAATCACGAACCAAGCACGCCAAGGGTGTCATTAAGTTGATTTAAATAGACGTGATTGGATTTTTTTATGTATAAAAATGTAAAGCAATTGGTTAGTTAACACCTCACATCTATATAAAGCAGCGTAATAAAACGACACGCAATCCCTGGAACTTCCTGTTTTCCGTTAACAAAAAATCACAAGGTTGTCATGAATTAATTTAACGGTAAAAGGTTAACGCCGGCCGGCCGGTGAGCTGACGAGTACTTGAGACTTCTGTGGCTGTCTTAGTCCACCAGATATTATGCTACTGTCCACTTCAGAATGTCTTGGAGCTAGCCGGAACTAAATTCGACAAGACCGGCAGACCATGACATCAGCTCTGAACCAAATTACCGATCGTGATCGCTTCAAATTAACAATAAAATATTTTATTATAGTATAAAGGACTTCGCACAGATTATATAGTGTGGCCAATTGGTTTTGGAGGCACCCTATAAAATCTTGATCTAGTGTGCGATTTTCACTGTTATTTTTTTAAAAATTGCAGAGCTGGTTGAACTGCATTTTTGGAGCAAAAAGCGCCAGATTCTAATAACATCTAAAACCTAATATACCATTTTTTCGGAGTAAAATAATTCATATTAGCGATTTAAAAAAAATAAATCTATGTACGCCAATAGATTCACCACCCCTCAAACTAAACCCCTGTACTAAATTTTGTTGAAAATTTTTAAGTAATAACTAATCCACTGCATTTAGAACTTTTCTACAGACCAATTCATACAAAAGCAAATGATGGTTTTCCAGGTAGGTTCTGATGTCCTGAATAAGGTCTCAAAAATCCGCGAAATGGGAGTGTAAGGATAAAATTTGGCAACGCTGTAAAGAGCTAAAATCTTGCCCTGAAACAAATTTTTCGAGATATCTCGACTTTCATTTCTTCTACGACAAAAATACATCAGGCCAAAAAGAAAGCGATAGAAATTCTCTATAAAAAAGACAGAAGGTCTTTTTTTCTTATACGCAATATTTTTTTCAAAATCTTGCATTGAATTTGAACTATGTGATTTTATGAATAATTTATGTACTCTATTCCACACCACCCTTGAGGTTGAGTACTAGGTGCGTTTTTAACCTCTCCACAATAAAATTGTGAGAGGTTACTAAAATTGGTTCAAAAACGAAAATTGAGATAACATCAAATCTTTACGTTTTGAGGTCCCAGGAACCCAAAAAAGTGGTTTTTGAAAAATGTCTGTGTGTGTGTATGTGTGTTAGCACGATAGCGCCGAAACTACTGAACAGATTTGAATTTGCATCTTCTGGGGCACTAAAGAAACGTCTTTAGTGCCCCAGAAGATCTGAAAAGATTTTGGTTGAGATCGGATTACGTTTAGTGCCGTTTTGACGCAACAAGTTGTTTATTTTATAATTACTTTCAAGTTGCAATCGAACCATTGAAAAGCAGTTAAAATTCTGATTTCAACGATATATCACACTTCCACCCTTTCGATTTGGTTTCCGTGAAAAAAATTAAAACATGAAGCACAGATCGCATTTCGCGTGACATGATCGATGCGCGTAGCCGTTACGTCGTGAAACTCGTCACATTACGTCTCAATTTACGTGTGAGGGTCTCTTCAGTGCTCTAGAAGTAGAGCGGATTACGTTTAGTGCCGTTTTTAAATATATATACGGACAAATCGAAGAATTAAACTACAAATATTCCTCTAAAATATAGTAAAATTACTGAAATGCTAATGTTTCATTTAACAAAAACAGCCGCGAGTGATCGGACTGCAATGAGCACATTTTGACGATTGTCATTGTCATCGTTTGTCATCCGATAACGTTGGTGTCATATCATGTTAATAAGATTTCGGCATATTTGTAACTTTTAGTGACTGCACCAGTGGATTGTCACAAACTTTAAAGGTAGATGTAACAATATCAATATCATATACTTTCTGTACCTTCGTTGGTGAATTTATTATAGATTATCACTTTACCAATTTTCAGTTTGTTGCTTTACAAATCTGTAGTAATTAGGATAACTAGACTTTCTTAGTCGTTCAAGTGATGTTAAAGTTGTTAATATCCTAATAGTATATTATTCAACGAGCGATAATGTAGGTAATAACTCGCATAGATGAAATGTGCAGCACGAGCCGCAGGCGAGTGTTATAAATTCATTAAGTTGAGGTTTTTTTTTAGTACCCCAGAAGATCTGAAAAGATTTTGGATGAGATCGGATTACGTTTAGTGCCATTTTGTCATACAATTAATGCTCTATTCGGCTTCAAAGATCCACCGAGTGGGGAGGTTCCAGCCGCTTCCAGTAGCTGCCGATTTTTTTGTTTCAGTTTTGTTATAAGTTTCTATTTCTATTTTGATTTGTTAAAACTAGGCACAAGAATAATAATAATACCATGTTACTAGAGTTTAATTTTATTGCCGCACATTAATGGAGAGTAGTGTACACAAATCCCACGTATACTCATGCTACATGCATATGAAACCTCAGACCAAACACATCAATTTAATTTCTAGTATCAGTTCAGTTATTGTGTTCATTAGACCACGCTGTGCAATGAACCGTAAACATTCCATATATTATGCAAAAGCATACAATGCATGGTCTATTGTTGTTAAAAATCATTTAACCTTGAAAGTACAGTCTAATGGTTTAGGCGCTCCCGTTAAATTATCTTATCTAATTATACAGTGAGCTGATGAAGTGCTGAACAAATTGGAAACCGCAGAAAATTTGTGCCTTTTCTAAGATTTAGACTTTTCCATGTTTACCTATTGCCATGATATTTTACAACTTTTTTAATACGAAATCTATTGCATGTTCTTATAGCGGATATCCTTAGTATATTTCTCTTCTAATCTTGATGTTTGAAACAGCGTTGCATCTGATTCTCGTTAGAGTTTCTCAAGTCGTCATTACATGTGTTAGCAGTTAGGTGAAGTTGGAGCTGATTCTTTACTCATAACAGCTTTATTAGCCAACCATGAGTAAATATTTTACCTCTTTCTAACTATTTAGGTCTTATTGATGTTTAGACGTTTTATTTCAGCATCCCAGAGATCTCTTTACATCGTTGATGCAGACGATTCATTAGATATATCTTATGAATTATTTACATTTACATTTCCTCTCTGATATACGCCTGAAATTAAGCGAATTGCCACCAGCACTTGGTAGTAGAAAACAGATGTTAGGCTGATGTCTGCCTGAGGAGCATTGACTTGGGGTAGGCAGCAAAAAGGGGAAAAATACTTGATACTACAACACGCATGAGCCTCAAAGTAGAGCGTGCGGCTAGCGACAAATTGAACATTCATATTCCTAGAGTTAATTCACGTCATAGTCAAACTTTTTACCTGCCTAGACCTCGGGCTAATGTCCTAAAATTCTCGCCTATTCATAATATTTGCTCCTGTTACAATAACAATTAGAATATTGATATTTTTCAATAGTGGAGCTCCCTGCCTATCAATTTTCCTCATTATATTTTATGTATTACTTATGTACAAAAATCTTGCTAATTTTCCCATGTACTATACAGTTTCTCTGAGCTGTCTTTTATGTCTTCTTTACTTCTCTAGTACTAGTCAGTTTAGATTTTAGATTTATGTTAATTCTTTCTCTCCCACTTTATTATACATATTTACGTTAGATGGTGTATAAATAAATAAATAAATAAACAAGTAAATATTTTTGTGTGTGACGCGTTTTTCTCCACCTCGCACGTTGACGTGGAGAAAAGGCGCGGCCACTCTTTGACACACGAGCTTCGGAAACAAGTTTTCGAATTACTCGGGCGCCAGTCCTAGTTTAAGTGATAGGACACACTACCCTCAAGCCGAGTACGCGAGGCTGAGCAGCTCCAGTGGAGAAAGTTTATTCCAGTGGGTCAATATATGGGAAATTAGACGTTCACACACAGACAGTAAAGATCAGAGTTTTCAATAAAATCAGTATATTACGATAGACCTATATGTACAAAGCTAAATATTTATTATGAAAAATCTATAATTTATCAAATACCAGGAGGAGCACGCGTAGCAACGCAAAACCCCAATAGTACCAGATGACTCAGGTGATCAGATTAGCAGGCTGCAACACACAGAATATACGGTTAGCAAGAATAAACAGGGTGCAGAATAGTTACGGACACCAGACGAGTAAAGCAAGACACAAATATATAAAAACCACAGTGAAACAGTTATCCAGTATTTGCTAGTACATCAGTTTACCTACTCCTCTTGTGGACTTACTTACTCCCTGTGCGTACGGTCGGGCATGTCTGCTTCGGTGGAGCGATCGTAGTGGAATCCCTCTCTGCAGAGCTCCTCAGATCCTTTTCTGAAAATGAAACAACTTACGATAGGAGTGGGAGTAGACGCCTGATGGATGCGCTGCTGGTCGACTGGACTTTGCCAAAATCCTACACCTCGAATATGACAGATGGCACCTAGGTTCGCTTCTCGGAGTGGACACGTCTGATCCCAATGAGTCGCCTGGGCTGACTGACTTCTTGGCTGCACAGGTCCTCTTCTAGCAGCGAAACCTCTTACCATGGGAGTGGGAGTAGGCGCTAGACGGATGCGCTACTGATCTCTTATGGACTTAGAAAAATTCCGCGGCTGGGAATTAATATATGATAAGTATTTGTGCCTGGTGTTTCAGACTGGGAGGAAACACGTCTAGTTGCTTTGAGTCGATCGGAGCGACTGCCTACACGGTATGAAGTTAATTTCTTCCTTCAGATATGAAGGAGTGGCAGAAACAGCAGAAAACAGATGCGTGATGGATCAAGGTGACGTCAGACGGACTTAGAAAAATAATTCAGAATCAGATTTGGACTTTGAAGAATAATTCCACGAAGGTTTTGTGGACTTAGAAAATACAGATTTTATGGACTTAGAAAAATTGATGTTACCTGGCGGCTTCAAATATTTAGTGTGAACACGTCTGCTGGCTCTGAGTCGATCGGGAAGACTAACTGGTCGGTGTGAACTAAATTACTGCCTTCAGAGATGAAGAAGTGGGAGAAACAGCGGAAATTATGTGCGCGGTGGTTCAATGTGACGTCAGCTGGACTTGTAAAAATATTTGAAATGTCTTTTCGGACTTAGAAAAATAATGATACAGAAGTTATGAACTTAGAAAAGTTATTGTTACCTGATTTGTAGACTTGTAATATTTTCAGGACAGTACCAGGGCCAACAGCAGGCACGTGTATCTCGTGGGATGGCAGCCGGAAGACTAAATGCGGAATAATTAAATTATTCCCGTGTACTGAAGGAGTGACGTCATATGAGTGACGTCGAACGACTTAGAAAAATAACGCCACGATGAATTTGTGGACTTCCCCACCTGAGTTCATCTGTACCTTTACAAGTGAAATATTTTTATGTGGTATTGACAATCACAAATATTAATTATTTTCTAACTAATTCGCTGTTAGCGGTACAATTTATACGGAATAATCGAAATTAAATATAACACGGCAATTTCTATAACATATTTAAGAGATTAGATAAAATAAAACTTAGGCATATCTGGGTAACGAAAAACACTTCGTTACATCCCCCTCTTACTTCGCCTAAAAAAAAATTAATGAAATGATTTTTTTTTTCTCAGCTTCCTCCATCGGGTTTTTTTTTTCAACTAGAATAATATGAAATAAATGAAAAATTTACGGTTCAGGTCCCTATCTGAGCAGAGATGCTTACTCCCTCTATTAAGTACATTTATTGGCGAATAAGTACATCTTTTTACAAGTAAAAATCAAAACAAGGTGACTCTATGTACAAACAGTATATATATTAAAAAAACTAAAATTCTTACAGATTCCTTACGGTCAGATTTTTTTTCCAGACCAAAGTTTAACCATCGGTTCCCTAAAACAGAAGAAATTGGTAGATATGTCTTCTTTTTTAGGTTCCCATTTGTACAGAACGGCGACGCTGGGTTTCCATGATTTCCTCTTACTGTACTGGTCCGGTGACTCCTATTTTAAACAAGCAGAGTATGGGAATAATATTTTATTTTTCGACCCAGGTCTACAACAGAAAAATAAATTAAAATAAATTCAGCAAAAATAAACAGTGGGTTAGAATGAACTCCAACGCCTACATCTTGGATAGGGAGCTGCAGCGGAGTGCGTAGCTCGGTATCATAACTCGGTGGTAACCGGGGTTACTCTGGACTCCTTGGGAGGTGATGACTACCTCGAAAAACAGAAAAACGATTGGAACGAGTGGATGACAGACTATGGACAGATGCTTGTCGCCATGACAGCGGGTGATGGTACCACGGTGAGTGGTGTTGTGGAATATATTTACAATCCTTCGACATTACTCCTTGTAAACCACATCGAGAACAGAAGAGGCGCTTCTTTTGGCGACAAGATTGACGGGAATGCCCTGGATTACCACATCGCCAACATAAATCCCCTCGACTAACTGGTAAATAAGTCGAAACTTTCTTGAAAGGTTCACGGTGCCTATTAGCAGTTTGTTGAGACTGGATCTTATAGATTACTGGAGAACTCTTTGAACTGGTAGACGACTCGATGATTCCAACTTCTTTGGTGGTATCTTCCTGTGTCTTCGGGTTCTGGGGTCGGCGTCTCCATTTTCTTGCTTTAGGCTGTTTGCGATGGGTGTGGTGATGGGCCGGTTGCGTAGTTCCAGTGCTGTCCTGGAAAACTGGTACTTCGGTATTCAAGGAAACTTGTGGTCTCTCTTCATCACATTTAGTTAGGGCTAAACCACTTCCTACCAGTGGGTCAGTTACAGGTGATGATGATACTGGACGGTTGTTCAAGTAGACAGTACTGGTGGGCAGGTTTACATGGAACGCTCTTGTCCTTAGGATATCCATTCCCAGTACTATGTCGGAGGACAAGTTCGCCAAGTAGAGGACTCGCTCCTTAAAATGGGTTCCATCTATCTTGAACTCTAAGTCATACGCAGTGGAAACAGTCACACGGGACTCATTGGCTAGCTGGGCTGTCGTAGTAGATATGGTGATGGGATTTTTCCCCTTCTGGGCGACGAAATCCTGGACTCGGTTTCCTATGTAGGAACGAACAGATCCGGTGTCTACTAAGGCAGTAAATTGTTTACCATACATTCTCAGTTGTATGTGGGGTCGAACATCTCTAGGGATGGTATCTTGTGAAGCAGGCTTGTCAGCAGGCAACGCAGGCTTCGTACTGGTACAGGTTTGGTCTTGTTCCGCCGTCCTGTGGCATGAACAATCTTTGGTCAAAGTTCCATTTCGTCCACAACGTGAACAGAATAGCTTCGGTTTGGAACGACAGTGTCTTCGGTAATGTCCAGATTTTCCACATCGCCAGCAGATTCTAGTTTGGTCGGTGCTGCCGATAATGGTGGAAGTGGATGGTCCACCCTCATTGTTAACTACTGAGCAAATTGGAGGCGATGGGGTTGGTTCCATTGGCCTTGGAATTTCCTGCAGTGGTTGTACGGTGTTGATGGGGGTTTGATCCATTCTGGAAGGCGTCGGTGGTTGGTTACCAGCAGATGGTGGTACTGGGTATGGTCTCAGTTGTGGGTAGCGATTCACTGGCTGTCGTGGCACGGTTAGCTGGTCGGCATCTAACTCTCGTTGCAAAGCCTCAAATTCGTTAATTTGACATACCAAATCTCTAGTGCTTTGCACTTCGTTACGTCGGATATATTGCCGGTATTCAGGTCGCAGATTTGTGTACAGACGTTGTAATGCCTTCTCTGGCGTGTACTCTCCCTGCCGGCGTAGTAGAGTCTGCAAAGCTACTACATAATCTCGGCCAGATTCTCCTGGTTGTTGTCGGCGTTGATAAATTTGTTCCTCCAGGAAGGACTGGTAATTTATGGGAAGGTAAAACTGTTTGAAATCTGTAACGAAGTCTTCCCAGGTATTCCATAGACTTCGTGTGTTGCGATACCAGGCTAAAGCATTTCCTTGGAATATTTCATACAGGGCTGGCAGCAGTGATGCATTGGGAATGTCGCTGTGTTCCTGGAACTCCACTAATTTTTCCAAAAACTCCATGGCATCGGTTTTTCCATTGAAATGCAGATTCCACTTCCGGACTTTCTCGCATACAGCACTTACAGACATCTGCACGGCTGTCTCACTCACTCCCGGAGGTACTAAGTCTTGCGTCGGTGGTGGGATGACGAGAGACAGAGCAGGCGGCACCCTCACTCTAGGTGATGCACTTCCTTCTTTCATGAAACGTATTAAACGGCGTTTCTTTTCATCCACTGTTCCTGTTGAGCTCAATCCAAACTTCTGGAGCTCTATATCCAGTTCCTCCTTTTTCAGTTTGTAGATCCAGTTTAGTCGTACCTCTCCCCATTCTGAACTAAGGGTTTCTCCCTGCTGGCCTGCTTCGGGTATTTCTGAATCTCCTCCGGTAGCCATTTTGTTTTGGACGGCTGCTTCTGGTAATACGTTAAACTGGTTTCTTCTGGTGGTCTGCACAGGGCGACGTTCTCAGACAAATTCTCCGGGATGGAGGTATGGAACTGGAACTGATGCGGTACACGGAGTGTAACCGATACTGGAACTGGTGGGGACGGCTGTCCTGAGGTGAACCTCACTGCTCGAAGTCTTCTGGTGAAGTGTTTCCTGCGGCGAGGAACGACAATAATATAGAACGGGAAACGATGCGGTACACGGAGTGTAACCGATACTGGAACTGGTGGGGACGGCTGTCTTGAAGTGAACCTCTCTGCTTGGAGTCTTCTGGCGAAGTGTTTCCTGCGGCGAGGAACGACAATAATATAGAACGGGAAACGATGCGGTACACGGAGTGTAACCGATACTGGAACTGGTGGGGACGGCTGTCTTGAAGTGAACCTCTCTGCTTGGAGTCTTCTGGCGAAGTGTTTCCTGCGGCGAGGAACGACAATAATATAGAACGGGAAACGATGCGGTACACGGAGTGTAACCGATACTGGAACTGATGGGGATTGTTGTCTTGAAGTGGCCCTCTCTGCTTGAAGTCTTCTGGTGAAGTCTTTCCTGCGGCGAGGAACGACAACAATACAGAACGATGGAGTGTAACCGATACTGGAACTGGTGGGGACGGCTGTCTTGAAGTGAACTGCGCAGATCGACGGCTTCAGACCCAACTCTCCTGTTGAAACGGTGCAGTCAGATGACAGGTAGAACTGATATCTTGAAGTGAACTGCACAGATGGACGGCTTCAGACCAACTATCCTCTTCCTGACCAGGCGCTTCGTTTTACTTCCTCATAGCTATGCGTGGTTGATCCTGCGTCCCAGGCTTGATATATTAAACTTGCTTACTCACAATCTCTTCCTTTGCTGAATCCTCTTGACTTGCTGGGTACAGGTATTCAGAAAACGGTGGATACCCAATTACTGGTCTTGACGGGGTCTAGGGACTAGTTTCTTACAGTCTCAGCAGTATTTTTCCTCCCAGGCCACTCTCGTACACGTCTTTTCACAACGGTTGGTCGGAGCCAACTGAAACTAGTGGCAATCAATTCTATGTCCTCAAGTTACTCGAAAACGAGGGGTCGCTTCGACTATACCTCCTGGTCACAGTGGTGTCAAGTATTCCGGTCAAAATTTTGGCAGTTGGCCAAAAGTGGTGCAAAACGTGTATCTTGGTCCTAGTTATCCTGTGCCTGTATCACTCACTTCTGGCCTCTAGTTTGACTACAGCACACTTTTTCCCAGAACGGTTGGTCGGATTCAACTGAAACCGGTGGCAATCAATTGCTTGTGGTCGTTTTAGTCCAAAACGACACCTCCCGTGTATTCGTGCGTCTTCGGGAGCCTTCGAGAATCTTCGGAAATGCTCCGGCGGAACTCGAATTTTTGGTTAAAAGTCCAGCCTTCACACGTGTAAACTCCTTGGAAACTTGTTTCGATTCTTTCCTTCCTCCAGTCGTTGACAAAATGGTAAATAACCTCTTCGGGAGAGATCGGATTCGCTCGGGAATGATCGCAATCGATTCCCGATGGTTGGTTTAGTCAGAAATGGCACCTCCCTTGGTCAAATGCGTCACCTGGTACTTTTTAGGTTGCTTTCGGTGACTGCCGAATGTGAAAGTCTAATCTAATTTCCCTTTTTATTTTTAACGGTCCCTGCTCGGGCGCCAAGTTTGTGACGCGTTTTTCTCCACCTCGCACGTTGACGTGGAGAAAAGGCGCGGCCACTCTTTGACACACGAGCTTCGGAAACAAGTTTTCGAATTACTCGGGCGCCAGTCCTAGTTTAAGTGATAGGACACACTACCCTCAAGCCGAGTACGCGAGGCTGAGCAGCTCCAGTGGAGAAAGTTTATTCCAGTGGGTCAATATATGGGAAATTAGACGTTCACACACAGACAGTAAAGATCAGAGTTTTCAATAAAATCAGTATATTACGATAGACCTATATGTACAAAGCTAAATATTTATTATGAAAAATCTATAATTTATCAAATACCAGGAGGAGCACGCGTAGCAACGCAAAACCCCAATAGTACCAGATGACTCAGGTGATCAGATTAGCAGGCTGCAACACACAGAATATACGGTTAGCAAGAATAAACAGGGTGCAGAATAGTTACGGACACCAGACGAGTAAAGCAAGACACAAATATATAAAAACCACAGTGAAACAGTTATCCAGTATTTGCTAGTACATCAGTTTACCTACTCCTCTTGTGGACTTACTTACTCCCTGTGCGTACGGTCGGGCATGTCTGCTTCGGTGGAGCGATCGTAGTGGAATCCCTCTCTGCAGAGCTCCTCAGATCCTTTTCTGAAAATGAAACAACTTACGATAGGAGTGGGAGTAGACGCCTGATGGATGCGCTGCTGGTCGACTGGACTTTGCCAAAATCCTACACCTCGAATATGACAGATGGCACCTAGGTTCGCTTCTCGGAGTGGACACGTCTGATCCCAATGAGTCGCCTGGGCTGACTGACTTCTTGGCTGCACAGGTCCTCTTCTAGCAGCGAAACCTCTTACCATGGGAGTGGGAGTAGGCGCTAGACGGATGCGCTACTGATCTCTTATGGACTTAGAAAAATTCCGCGGCTGGGAATTAATATATGATAAGTATTTGTGCCTGGTGTTTCAGACTGGGAGGAAACACGTCTAGTTGCTTTGAGTCGATCGGAGCGACTGCCTACACGGTATGAAGTTAATTTCTTCCTTCAGATATGAAGGAGTGGCAGAAACAGCAGAAAACAGATGCGTGATGGATCAAGGTGACGTCAGACGGACTTAGAAAAATAATTCAGAATCAGATTTGGACTTTGAAGAATAATTCCACGAAGGTTTTGTGGACTTAGAAAATACAGATTTTATGGACTTAGAAAAATTGATGTTACCTGGCGGCTTCAAATATTTAGTGTGAACACGTCTGCTGGCTCTGAGTCGATCGGGAAGACTAACTGGTCGGTGTGAACTAAATTACTGCCTTCAGAGATGAAGAAGTGGGAGAAACAGCGGAAATTATGTGCGCGGTGGTTCAATGTGACGTCAGCTGGACTTGTAAAAATATTTGAAATGTCTTTTCGGACTTAGAAAAATAATGATACAGAAGTTATGAACTTAGAAAAGTTATTGTTACCTGATTTGTAGACTTGTAATATTTTCAGGACAGTACCAGGGCCAACAGCAGGCACGTGTATCTCGTGGGATGGCAGCCGGAAGACTAAATGCGGAATAATTAAATTATTCCCGTGTACTGAAGGAGTGACGTCATATGAGTGACGTCGAACGACTTAGAAAAATAACGCCACGATGAATTTGTGGACTTCCCCACCTGAGTTCATCTGTACCTTTACAAGTGAAATATTTTTATGTGGTATTGACAATCACAAATATTAATTATTTTCTAACTAATTCGCTGTTAGCGGTACAATTTATACGGAATAATCGAAATTAAATATAACACGGCAATTTCTATAACATATTTAAGAGATTAGATAAAATAAAACTTAGGCATATCTGGGTAACGAAAAACACTTCGTTACATGTGTGACTTTCAACTACCTAACAAAACAACAATGATATAACTGATAATGAAGATCTAAAATTGTTGGATGTAATAACAATGTTACAACAATAAAGTTATAATAATTATGAGAGAATATGACATGATAGTGTATCTAGTTACGTAAGCAAGGACTGTATGACAACATTTCTATGAACACTTCTAAATACAAAGTAAGTATTTAGGAGTATTCCTTTCAGTAGGTTACCCAACACACCCAAAGTAATCGATTCAAAGTTAAGGTGAACGACCACTTGTTTATTATATATTGAAATTTGTTCAAATAAATAACTTATTTTTATCACCGCGCAGGAAAATACCATTAATTATGTACAGAGCTCCTTCTCAGCTGTATAATCAAAGACTAATGGGTCATGGTAGTTCTATTATCTTCAAAATAAAAGAGATTTACAAGTCATTTATGTTTCAAAAAGATGATGGAAATATCTACGATGGAAAAATTTGATAGTTGCTGTGATAAATTATTATAGAAAGGTGTATATTTCGATTTATTTGTTATCTATTCTGTAGTAGTAAAGTTATCTTAATCAGAATGTCAGTTTTAAGTACAATACGTTTTTATAATCGTTTAAAACAAATATCCAAATTTTTATTTTATTTATGCAGATAAAAATAATATTTTGAATTAATATATCTCCATGCATAAGCAAAAAATCAAAATTTTGCATTACATACATTTAGTTTTTACAAATCTATCATAGAAAATTTTGGCATTTACAATTGGTGTAAAACTGAATATATATCCTGTATCAAGCCTATATCAAAGAAAAACTATCCTGAACAACTTAGGGATCTACGTCCTATTAGCATGCTTTCTATTCCACTAAAAGCTGTAGAATCAGCTATATATGAACAATTTTCTGAATATGTCTTTTAAAATTCAATAATTCCTTCTAATCAGTCCTGATTTCGAAAAGATTTCAGTACTTCTACACTACTAAGTAATATGTCTGACGAAACTTTGCGAGCTATTGACAACATGAAAGTCACCTCTTTGACAATACTGGATATGACTAAAGCTTTTGACTCCTTAGATATTAATTGCCTAATTACAAAATTAAGTTATTACGGTATATCTGGTAATACTTCTGGAATTTCAAGTGGCAGAACATTTTATAGCAATAATGAGATCATTACATCAACTAATAGCGTAAAAAATATTGGTATTAACTTTAATCTTTACTAAGCTTTTCTGGTCACCTTAGTATTATTTGTAAAAAAGCTTTCAATTCTTTAAAACAGTTATATACCTTTAAAAAGTATCCTGCATACAAATAGTAAAATACTGCTTTCGGAAACTACGGTTCTATCGCATTTAAATTATACAGATATTGTATACGGTCCCTGTCTTACGCAAGAAGACAAATCGTTTACAAAAAATTGAAAAACTGCTGTGTAAGATATTTTACATCTATGCCCCAATATGGTCATATTACTCCACATTTACGCGATTCCAAACTATTAAATATACAGGGTGTCTCACCGGGAACTGAATCGATCGATATAGAGAAAAGTACAGCATCAGAAAAATTTTGAAAATTTAGATAACTACTAATGTTGGTGTGGCCAATCCAACTAAAATAATTACAAGCAGCTGGCACCTCCGCTTATACCGGAAGTCGATACCAACTTGCTTATTTCAAATCGAACACCCTATATATTTTAGAGTTTTCGAAAAGAACATAAAATTCTGAGTCGAAAATATGTAGCATATCCTATACCTAAACCTAGCCGTTTCAGAGATATTTGACATTTTATAAAAAATTTGACAGGTGCAACGGTTTGCAAGAACCGTTATAACTATCTTCGTGTAAAAGATCCTCATTTGCTTCTCGTCACGTAAAAAGAACACAAGGAGAACTACGTTCTACAACTGAAATACATTCAAAAATATCATACCAAGTGTTCCGTTCTTCACGTTACATTTTGTCAACTTCAAACCGCGAAAACTTGTTTAGGTCAAATGGAACACCCTGTATTTTTTCACGTCAAGTTGTGTAAAATTGAATTCCCTTTTTTCTGATAGAAGCATTGTGGGGGTTAAAGTTTATTAGAAATTCATGAATTGTTGTAATCATTTCATCAAAATAGCCATGATTAGAAACAATCAGTCATTATCTTATGTCAAAAAATGCCAGCACGTTTAAATTACACCCACGAAGACTTTTTAAATTCTTTTATTATTTATGGAGAATGACATAAAGTAATATCAAGAAATTGCAGCACATTTGCTACTCGATATCCATAAAAACGAAAACCATCACCAAACACTGTAAAACGCATACTGGAAAATTTTAAAAATTATGGCTTATGCTAAATGCAAAGAAGAAAGCCTATTGTTGATGACGAAAACATTGAAATAGTCATTCTGGGATATTTTCATGCATTTCCAAGGATGTCATTAAGACAAGTTGCTCTGGAATCGGGACTATGCAAGGATTCAATTCACAGAATTTTATTAAAACATAAGTTTCACCCGTTTTCATTCCATATGGTTCATGGATTAAAAGAAACAGATTTCCTAAGAAGACAGAATTTTTGTGAGTTTATTCTGATAATGTCTTAGGGTCACGATTCTTAGTTGGGAAATATTATATGGACAGATGAAGCAAGATTTACTAAAAATGGACTTTTTAATAGACACAATTCGCATTATTGGAGTGACTCAAACCTTCATATGTTCAGAGAGCGAAACTTTCAGGAAAGTTGGCAGTTCAATGTTTACTGTGCCATAAGAAACGATAGAGTGGTGGCATTACAATTTTATCAGGAAAATTTAAACGGTAAATTAAATGTTCTCTTCTGCTAATATGTATAGGTAAATTTTTGTTTTTTTTTTTTAGGTGAAAGATCTCAATAACTTACAAAATTTGAATAATAACTATTTAGAAAATTTACTTCTCGCCGAACATAGAAACATTTTTTATCAGCACGACGGTGCTCCCTCGCATAACGCATATTTAATTAATAATTATTTTCAAGAAACTTTTTATGATCAATGGATTGCCAATAATGGACCTTTCTTATGGCCTCCTCGCTCGCCCAATTTATCAGTTCTGGATTATTTCATTTGGGGAACTATTAAAAATAAAGTTTATGAGAGCCCATTAACAACCATTGAATATTGTATGCAAAGAGTAAGAAATGCATTTCAAAACATATCACAGGATTCAATTAGATTCAATTCCCATGAGGAACTAATCCGAAGGTGCGACAAATGTGTCGAGGTTCGAGGGAGGAATTTTGAGCAATTATTAAATTAAAATGAAATCATATTTTAAATTGATCTTATCTCTGCTATTTTAGTTCATACCATATCTTCAATTCGATTAATACGCATGTTACAGCGTTAGTGTTATTTTGCGTTTTTGTGGTAGCAAATGTGTTGCAAGTTCTTGATATTAATTTATCACATTCTCCATAAATAATAAACAAATTTAAAAAGTCTTCGTTGGTATAATTTTAACGTGCTGGCATTTTTTGACATAAGGTAATGGCTGATTGTTTCTAATCCTGGCTATTTTGCTGAAATGATTACAACAATTCATGAATTTCTAATAAAATCGCAAATATTTCAAAAAGTTGTAACTTTAACCCCCACAATGCTACTATCAGAAAAAAGGGAATTCAACTTTACGCAACTTGACGTAAAAAAATATCGAGTGTTGCATTTGACCTAAACAAGTTTTTGCGGTTTGAAGTTGATAAAATGTAACGCGAAAAACGGAACACTTGGTATAACATTATTGAATTTATTTCAGTTGTAGAACGTAGTTCTCCTTGTGTTCTTTTTACGTGACACGAACCAAATGAGGATCTTTTACACCAAGATAGTTATAACGGTTCTTGCAAACCGTTGCACCTGTCAAATTTACTATAAAATGTCAAATATCTCTGAAACGGCTAGGTTTAGGTATAGGATATGCTACCTATTTTCGACTCAGAATTTTATGTTCTTTTCGAAAACTCTAAAATATATAGAGTATTCCATTTGAAACAAGCAAGTTGGTATCGACTTCCGATATAAGCGGAAGTGCTAGCTGCTTGTAATTATTTTAGTTGGATTGGCCACACCAACAATAGTAATTATCTAAATTTTCAAAATTTTCTGATGGGTACTTTTCTCTATATCGATCGATTCAGTTCCCGGTGAGACACCCTGTATGTGAAAGGAGATTCATAGACATTTTAGGATGTATTTTAAATATTTTCAGAACAGGCAAACCTAGTTATTTATTTCATAAAATACAAAGGCGAACTGATATTCATAACTGAGACTTGAGACATGTTGAAAATAAAGTTTGTATTCCCCCAATAAAACTTCACTTTTTCGATCATCCTTTTCCTTCATAGAAGCTTGTCAGTGGCAATGGTTAAACGTAAACTAAAGGAAGACATAATCCTCTCAAGATTAGAACATTTTGATGTACGTATTATGTTCTAAATTAGAATTATATATTTATTCGTATTCACTCGTTACTTATATTATTACGTGTGTGTGCTTAACTGTATCTATATGTAGGTATGTATTTGTATATATTATGTTTAAATGTATAAATTATTTTGTTTATATACATGCTATATCTTTTTTTATTTCTATACTAGGAAGTGTCGAAAAACAACATTATTGATACACTTCCCTTTGAGAAAATTTGTGGTTGTACTGCAATAAACACGTATTGTATTGTAAATAAGTTGATGTAAAACAACCTTGGACCTACATTAATGATAAGGAACAGCATTAAAAAGAATTCGCAAAATACAAGAAATTACGTCGTTAACATTAACAGTTCAATTAATTCAATTTTTCTTATACGTACATCCGCGTTAGAGCATGAAATTTATCATTTACTATAAACGGGAAGGAAGGTCCGAAATTAACACCGATATCAAGCGGATGAATTTAGGCTAAACCTAGTTTTTCGCGATCAAGCCCAATTATATAGTTAGGCACTTATTGCACTTAACTGGCAAAGTAAATTAATTATATTACTCTGATGTAGCCTACTTAATGTCATGTTTAAAACTGACAAAAGGAATACGTATAATTATACAAAGTGTCTCACCGGGAACCGAATCGATCGATATAGAGAAAAGTATGCATCAGAAAATTTTGAAAATTTAGATAATTACTAATGTCGGTGTGGCCAATCCAACTAAAATGACTACAAGCAGCTGGCACTTCCGCTTATACCGGAAGTTTATACCAACTTGCTTATTTCAAATGGAACACCCTATATGTTTTAGGGTTTTCGAAAAGAGCATAAAACTTTGAGTCGAAAATATGTAGCATATCCTATACCTAAACCTAGCCGTTTCAGAGATATTTGACATTTTATAGAAAATTTGACAGACGCAACGGTTTGCAAGAACCGTTATAATAACATTCTTCTTGTAAAAGATCCTTTTTCAAACCGCGATAACTGTTTAGGTCAAATGGAACACCCTGTATTTTTTTACGTCAAGTTGTGTAAAATTGAATTCCCTTTTTCCTGATATTAGCATTGTGGGGGTTAAAGTTACAACTTTTTGAAATATTTGCGATTTTATTAGAAATTCATGAATTGTTGTAATCATTTCATCAAAATATCCATGATTAGAAACAATCAGTCATTATCTTATGTCAAAAAATGCCAGCACGTTTAAATTATACCAACGAAAACTTTTAAAATTTGTTTATTATTTATGGAGAATGTGATAAACCAATATCAAGAACTTGCAACACATTTTCTACTCGATATCCACAAAAACGCAAAATAACACTAACACTGTAACATGCGTATTAATCGAATTGAAGATATGGCATGAACTAAAATAGCAGAGATAAGATCAATTTAAAATATGATTTCATTTTAATTTAATAATTGCTCAAAATTCCGCCCTCGAACCTCGACACATTTTTCGCACCTTCGGATTAGTTCCTCAAGGGTAGGCTCTCCTAATTGAATCCTGTGATATGTTTTGAAATGCATTTCTTACTCTTTGCATACAATCTTCAATGGTTGTTAATAGGCTCTCATAAACTTTATTTTTAATAGTTCCCCAAATGAAATAATCCAGAACTGATAAATCGGGCGAGCGAGGAGGCCATAAGAAAGGTCCATTATTGGCAATCCATTGATCTTAAAAAGTTTCTTGTAAATAATTAATTAAATATGCGTTATGTGGGGGAGCACCGTCGTGCTGATAAAAAATGTTTCTGTGTTCGGCGAGAGGTAAATTTTCTAAATAGTTATTATTCAAATTTTGTAAGATATTCAGATATCTTTCAAATAAAAAAAAAAAAAAAAAAAATTACACCACTCTATCGTTTCTTATGGCACAGTAAACATTGAACCGCCAACTTTCCTGAAAGTTTCGGCCATTTTTAGTAAATTTTGCTTCATCTGTCCATATAATATTTTCCAAATAAAAATCGTGACCCTCAGACCTTATTAGAATAAATTCACAAAAATTCTGTCTTCTTAGAAAATCTGTTTTTTTTAATCCTTGAACCGTATGGAATGAAAATGGGTGAAACTTATGTTTTAATAAGATTCTGTGAATTGAATCCTTGCATAGTCCCGATTCCCGAGCAGCTTGCCTTAATGACATCCTTGGAAATGCATGAAAATATCCTAGAACGACTATTTCAATGTTTTCGTCATCAACAATAGGCTTTCTTCTTTGCATTTTTGCTTTGACAGAGCCATAATTTTTAAAATTTTCCAGTATGCGTTTTACAGTGTTTGGTGACGGTTTCCGTTTTTCTGGATATCGAGTAGCAAATGTGCTGCAAGTTCTTACTATATTACTTTATCACATTCTCCATAAATAATAAGCAAATTTAAAAAGTCTTCGTGTTTGTAATTTAAACGTGCTGGCATTTTTTGACATAAGATAATGACTAATTGTTTCTAATCATGGCTATTTTGATGAAATGATTACAACAATTCATGAATTTCTAATAAAATCGCAAATATTTCAAAAAGTTGTAACTTTAACCCCCACAATGCTAATATCAGAAAAAACCTGACGTAAAAAAATATAGGGTGTTCCATTTGACCTAAACAAGTTTTCGCGGTTTGAAGTTGACAAAATGTAACGCGAAAAACGGAACACTTGGTATGATATTATTGAATTTATTTTAGTTGTAGAACGTAGTTCTCCTTGTGTTCTTTTTATGTGACAAGAAGCAAATGAGGATCTTTTACACGAAGAAAGTTATAACGATTCTTGCAAACCGTTGCACCTGTCAAATTTTCTATAAAATGTCGTTCATCTCTGAAACGACTAGGTTTAGGTATAGCATAAAATTCTGAGTCGAAAATATGTAGCATATTTTCGACTCAGAATTTTATGCTCATTTCGAAAACCCTAAAATATATAGGGTGTTTCATTTGAAATAAGCAAGTTGGTATCGACAGATGCTTGTCAGACATTAGTAATTATCTAAATTTTCAAAATTTTCTGATGCGTACTTTTCTCTATATCGACCGATTCAGTTCCCGGTGAGACACCCTGTATATATGACACATGATTTTTTTACGTTACCTTTTTATTCCAAGCGGATAGCTTTTAAGTAAGTCATCAACATCTTTTTTAATTTTTGTTCTAATACACTTATATTCCCCACGCAATATGGGATCTTTAGTTGTCTGTATTTATTCCAAATTTTATTTTTATGTGCATAATGAACCAATGTCAATTTTTTTATATGTAAGCTTATTGGTTGTACGTTTACATATTGTAAAAATAAGGATAGCTCATTAAAAGTTTCTTACTAAAATAATGGCAAAAAATCTATCTATGGAGGATCATGAATCTCATTTACAAAAATATGTATGCAATAAAAATTTCATAAACATAAAGAATGTATCTTCCAAGTTTAGAGAAAAGCAATAAAAATGTAGGACGTGAAAGTTTATTTCGAGTAATTGATAGATAGGCGAAAAATGGCTCTTATCCACCCACCTCCTTTTTAATCCCTATATCTCACCCTCTGGTAAAAATTATAAGGGTCTTGAAACTTGTCCTTTATTTTAAAAATACCACGTGTCCAATATTGAAATTTTAAGATAACGCAAAATTAATTTTCTTTTCTGGACAAACATTATTTCACTATATTATGTATATAAATGATATATTCTGGCTCACGGCATTTTTTACTGTGTCATTGATCTAATTAAATATTCAGCAACTCACTTGGAAAGTAATGCATTATTATATAAATATTTGTGTCCAAATAAATTATTATTTAATAAATTAAAAATATTTTGAAAATAAGCTTTTTTCGAGTGCATACAATGTAAATGTAGGAAATGTTCCAACGAAGGACACTTTTTATAAATTATCACCGATATTATACAAATAAATTGCTTCCTTTTTAAAAATAATATCTAATTATATCTGCATATGCAGATTTCTAAGTTCAGGGTCATCGACATGGCGTTAAAGTGTATCTATATTTAAATAGATACAGAGTGGCAACTAGAAAATTTTCAAATAAGAATCTGAACGTAAAATATACAAATTGTGTATTTTGTTTGTCACTTTGCACAGTATATGTATTTAATTTCAAAGTAGCTGTTGAAATCTCCAAGTTGTATAATTTGTTCAGCCAATGAATGGTGCATCTTATTTTGCGGTGCAGTGAGCTCCTATTAATGCTGTTATCCTGTTATTTATTATTTGTGGAACGAAATTATGAAGCCAATTAATTATTCATCTTGCACCACTTCTCCTTTGGTAGTGCTGGCGCCCTAGAGTATATCAAATAATCACTCACAAAAAACTCTAATTAAATATTTACAGTATCTACAGTACGAGGATCGCTATTAGGCATATATGTATAGGGAAATTTTCTACACTTATGTACATGTGCAATATGGGTTAGAATCAGGAGCTGATATGAAATGGATGGTGGGACATAAGCATGACAGCTGGTCGATCCGTTGCAGTTAATAATGTAAATATATTTGGAGTGAAAAGTGTAGGTGACTGGTTGTCAAATAAGGAATTTACGAATTATTACGTGTCATCCTAAAATATTAATTTGTTGAAATTAATTCAGTGGTCAACAAATAAACTTAACAACAGTATCTTTCTCAAAACAGATGGGAGTGGGTCGATTTTCGTACGTTAAAATAAATAAATTTATTTTGTATGCAGTGAATGCGCACCATAGTACAACTTAATTATTTGTACTTTCACTTATGTTAAATAAATATCCATTTTGACAGATTAATATTATTTTGAGTGCAATAATGCTTAAATTTCGAAAAGTTACCTGTGAGTTAACCCAACGGACTCTAGTAAATTATGAATAAATTCATAACATCAACAATCACAGCAGCGCCAGCGTACAGCCCATTGGATCGCCCCATCCCAATTACACTTCATTAGATGACATTCTCACCCGTATTGTACATGAATATAAGTGTATAGCACTTGCCTATACGCCTAGTAGCCATCCCCGTACTGTATATGATACACGAATTCGGAAGACAATGAATGTGTTGTGATTAAAACAAAACTAGTACAAGATTTCATATAATAATGTACCTTAGGGATTTAATCCCGAAATTGTATTCTTTATTTTATTCTTCCGACATTACAGCATTAGTTGGCGCAAGAGGTTAGGGCGATAAACTTGTATGTGATGTTGTTTTGAAAGAAACAAGCCTGTTTTCAAAGGTGTCGAAGTCAACAACATTGTATCTCTGCCTTGTGTGCTGTAATTTGTTATAGTATATTCGTTGTTAAACTTGGATCATGGAAGGTGAGGCTGCAGTTTAGTATGTCTAATTTATAATTTAGTTGTGAAAATTTAATGTTCAAATTACGTATAAATAAAGGATTTCTGAGTAGAAATTTTACTCCTGGCGCCCGCCCGGAGAAATGGGGGAAGAAATCAACTTAGATCCGGAATTCAGTATTTTCATCTTTTGCATAAATATTTCCGGGTATACTACAAATTAGTGGGGTCGATCTGGATTTGCAAACGGACTCATTTTTTCGAATTTTCTCTTGTGATATTATGAAGTCGAACCCCCTTACCATACGGAACTTTTCGCGAGGGGGGGGGGGGAATTTACATGTAAAGGTAGGGAAAATCAGTTTTTTGGAAATAACTCATTTTTTTAACTCGGATCGAAAAAGTGTATCGAGATAAAATGAAGGGCTCGCGAATGCGCGTAAACTAAACTCTGACTCGTCGAAATCGGTCCAGCGGTTTCCAAAATATTGCGCTTTGAAGGTACTGATTTGTATTTGGATTTTTCGCTGCGTCGGGAACGTACCGAGAACCGTAAATGTATCACGCGCGCGTGCAGGCCCTAATGAAGTTAGAGCTTCAGGATAAAAAAATCTTGAAAGATAATTGATTTCCCTTGACAATGAGCCCAGCCTGAAGTCCCTTTTCTTTCTACAGAGCAAAAACTTTGCGCCCCTCGCCCTCTTCCCCTCCTTATCATCCGATCGCAATCTGGTCGCGCTTAAATCAAAGAGAAAAAAATCCACATTCGATGACGAAAACAAATCTCCCCCACCCATTCCTTTCCTGGCGAAAAATGACTTTTTTTAAAAAATAATATCAAGAAATCGGTTATTTCGCAACCATTTATTTATTTATGGCGAAAATTGAAAATACATGAGCGGAACTCAAAGTAGGCACATTAGTACACAATCTCACATTTGCTGTGCGATTTGGGGAAAAAATTGCGGAATTACGTCTACCCTCCCTCCCTTCCTAATCAACGTAGCCACTTGAAATTTGGATACAGTACTTAGGTTCTGAATGTCTATCGGGGAAGAAAAAAAAAAGTCGCCAAGTCACTTTCTTCCTCGAAAAAAAAAAACGCGATCAATCCCCCCCCCCCCCCTCCTCGCGAAAAGTTCGACCGGAAAATTTTCCCGGATGATAGAGGGGTCCGACTTCATAACATCACAAAAAAAAAATCGAAAATTTTATCGTCATTTTAATGCCAGATCGACCCACTAAAATATGCAAAATAGACAAACAGACAGACGGAAATTTCGAAATTCGATAATACAATGGTAGAAAAAGTATTAGACAAATACACCTGCTTTCAAAACTTTTGCGTACACATTCAAAATTAAGTAACAACGATTTGCAAAATTTTCGCTTTGTGAACGGATAATTTCGAGATTAGGTTAAAGATGACATTGACATTTAATTTAAATTTAATTAAGATGAACATAAAAATAAATACAAATATATTAAAAAAGGTTTTAAAGTCTGGCCTCTAGCACTGCATCCAACCTCCTAGATTCTCTAAGGTTCTGCCAATAATTTTGGTCTTCGCTCAACTCTTCCCACGCATTTTGAATAACTTCCCAGAATTGTTCGGCATTACCAGGTCTAAAGTTCCTTTTATAAATTTTCTTAACAATTAAACCCCAAACATTTTCTAAGGGGTTCATATCACGACCACAGGACGGCCATGGTAATATTCCAATATTGTCATTTTGATACCACTGTGTTATTATTCGAGCGGTGTGGATAGGACAATTAGCCTGTTAAAATATGAAACCATTGGGATATAATTGTTCCACAGAAGAAAGCATAACATTTTGCAAGATGTCAAGAAAAGCTACTGCATTAAACCTACCATCAATGCGCCAGGCTACTCCTGGACCGAGAATACTTATCCAAGCCCAAACGTTGACAAAGAATCGTTCAGACTTGTTTCGTGATGAAACTTATCATGCAGAAAATCTTGAATTTACTGGTCGATACACCCGTAAACGACCATTATTGCTCGTTTTAAATACTTTTTCGTCAGAAAATATTAGTGTGGGGCTGCTTATTTTCTTCTGTTAATATATTATTCTTTGCACTTTGAATTTTTAACACAACGGCACGGCATGCTGTCACCCACGATCCTGGAAAGTTGGTCTCAAAAGCCGCTTGTCTGGCCGCATTGAAAGGGTTTTCCTTTAAATTATCCAAAAATGCTCGGTCCTGTGCCGCGTTTGAAATTTTGGGTCTTCCAGAACACAGCCTTCTAGTCACGGTCCCTTCTTGTTCCCACCTCTTCTTTACTCGTAGAACAGTGCTTTTATCTAGTCGATAATGAGTAGCAACCCTTCTTATGGACCACCCTTCTTCTAATTTAGAAAGCATCAAAACTTTGTCTGGCTCTGCCAATCGAGGCATTTTGAGTTTTCAAAAGTCCAAATGTCAGACTTGATTAATACAACCCTGATTTAATACAGCACGTGTACATATTATTACATGGGACTCTCTCAGATTTGCCAAATATCGTTTTTTTTTTTTTATTTTAAATTAGTAGATAGCGTTGACATTTTTTTATAGTCAGGAAGGAAAGGAATAGTTTCAGTACAACTCGGCGACAGTGACTGTTATTTAAATAACGTTCGATAAAAAGACATACGTCTGACAAAGCTGTCCTTAAATGGAGCTTTTAATGGCTGGTCAAAGAACTAATTAAGATATCCGAAGGATTGTTTGCGCTTTTTTATTGTCGTTTCCTGCGAGTCGGCAACATTAATATGAATTTGACGTTACCGCTAAAATCAATCTACATTTGGGCATATGACGGTCATAATAGGTGGTGATTAATTTAAAAAATCAACAAGGTTGTGTCCTAGATCTTTTATTTTTCCAGATTTTGAATGGAATCAGAGATTGGATTCACAGTAAGCACATTTATAAAATTTGGTTATGCGCATTTAGACACTAGAATTAAAATTCCACATAAATTCACGTACAGTCTCGTCGCTGCTTTGATTTGACAATATGCGCCATGATAAGGCATTTCAGTTTAAATATCCGGCTAAATTATACCTTTAGCAACTCAGCGATTGAGCCTGCATTAATTCTGTATTTTATACAGTGAGGTCTATAAGTAATGGATAAATTCATTATGACCATGGGCTCGCAGCAAAAAAAACTCATTGGCAAGTCACAAGGGTAGTTTTCATCGAAAATGATTACAGAATAAAGGTGTCAAAATGGCAAGCGAAAATTCGATCACGAAAGGGGTGGCAAACAGGATTGAAGTTGCATTTTTTTCGCAAAAATAGACCGGTAAGACTCATGCTTGCCAATTTAACGGTATTAAAACATAATATTTTTAGTCGCAAACTCCTCTATCAAATCCTTATTTTACTATAAGGAACGTAACCAGACTGCAACCAACAGCTACTCTCTGGGCTATGTGCCCCGCCGAGCACTGAATTACAAGTTACAAGCCTGGCGCGTTAAGTGTAATAATTGCATATTATCATCAAAACGCTAATGCTTCGATTGCAACAAACACCAGCCGAAAGACTGATCCTACTTAAAGGAGCTCTCGTGCCAGTCGTCACACTCCATTTGCAGACTGGAGTTTCGAGCTGTTGGCTCTCGTCAGTGCAAGGCACGATATTATGTTTTAAAAGCACATTTGAACTAATTTAACAGTATGTTTAGAAAATTGTTTTAAACATGTTGCCGGATTGGCAAGCGAAAATTCGGTTGCAAAAGGAGTTGAAATTGCAATTTAGCAATCCAGCTGCAATCTCGTGCCTTTTATGTAGGTCAACAGAAACACATTTTGTTTTAATATAAAGAAACAATTTATTTTTAATTGTAACTCCTCTTCTTCATTATAAAAAATACTGCTGCCCAAGGAATCACTACTTCCACATCCAGATTTTGAAGCCAAGTCTTATACACACTAAACCCCAATGTAATATGTTATTTACTTTAATAATAGAGTGGGGGCGATAGAGGGGGTGGTAAATTAAAAAAAAATTAGAAACCCTTGGTTCTCGTACACCCCAATTTAATTTTTTATTCCCTTAAACAATAGGATGGGGGTGGCAATGGGGGTGGTAGAAGAGGTAACTAGTGCCAAAATAAATTTTAAAAGCCCTTGGTTCTCGTACACACACTGAATCCCAATTAAATTTTTTACTTCCTTTATTAATGGGGTGGGGGTGGCAACGGGGGTGGTAAAGGAGATAGCTAACGCCAGAAAAATTTCTTGAGACGTTGCGCTCTTATATACACACTAAATCACATTTGAATTTTTTTTACTCCCTTTCATAATAATGTGGGGGTGGTATTGGGGGTGACAATGGTGGGGATGGGGTGGTTGGCTGATGCCAAAAAATAATTTGAGACCTTGACTCTTCGTACATGCGCTAAATTGCAATTTTATGGACTCTTACCTGCTTGCTTTGTCTATTTACCCTTATTTACCCCCGAACCCTTCAACGGAATTAGATCAGAATATAATCTAGTTCCAGATCTCGTTACAATACATAAGTGTACCAAATTTCAAGTCAATATCATAAACAGTTCCAGAGTAAACGAGCGCACAAAAAAAAAAAGTTACAGTCCGACAGACAGTAAATTTTTTTTGCTCATAAAATGTCGACGTTTCATGATATTTTAAGTCTATTTCAACAAAAAAAATATAATTTTTTTGCGTTATTATACTTCCACTGGATGTGGAAGTTATTAATTATTTTTTAAAAATTTCTGCACCTTGGATTTACGATATCTTGCGAATCAATGGTCTGAGGTTAGGAACAAAATTTGCTTATTTTCGTGGGCTCTTCATTTTTGGTCTTAAGATTTTTTTCGTCAGATCAAAAGCCGTCGAGTTATCTTCAAAGAACCATTTTCCCATACATTTAATATGTCGCCCCCCCCCCCCCCTCTTTTGACATCATTGTGTTGGATTGTTGGGGAGACCCAACTCAAATCACACAACAACGTTTCCTTATTCGAGCCTGGTTTTTTCCAGATCTGCTCCACTATAACAATTCACTTTTTTAATCAGGGACCCTCAAAGAATTCCGCATAACAATTATTATTAATACAATTAAAACCCGTCTACTTTAATTTGACAAAATTATGCATCGGAAAAAGTTTTCTGGAGATCTTGAAATAGGATACCCAACCGTCTAAATGAATACGCCAATCCTTATAACTTCAGGCATGACGATCATTCAACTTCAGGAACTAAATTATTAAAATTTGTCATCTGCCCACTTCCTAAATTTAATTAATTATAGCAATTAAAGCAGGATTATCAACATGAAACATAGTATTACATCCAAATGAAGGTTCTTCAAAAAAAAAACAGAATAATTACTATTCAAAAACATTGCCTATCTACAAGGTATTCCTGATGCTATAAATTCTTGTTGCATGCCATTGATTAACTAGTGACATTGGCATCATCGTCAATAAAAATGAACAAAACACTCATTATGCAACGTGGCGCTTCCTAGTATCGAGGCTCTGAAGTACTGCCACGATTTGTTACCGGGCCCAACCTTGAGGCAGACATTGAGTTTGGAAAAATGTACCCAGTACCGTAGGCATGCGATATGAACGTAATATGGAGAACAGACTTTCACTCTACGTGGTAATGTCGCGTACGACGCCCCTTTCAATGATTACTCTTATCTCTAGATAAAACAATGGTGTGAACAATTCCGTGTTTATGTGCCAGGTCCGCAACAATTGGTTGATTAGAAATCCAACGTGTATCCGGTTTTGTTTGGAAACATATTTAAATCTGGCGAAATGGGAGTCTTTAGAAGAGCCTATATAAAATACAGTCCGCTGAATTTAGACAGTTACTTGGAGCCAATCAACAGTAAGTTATTACCTTTCACTGTTTACAAATATACACGCTATGACGAGTAATTTGCTTAAATGCATAGTTTTGAATTTTAAAATAGTTTCTATTGTTTACGTTGTATATTACTGCTATAAAATATATATTATTTAATTTCCGTTTACTAACATAACTAGAAATCACTAAATTACGATACCATATGGTAGTATGTTTACTGAAGTAATTAATACCATCCAACATTTCTTGCTATTTTTTGATTAAATTAGACACCGTGTTTGTCAGTCGCTCCTATTTCTGAGGAGTTAGTATCTGAACTGCTCATCTTCATCTTGATGAATGTTGTGACTGAATATGCAGAGCCGGACTGACGATTATAGTTTATGAATGTGGCTATATAAAGCACGTTGAACGTCACAACATATTGTACCATATGGATAAAAAAAAATTACTTTGGCCCGTTATTCTTACATTGTCTTTATTTTATATATACAGCATCCAACAATACATGTGCAGTCCTCTCATAATAAAGCTCCTTAATGTCATACCATCGTCATAGAATAAAATGTTTTTTTTAAATTTTGGCATGTTACGGACGCCACATTGGATTGATTGTATAACCATATTGCAAAGCACGATAACGAATCTCCTGGTACCCCATTCATCAAAATCCATCCAGTAGTTTAGGTTCTTCGAGAGAATAAAGAAAGAGACAAACATAACATTTTTTTTATACATTTATTTAACGTCGGCCTATTTCCGCTACTGAGGCCTAACACCGACGCCTGTAGACGAGCTACCCCCAACCAGGAATTTTGCCGAACCTCTTCCCTTAAGAAAGAGTAGGGATCTTTTACTTGCCTAACATTTAATAGACAAGGGACCGACGGCTTTACATCCCCTCCGAAGGATGGTATATCTACAACCCTCGCCTAAGGTTGTATAGCTTCCGCGCATACACTGATATACAAGCCGCTGGAAGATGTGTGAGGCGAGAACGCGGTTTCCGTTGGAATGGTCACCCATCCAAATACTAACTGCGCCTGTCGTTGCTTTACATCCCATACCGAAGTATGTACATAGTAAAGACGCACCTACGCTCGTCCAAACATAACACTGAAAAATATTATTCTCCTTTGCGCGAGCAGTTAGGGAAAAACTAATGTTCAATGGAAAAGAAATTCGAACAGGAAATTTATATAAAATTTATGATCACTTTCCACTATTTAATCAAAAACTCATATTCGATACAAGCATTATTTCTTAATCCTACGTACCTACATGGTATTTTTCGCTTTAAATCTCGAGAACTAGTCATAGTAAGATTTTGAATTTTTGGTACTCTGTTAACGTATACACAATAGACACAATTTGAAAGAATTACAGAAATTCAGGAGGCAGTCCCCCAAGCAACTCTGAAAAAATCATTCTGTTTGGAATTTTTTTTGCCCCTACAGCCGAGCACAACTTTATTGGACTATAACTTAAACTCCCACAATGCAGAATCAGAAAAAAAGGAATATAATTTTGCATAACTTGATGTAAAAATATATAGGGTATAGGGTATTCCATTTGATCTAAACAAGTTCTCGAGGTTTTAAGTTTACAAAATGTAAAGTCAAAGATGGAAAATTTGGTATACTATTATTGAATGTTGAATTGTAGAGTGCAGCAGAGTAGGGATCTTTTACTTGCCTAACATTCAATAGACAAGGGATTGACGGCTTTACATCCCCTTCGAAGAATGGTATATCCTCTACACAATCCTCGCCTAAGATTGCACAGCTTCCGCGCATACACTGAAATATAAGCCGCTGGAAGATCTGAGGCGAGGACGTAAACACACATTAAAACCTACAAAAACTTCTTATTTAAATAAACTATAAAACACACCAAACTTTATAAGGGCAAGTACGATAAAGACACATTTCAAATACACTCATAGTAAATTATAGAATTTTTTGACAGGGTGTTAACTAATCCTACCTCTAACGTCACCGTTTTGTTAAATTCGTATTTATTTGTGGAATCATAAATTTGATTGACAAGAGAATGCTTTTTAAATGTGCCTTAGTATGATGATAAGCATTTTATTTTAATAAAGTCGAGAAAGCAAATTTGCATATATTATATATGGGCAAGCTCCCATTTTAATATCTAAACAAGTAGGCAGATAGACAGATAATGCAGCTAGGTTAACTAATAAGTACAGAGTAAACAGAAAGATAACCATATAGTGTACTTAATAATTAGATAATTTTACCGTAGAAAATAGTTTATTATAAACGAAAAGTGTCGTTTCATGTTAGTTTCTAGAACTGTGCGATCTAAGGCAGGCTTCTGTGTTTTTATAAGATGTCTTCATTGGAAGAACAGCATACCAAGCTTGTTAGTAATTATTCTGATGAAACTACGGACTATAATAGCATTTATGCCAAAGGACACATACAGTTGCGACAATCGGATTTTCCTAACAGACATGGTATGTAAACTAACTTTTACCAAAGAGCAGTTTTGAAGATCTTATAGAGTTAAAAAAAAACTTAAAAATATATTCTTTTGAGTTAAAATCAATACTTGTGGAGATAAACGTCAAAATTTGCCATTAAGAGGAAAATCGAAGGGGTAACTTTGCAATTTCTTTATCAAAATTTGTATAACATTTTTTTATTGGTTATTTTTTTTTTGTATAATTCAATAAAGTATAATCTTCCATTAAAATTCCATATCAGAATAGCTGAAAACCATGATCGTTGTTAAAATTTTACACTTGTGAAAGCCTGCCAAAATAAAAAAAAATATGAGTTTAAACCTTAGTATTCTAACAGCTGGTTTTACAGTCATTTGTTAACTCATAGTTAAGAAAAAAAGTAATGGTTTTTTTATAAAAATATATTTCACAATGTCTGGTTTATTTCAAGGTCGTGGTTATCTCATAATTAAGAATACCTGGTACTGGTTAACTAAAAATATTATAACCGTCATATCAAATATATTGTATTTTCGCTGAGTGTTAAAAAAAAGTTAATAATAATCGTCGCATTTACGTCGTTGGGGTTGTCATTCGTTATATTTCTAAAAAACCTTCGATAATAAGCGAATCACGTGTTATATTGTCCCTGATAAGATTTGGCACATATCAATTACTAGTCTATGTGTGTTAAATCTAGTGTTATCGTCCCTGTCTACAACGAAAATTCCATTTTTAATGAGAAAATACTTCTTAATGTCTTTGAAAAGTTTATTGATCCAACAACTATTTACACTGATGCCTCAAAATCCAAAGACGGTAATGGATGCGCTTTCTTCATTCCTTTTGAACACAAAGAAATTAAGTTCAAACTTGACATAAACTGCTCTATTTTTACGTTGGAGGCAATTGCCATTTACAAAGCTTTAAATGTGTTCCGTACCACATCTACGCCTATGCACAGGGATGCACTTGAGACGAAGGGATGATCTGGAGTACGACAGCCGGGGACAAGAAGTCAGTCACGAACATCGACACAACACACATGTATTTAATTATTTCTTTATTCTTATGTGTTTTTGCTTTATTTATATTGTTAAAATAAAGAACTTCTTACAAAAATCAGTGCATACAGTCTACTACACGCTTCAAAATGATATTAAAGAAATAAACTCGAAGAAAATGATAATTCTATCTAACTCCCTTTCGGTTCTTTTAGCTGTTAAATATACTGACTCTTTTTCATACAAAACGAACCCATATATTTTAAAAATAAAAGATGTCCTTTACAATATTACACAAGCTGGTAAATTCGTCACATTTGTTTGGGTTAAAGCCCACATAGGCTTAATATATAACAAACAAGTTGAAATTTTGGCCGAAGATGCCGCCATTAATGAGACTCTATTAGACCATAGACCATGCCCAATTGATTGCTCTAATTTGTGTAAAGTTCAATTAAAAAATAAATGGATTCACACCTTCACACCTTTTCTTCGCTTGCGATAAGCACAAAACTGCTACAGATTTACTTCTTAAAATCACTCCGTTCAACGTAGATAATTTACTTGCTATAGGTACCAAGAAAATCTATGAACTAATTATTGGTTTTTTGATAGATATTAATATCATACTATAGGTTAGCTTTGTTTTCCTCTTGTTTTAACCTTTTTCCTTTACCTGCCTTACCGTGATCTTTTTTTGTGATGCCAAACTTAATGCCCTGACAGACCCCGGGACAAAAGGTTTATTTCCCGTCATTGATCTTCTTCAGTCTACTCCATTGTGTTTTAGGCTCAGATTAAATCTTTACCAATTTTAACATATTGTGATTGGCTGTATGGTCTCTGACCCAAAGCCATAAGAAAAAATTTCGGCACATTATTTAGTATCAATAAGTGTTATTATCTCATGACACTAACCAAGACCAGGGGCGGAAGGAAGAGGAGGGTTGCATTGCTTTTTAATAGAAAATATCTTTGTGTCTCTTTCCCAATTTTGATACCGAGATAAGATTCTCTGATCAATAGTACACAAAAAAGTTCCTCTGCATTAAACAATATAGGGCTAATGTATATAACTGTATTATTTTGTTACAGGGCCCACGTTTGGAAAAAGACATTGGCAGATTTTTATTTATTTTCTCCTCATATTTATCGCCTATGGAATTCGAGTAAACCTATCTGTTGGCATTGTCGCTATGACGGATCCCACAGCCAGTAACAATCCAGACATACCTGTAAGTAACAATTAAAATTCTGAAACAGAACATAATTTACAAGAATATTTCCATTTACAGACATACAATTGGACAGACAAAAGTATAATGCTCTCCGCCTTCTTCTGGGGTTACATTTTACCCCAGGTGGGTGCTGGATGGTTGGCGAACACCTATGGTCCGAAATGGTTTCTAATTATTACCATGAGCATCTGTTCGCTGTTTGGGGTCCTGCTGCCGTCGATGGCCGCTCTCTTTGGTTCCAAAGGAGTCATGGCCAGTAGAGCTATCCAAGGGCTTTGCCAAGGGTTTATTTTTCCCTCCACGCACAATTTATTGGCACAATGGGTGCCGCCAAACGAGAGGAGTAGACTGGGGACTTTTGTATATGCAGGTAAATCGTTAACAATGATACGTCTCTAAATTAAAATTAGCTTGCCAATGGCTTAAAACAAAACCGCTTGAAAGAGCTGTGGCTAACTTAGGAAAATTATAACTTGAAGAACTAGGATCATAAGATGCCTGGCAACTAGCTGTCAATAAGAAGATTCCTTTTCACTATACAGGGTGATTCACATAGGCAGTTCGTTAGAAGTTTTTCAACTTGCAGTTGGATTACAATCTTGAAACTTGGTCCTCCAGCTATACAGAATGTACCAAAAGTCGGTAGTAACCTTCTAATTTTAAATGGAAACCTTCATTTTTTAAATGAGTAGATAGGCCTTCCAATTCTGAGTTTAGACAGCCTAAGTTCTGTTAAGTTATCTGGTTACAGATTTTGATACATGTCAATTATTTTGAAAAAATTTCCGCTACATTAGTTTACGAACAAGTTCACAACCGTTCAAAATTCTGAAACCAATTTGATTAAGCAGTTAGCTGGAAGTCCAGGCTAACACCTGATATTCCGTCGATGGTCCTATCTTGTACCATATGGACGCAGGCGATTTTCAAATGTCGCAATGAAAAATCGTCAAAAAGTCGATTTTTCAAATGGCACCTACTGTTTCTTGGACTTCATTCGAAAGAAAATTGATTGAATTGAACTGCAAGTTGAAAAACTTCTAACGAACGGCCTATGTGAATCACCCTGTATAATAGTTTGTATTCTAATAAGTCAAGTATATCAATTTCTACTTACATTAACCTAGCAGATAATTTCCTTGAATACAATTATATCAATAATTATTTCCATAGGATTTATCTACCAGATAAATTTAGCTAATGGCTTTAATATTCACTTCACAAGCACCACAAATATAAATGCCTTACGCGATTTTAATTTCTTAGAATCTAATGCGCCTAATTTTCAGATCTATATATATATATATATATATCTGCAGTTTCTACTACTGATGTTGAATTATTTATAGACAAACTATAATCCTCAAATTCTAGCGGCCATGGTAATATTTCTAATAATTTAATTAAAAAATTCAAATGTGTCATTAGTTATCCGTTAGCTTACATAATAAATCTCTCCATAGGGAATGGTATTTTTCCCAGCAAATTTAAAAGGGCTATCGTCCATCCCCTTTATAAGAAAGGAGATCCAAATGAGTATAGCAATTACAGAGCTATTAGTTTATTATGTAGTTTTTCAAAGCTTTTCGAATTCCATCTCAAAGAGCAGTTATTCAACTTTCTGCAAAAAAATAATCTGCTTTCTCCTGCTCAACATGGTTTCACTACTAATAAAAGCACTGAGTCGGCATTATGTAATTTCCATTACCAAATTATTAAGGCGCTGGACAATGAAAAATTTGCTCTAGGTCTTTTTCTAGATTTCTCGCGAGCTTTTGATATGGTAGATCACCAGATGCTCAAAGCTAAACTCGCACGATATGGTGTTCAAGGGAAAGCTTTGGAAATATTTTCATCCTATCTTGACAACAGAGCTCAAACTGTAAAAATGGCCTGTGGAGCTGAAAGCGGGACTTGCTGGGTCAAGCAAGGAGTTCCACAGGGTTCAATTTTGGGACCACTATTGTATATTTTGTTTGCCAATGACATTATCGATTACTTGCAAAGAACATCAAATGTCAAATAAAACTAAAACTGTTTTCATACAATTTATATTAAATAACAATTCCGAAGGCCTAACACTTTTTAATGGTACTGGCCTTGAGTTAAATACCTGTGATGCTAATAATTTGTTAGGTGTCACTTTTCACAAACACCTGCAATGGGCTTATCACATTGAAAATCTGTGTATAAAGGTACGAAAAAGTTGTTTTGCTCTAAAATTTATGTCTAAGCATTGTAGCCAGGATATCCTTGAAACGCCTTATTTTGCCAATTTTCATTCTCATCTGAGGTATGGAATTGTAAATTGGGGTAATAGTACTAACGTAGCAAGGGTATTTTTACTGCAAAAATATGCAATTCGTATAATGTTAAATTTGAATTACAGAGAAACTTGTAGAGATGCTTCTAAAGTTTTAAAAATTTTGACTGTTGGTAGCCTATACATTCTGGAAGTATGTTCATATGTCCACAAATACAAATCCACTTTTTTAAATAATCAAGTTGGACATCACATGATAATTGATCTAAACATCTCCTACTGCCTGACTGTCATAGAACTACTATGTATCAGAGAAGTTTTCTGTATCAAGGATAATTTATTAGACGAAAATATTAAATCCTCTGGTAGTATACATGTTTTTAAAGGGAAACTTGTTGCTAAACAATAACTGTTACACAGTCAATGAATTTTTTAATTAATTGTATTTTAATATCTCCTTTTTCCATATTATTGTTTTTCCTCTTTTTAAATCTATATGACATAAATCTAATCTATTTTTATAATTATTTTAGGGCCTGACTAAGTCCAAAAATGTTTTATATATTTTAGCCACATTATTTTATAGTGTATTGTTTTCTATTTTTGGTACTGTTTTTTTTTTTAATTATTTATGTGACATTCCCTTCATCGACCTTATGTATACCTTTTTGTGTATATATGTTTTTTTCAATGGAGAAATAAAGATTATTATTATTATTATTAATAGGAACTGGCCCATAGTCTCGCTATTAAAATCAATCATCTTCCAGCGGCTTGTATATCAGTGTATGCGCGGAAGCTATACAACCTTAGGCGAGGGTTGTATAGGAGATATACCATCCTTCGGAGGGGATGTAAAGCCGTCGGTCCCTTGTCTATTAAATGTTAGGCAAGTAAAAGATCCCTACTCTTCTTAAGGGAAGAGGTTCGGCAAAATTCCTGGTTGGGGGTAGCTCGTCTACAGGCGTCGGTGTTAGGCCTCAGTAGCGGAAATAGGCTGACGTTAAATAAATAAAAAAAAAAAAATCATAGCTCGTATTGATTCAAAATTGTTTTGTAGCTGGACCATTAGGCACTGTAGTGTCCATGTTAGTAACCGGCTTCATTGCCTCAAGCTGGTATGGATGGCCGATGGTATTTTATTTGTATGGTGGTGCAGGCATCCTTTGGAGTATCCTGTTTACATTCTTTGGATATAATGCTCCCGCATTTCATCCGTCGATAACTGAAGAAGAGAAGTTCTTTATCGAAAACAGTCTAGGACATGGAGATGATAAACCGGTATGTATAGAGAAAACTGTTGATGAATGATATTGCCGATGTTTATAGAATATATTATTCCTCAGTGATATGTTGATTATAATAAATCGTTTATTATCTCCTGTAGTGCAGTAGCACTGAATGTAATGATAATATTTACATAACGTGATTAACCATTAAGTCCTGTTTGTTCATATCATAAAAAAATTGTTCGACTCAACTTAGATTCCAATGATAATTAAATTTATGGCTACTATAAAGAAAATTATTAGAATTCTATATTTTTAAGCTAAAATACCACGTTTATTATGTTTTGGTAAATTTACTCGACTGGAAACAATGTAGAACTTAAAAAGCAATCTGAGAATATATTTTATTCAAATAGACTAAAATGTTTACAATATTTTAGAAATTACCAACACCTTGGAAGAAAATTTGTACATCGCTACCAGTTTGGGCAATCTTGTTAACACAGTGTGGTCACAACTGGGGATTCTGGACATTATTGACGGAAATTCCTGTGTACATGAGCAACGTCATGAGTTTCAACATAAAATCTGTAAGTTGAGAATAAAGTAAAATCGACACTGTTTCGTGTAATTCAATGCCTGGTGCCGTAAATAACGTGCGACTGGCTCCATCGCAGATTTAAAAAAATCGGCGAAGAGGAATGAAGATAATTGAAAAGCCGTTAATTAATTTCAATGGACCCGTTTAGTGGTGACGTCAGGACTAGCTAAAAGCGCCCGAATGTATGCAATCACACACTACAACGAGTCGTGAATATATACATATAGTATAGGTCTTCTTTAAGACTATAAAATTATATCCGTACATTTTATTGAAATGCGAACTTACACAAACTACTGAACTGTTTCTACGTACTACAATATGTTGTAAACAGATGCAGTATATTTATCATACGTGGGTAAAAACCTTTAAATATTCTATATGAATATGAATTTATATGAAATATGGGACAACTGTTTATAAGATTTAATTTTGGCCCTTATCTGTAATGTACATAAAGTTCACAATAATACATAATGAATTTTCATTAATCGCGCTGACTCCATATACTATAAGATTGCCTACTTTCAGGGGCTTATACGTCAGACTAATCTGGTCCATTAAGGCTTTAAGAAAGTTGAAAAATGTTAAATAGGTAATGGTGCTTCGTGGATAATCGGAGAGTTTTCCGTGACCCTACCGGCTATTCTAGTGGTTCACATGATGAATCAAGTAGCCAAGCAGTCTCGTTGTACAGTCGTGGGCAAAAAAAAAAAAATAGGGCAAGTCTTATAACGGTATTTTGCTAAAATCTAGTTGTGTACAACTAACTTTAATTTTTGTGACATTGTCAGTTAGTTGTCATAATTTATTGCAAGTGTGCAAAAAACTAATATGCCTCATAAGCGATTTGGTTAAATCTGGAGTTATTGCTAAAGCAGAAGATGGATGGTCAATGAGACAAATTGCACTGCGTTGTAATATTGACAAAAATTCGGTATGTAACATTTTAAGAAAGTGGAGAATAAACGGTACGATTAGTAGAAATCCTGGATCAGGGCGACGAAGGATATTAACTCAACAACAAGATTTGCAATTGGTAAATGCTTTAGTAAAAAATCCATTTTACTCAGTTATTCAGGCTGCTGAAGAAACGAATTTTCCTGGATCGAGTAGTACTGGTCGCCGGCGAGTAAGAGAATCGGAGCTATTCTGTCATGCAGCAGCACAGAAATACTTACTTAAAGTTGAACATAAAGAAGCTCGAGTAGGATTTGCTCTTGAATTTTTAGCGCATGATGTAAATTTTTGGAACAATGTAATCTTTACAGACGAAAAACTTTCCAGTCAACACACAGCGGTCGTATTCGTGTTTACCGCCCTCCGAATACTCGATTCGATGTGAAATATATATCTAACAATGATAAAAGTGGTAGATTTTCCGTTAATATGTGAGTTTGGATATCGGCACGTGGTCCTGGTGTTTTGTGGCATATTGAGGAAGGATTTAATAGTGAAACGTTTATCAGGATTTTAGACAATATTATGCTCCCTTCTGTGTCACAATTATTTCCTAATAAAGAGTTCATATTTCAACAAGACAATTGTTCCGTTCATACTGCTCATACCGTAACTAACTTTTCAAGATAAAAACATCAATGTTCTTAACTGGCCCAGTCATAGTCCAGATCTTAACCCTGTGGAAGAAGTATGGGCACTACTCGTAAGAAGTATCCAAAAACGAAATGTGAGACCACGGAATGCCGAAGAATTACTAGAAATAGTAAATAATGCATGAAAAAATATTATTACCAATGATTATTGTATAAGGTTATTTAATTCTATGACAAACAGACTTATAGAAGTTATAAATAGAAATGGTGCAATAACGAAATATTAATAGTTAGTTTCTTGTTAAGTAGGATATCCTTCGTCTTTTGATCCAGGATTTCTACTAATCGTACCGTTTATTCTCCACTTTCTTAAAATGTTATACACCAAATTTTTGTTAATGTTATAACGCAGTGCAATTTGTCTCATTAACCATCCATCATTTATTATAGCAATAACTACAGCATTAAAATACAAAATAAATTAAAAGTGATATCTGTTTTATTTCGGCTACTCATTACATATTCAAATAGAGACAGATTAACATTAGAAAAAAAAGTTGTCCTATTTTTTTCTACTCACGAAAGTACTTAGTTTTTCCCGTTTATTGGTTGAATGAGGTTTGCAATTGGATTATTTCGTGCTAAACGCAATTCACAACAATTTTCTAATGTCTTTACTGTAAATGCTCGGCTAACAGAAATTCGTGGAATGAAATTGGCAACCAGTGAAAATTGATCATTGTTGTACCTACTAAAATTACATAAAAAAACGTGTAAAAACATATCCTCTCTTTTCCAGAATAGCGTGCTATCTGCTCTACCCTATTTTGCACTTTGGGTGCTCAGTTTTGTCTTTAGTGTAACAGCCGATTTGCTCATTAACAAGAAAGTATTCACCATTGGAATATCTAGAAAAATATTTAATACATTAGGTAAGGCGTTCTTGTATATAATAATTATTTATTTTTATATTTTTTTATTTATTCATTTATATTATTTTTTAAATGTTATTTAAATACAAAAAAGTATTGTACGAAAAAATTTAAGAAATAGTAATTTAGATATGAACATTAACAGATATAAAACTATAAATAATTATTGCACTTATATTTTATACATTGGATAACTATTTACATACCAGAAATTTATAAACATTTTTAACAAAAATCTTTATTTGGAGCTTCTGTTATATCATTGGGCAGAGCATAAAAGAGACGAAGTCCATCGTGACATATGAATCCTAGTAAAAAAGATTCAATTCAATATTGTTCTTGCTGCTAATCCAATAGATAACCATTTACGTTTTGATTTATTTAATGGACAATTTTTCTCTTTGTTCATTATTTGACATTTCAATTCCTCGTATTGATTACCGCTCACAGTTTCTTGTTCATTATTAGATGGTGGTTGCTCACATTTCTGTATCTCTCCATAATCATGCTGCGGACTATAACTTGGTAGTTGGTAAAAATTTTGTTTGTCACCATATTCCAATTCACTAACTATATCACATAGATTAAACTTTGGTTTGTACATTTTCTTGCTTTGATAATTTGCTACTGATATTATCGTGACGATCATCATATATTTATAAGAAATTTCAAGGTTACAACTCTTGAATACTCCTTCCACTGCTCCGCATGAAACCTGTATCGTATGCAGGGTGCCTATTTATTGGGAATTTCGAAATTCCCTGACTTTTCCAGGTTTTCCAGTACTTTTCAATTAAAATTCTAGTCTTTTTTGTCATTGCCAAAAAAATTTTGAGTTACAAAATTACGTACATATAAAAAAATACTCCATATGCTAAACATATGATTACATCTTAATTACATAACTAAAGTTCAATTGAAGAGAGTTGACCTCTTCATTGATTAGATTAGTTTCTGTGTTAAGTTTTCTTTTCTTTTCCTCAAGTTCCTTCAATTTTATAGTATTCATTCCTTTCCTGTTTATCTCTTCACCATATACTCAATTGCTGCTTTTTATTCAAGTTCTCTATGTAATTTCGAATGCGCGCTTCTAAAATACTGAATAATTTTTTTATTGATTTCAATTTTTTTAATTCGCCCAGAATCCAGCACAGCATCATAAACTAGCTAAACATAGCCTCTGACCATCCAATGATGATTCCAACACATTCTCAATCAAACATTGATTATTGATCGAAAATTCTCTTTCAACACCTGCATTCCCATGAGATACTTCGAACGACATTATTAGCAAAAATACGTTTACATTTTTTTACGTTTATATTTTAATGGACGTCCTGAGTAAAATTTAAATTAATTGGATTGAATCTGCGGTAGGTTCTTGATGAAAGAATAGTTACAATACGCACTTGGTTTATTGTTTCATTAGTTTTGTTCAGATTTCTCTCTCTGACATATGTTTCGATTATCAAAGAGTCTTAAAAAGACTAATGAAACGATAAACCGAGTGCGTATTGTAAAATTTAAATATTAACTGCTAAAATAAAGCAAATTCCCCTGACTTTTCTTCAAAATTATCAAACTCCCTGACTTTTCCAGGTTTTCCAGACTAAAACTGAATTCCCTGATTTTTCCAGGTTTCCCAGGTTTTCCAGAAAATGGTCACCCTGCGTATGGATATTTTGTTGATTGATTATTGGCAATGTTATAAACTTGGGCAATTCCGATCTTTCCAATACTTCAGCTAAAATATCTCTAGCATCGTAATCTATACAATATTCTGACCACAGCGCATCATCTCTTTTAATTTTTCAGTCAATAACTGTCTAGCACAACTCGTTTTATTGTTATTTCGATTTCGTACAACAAACACCATACACCTCTATTATTCACTACTGCGAATACATATTGGACAGCTTTCTCACATGAGTGGTTATCTTGTCTACAACCAGTAATAAATTAATTGGGTGGCATTGTTCAGGTTTTATAGGGTAGTTGGAATCTGTGTTATTGTACTAATTTTTAACAGCGCTAGTACATGTCCTGATTTTAACGATTTATTAACAATATTTAATAAAGAGTAACCAATTACACAAAACAAATCTTTCAACAATTTAATGCTAAGTTCTTCATCACCAGTACTTTTACTTTTTACACTGAAAACTTTTAACTTTAATTAACTTAAGTTTATTGCCTTAAATGAAGAAATTCGTTCACTATTTGCTTCTGTTCGTAAATCAAACAGTTTGTTCTCAATACTGTCAGCTATGTCTTTAATGATGTCATAATGAAAGTTGTTAAAGTTCTCTTCTAGTATGTTTGACTGCTTATCAAAAATAATTTTTTTCACGTCAAAATCTCCTGGCTTCGCCTTGCCAGCTAATTCTTTAATGGTATGCCACATCCTTTTATCATCACATCTACATTCATCAATGTTCTTTTCATAATACTTTACCCTTTCCTGCCTTATTACTGTTGTCACCCAATTTCTTTTTGATTTATATTCTTCCCAATAATAATCTGATCTTGTTAACTGATATTTTTTATAAACTCTTTCCTTCTGTGCCTGTTTCACGTTTTTGTTTATCCAGGGTGTAGTTTAAATTCTCTTCTCATGGCATATTTTATTTATCGATGACATAATATTCTCTATGAAATTTGTATATAACACGTTTAGTAGAAGTGTAATTCCAGTTTTCCTCAACTAGATCTGCTATTATTTTATCAATATTTTCTTTATTACGTGCACATATTTTTTCTTTGTTTTAATGCCGATAAGATACGATAATTCTCTCTAATAATTCCTTAGACTCCAAAGGCTTTCATCAACAATGTTGGCATCTCTTGGACATTAACTAACACCAATTTCGCCTACTAAGCTTACAGGATATCCTTCGCTCTTATCTATAATTTTAACAAAAGCTTTTTCTTTTGGAAGGCTCTGTTCATTCAGTGGGAAGCTTAATAGGTGATAAATCATCATCATCATCAATTTTATCATCTTCATCGTCATCATCAGCTTCATCACCATCATCATCATCATTGTATCATCTATTAAGTTCTCCTCTAATTTAAAAAAGATTTGTAAAAGAGAAACATGCAAAAACATGTAACCTACGTTTATTTCACTTGATGCTATTATTTATGGTACACGAATTTGAGGTGGAAGGTAATGTAAGTTTAGCGGGCAAAACAGGTCTATTCTAAAAATTAGACCTTTTTAGAGATAGACCTATTTTACCATAATAATTTGATTATTTTGAATCTTCGTAAGGTAGATCAATTTAAGTGATTAACGTAAAGTATAATGGACACGAAACTTTTCAGGTCTCGTGGTGCCAGCCATAGCCTTGGTGTACTTGGGCAATACCGGCTCCGATGAAACGAAGAAAGCAATAATCCTGCTGGTTGTGGCTGTAGGTGTAAACTCGGCGGTGTTTTGTGGCTTCAACGTCAACCACATGGATATTTCCCCTAACTTCGCCGGCACGCTTATGGGTATTACGAATGGTACCTCAAATATTTTTGGGATTGTGGCGCCATTGGTGGTGCAATTTGTGGTGACAGATGAAGTAAGTATTTTCTAATAAATAAATAGTAATAGTTTGTGATGGAGTCATGGAATTGTATGCAAAGGTGAATTTTATTAATAAATAGTTTGGGTACGTAGAAAGTTACATGGCTTTTAGTAAATCCAGATACCGTGCCAAATTTTAAGTTAGTATATTCATAATAATAAATCATAATAAATTATAAATTTGAAAATTCGGCTGTTAATTTTGAACGTCGGTTTAACGGCAGGATTTTTTTTTTTTTGATTTTAGATTTAGAATAAAATAGCTAAAAATTTAAATTGCCCAAGAAATTTGTGGAACTGTGTGAAAACCATTAAGAATCCACATATGGACAATACTACTGATATAAAAAATGTTGCAAATGATGACGGTATTATCATTTCAAATAAAAAAGATATTTCTAATAAGTTTTGTAATTGCGCAGTTAGTAGTTGGATGGGTGACCGTTCCAACGAAGACCGCGTCCTCGCCTCACACATCTTCCAGCGGCTTGTATATCAGTGTATGCGCGGAAGCTATACAACCTTAGGCGAGAGTTGTATAGGGGATATGCCATCCTTCGGAGGGGATGTAAAGCCGTCGGTCCCTTGTCTATTAAATGTTAGGCAAGTAAAAGATCCCTACTCTTCTTAAGGGAAGAGGTTCGGCAAAATTCCTGGTTGGGGGTAGCTCGTCTACAGGCGTCGGTGATAGGCCTCAGTAGCGGAAATAGGCCGACGTTAAATAAATGTATTAAAAAAACTGGAACATACAAATGAACGAGAAATTAGGTCAATTATAGAAAATCTTAAATTAGAGAAGGCTCCAGGGTTAGATACATTTAAAGCTGAAACTTTGAAAAATATTGCTGCGCATATCGTAAAGCTCATTACTTATATAATAAATAAATCGTTAGATACTGGTATCTTCCCCTGAGCTTTCAAAATTGCAATTATAAAGCCCTTGCATAAATCTGGTGACAAACTTCAAATACCGATTTCACTATTATCCAATTTGTCTGAAGTATTTGGAAAAGTTCTTAAAGATAGGTTAACGAAATTTATGAATAAATACAATATAATGTCAGAAAAACAATATGGGTTTAGGGAGGGCAGATCGACGCAAGATGCAATAGCGGATCTCGTAACGAATATGTATAAAGCTGTTGATGCTGGTGAACCTTCGCTTTGCATCTTCGTCGATCTAGCCAAAGCTTGCGACACGGTCAGTCACCAAGATTTGCTAGTTACGTTTGAAAACATGGGAATTGCATACAACCTAATAAAAAGCTACCTTACAAGTAGAACGCAACGTGTAAAGATAGACGACTTTACGACTGATAAAAGAACTATTACGTATGGGGTCCCACAAGGCACCGTATTAGGACCCATTCTATTCTCAATATATGTAAATACCATTTTTAAACTAAACGTCGCTGGTGATATTATAAGTTTCGCAGATGACACGGCGGTATTTTATAAATAAAGAAAAAGTGGAACGGAATTTTGAGAATATAACTGAATTCTTTAAATCAAAACTTCTCACAATTAACGTCAAGAAAACGAATTTTCTCTCCTTCACTTCTTATTTAAACAACATGCCAACATTTAGTAAACTTAACATAAGAGGCGATGGTCATGATTAGTTGAATCACACCTTATATATGACATTATCGCATGGGGAAGGGCAACAAAATCATGTTTAAGAAACTTGGAAGTTGTACGAAAATGGATAATTCGTATAATATTTAATAAAAGTCGCATGGTAAAAGTAGAAGTTGGTACATGTACTTCCAGTTTAATATAACATCGTATCGTATATTATTGTTCTGTATATGTTTCATTTAATTATGTAGGTGTATTTCATTGTACTACTATAAAGTAGAATTGAATCAAATAAATATTATTATTTAAAACATTTGGTCTTTTTTCCTAATTATAATTCAGAAATTTTTACTGAAATATTTAGGTACTTAGTGCATACATGTTATGTGCAGATAGAGATTTTATTTAGACGATTAATACCATTAAGAGGGGGAACTGTAACAGCTAATAAATCGCAACAGTCATCTATTTTCCTTACTCGTATGGGGCACGGAAGGGTATGGGGAAGGAAGGAGGTAGGAAAGGTATATAACCCTTGATGAAACAATTGCGTTTCTAACTTTATTTCTAAATTCTTCATTGCTGTTATATCTTAAAAATATATCTTTGACTTTGACTTTGACTACAATTCTATTATTCGATTGCATTTATTACTAATACTGCCGCTTACTTTCAGAGAGACCCAAACCAGTGGAAAATCATATTCTACTTGACTGCTTCAATTTATGTAGTGGCTAGCCTCATTTTCATAATATTTGGTTCGGGTGAAGTACAACCATGGAACGATGATGACAAATCCAAAGGTTAGTGAATACTTGACTCAAGTTAGCGAAGGCAAGGCGGCATATATATTTTTTAATATAAATAATTCAAGACATTACTATCTTTATTTTCGTTGCAGAAAAAGAAAAGGCAGAAGCATAGTTTGTGACGGAACACTAGCAGCGCTACTGTGATACTTAACATTTAAGTAGGTACAAAACTCTGACCATAACTAGATAAATTAAGAATGAATTATATTTTGATATGCAACTATTAAAATGCAGAGATTACAAACGATATTGTAGAAACAAGTGCATTTAAATAGGTTGACATTAACCTAGATATTCAACTTTTCCAGACGACTGCTTAAATTGTCCGTTATCAAAATAAGTGAATCAAAATTTTGCAGTTCTACTGAGCATACGAGGTATTAGGACAATGTCAATATTTAGTGCCTATTACAATAGATATAAGAAAATCTGTACCTGTTTTGCATTTTATTTTGTTCAAAGTTAAAAGTATTGTGCAAATAATATTTATTTTTATAAATCCAAGGCTTTTAAATTGATAGAGCTGTGAAACTCTTGGAATTGCAAGCTGTAATTGATGTTTCAAATTCCAAGAGTCAGAACGTTAGAAGATTTTGACACCTTAGTGATAAGTGAATAATATATTTATTATATTATTTATTGTATTTATGTAATGATTATGTAAATTATTTAAACAAAATAAAACATATTATGTAAGGATCATTTTGGCGTTTAATTTTAAACAACACTTGAAATCTACAATAAAAACGGCAAACAGCTATAATATTTGTTTGTCGATATGAAATGCTTGGACACTGCTAGGAATGGACTCAATTTAGTATTTTATGAATAAGTATCTTGGTATATGTAAGTATAATTAATTACAAAGTCAAAATAACAGTTGTAAGTATGAGTACAATATTTGACTTCTGCAAAGAAACTAAAATCATTCAGAAAGGAGAAAGTTCTGTAGCTTCATGATATGACCTGCATATATTTTTTTAATACATTTATTTAACGTCGGCTTATTTCCGCTACTGAGGCCTAACACCGACGCCTGTAGACGAGCTACCCCAACCAGGAATTTTGCCGAACCTCTTCCCTTAAGAAGAGTAGGGATCTTTTACTTGTCTAACATTTAATAGACAAGGGACCGACGGCTTTACATCCCCTCCGAAGGATGGTATATCCCCTATACAATCCTCGCCTAAGGTTGTATAGCTTCCGCGCATGCACTGATATACAAGCCGCTGGAAGATGTGTGAGGCGAGGACATGGCCTGCATATTATACGTAAAGAAGTTCAAGCAAGTATGAAAGACAAAATGTATAAAATTGAGGTAGGTATAGGTGTATTCGTCGTTTTAGAGGCGAATATGTAAACATTTTTCCAACATTCCATTTTAATATGGCTGGTAAATTATTTCTGTCGCCATCTTTAAAGTGGCAAGAACAGATCAATGAAAACATATTAGATTTCTATGGCCTCTTCTGAAAACAGGACAAATAAAATTAACTTGGTATACCGTTTACAATAAATTTTGTATAGAATTAATGTAAATAGTAAAATTAACGTAACTTTTTTCTATGAGAATCGGCACCGGAATAATATTACAAAAAGAAAATTGTTTCATAAATTTTAATAACTTGTACTGTTATTGTAAATCAACATATTACTATTAGAAAACTGTATAATAAAGTAAAATATAAATAACCGTAATCTACATAATAAGTAGCTCCCACTCTTCTTTTAACTTGGCATCCTTTGGAAAATTAAACATTTTACATCCACTTTTGAAAAATGCATTAACTAAATATAAACAAACAAAAACTTTCCGGCATTGGTCATACTACAAATACTTACGTAATACTACTACTGCAACAATTAGGCGAGAAACAAAGGTATATCTGAACTGTGTACAGAATTCAAAGCCTTCGAAAGAATTATGGAAAACTTTAGAGCAATTCTAAAAATATAAGCGAAATTCCTCCTCACCTTTCAAATCCTAACGATTTAAATAAAAATTTTGCGTCAACATGTAAATACAACCCTGCATATGATCAGTCAATAAATTATTTTGATCAAAATGTCTTCAAAATATGTGATTAATTTTCTTTTGAGGAGGTCTCAAAAGATGAAGTATATGAAGCGCTTAATTCGATCAAGTCAAATGCCGCTGGTACTGACTTCATATCTAAAAAGAAGTTGCTGTTATTCTTTCCAGACTTACTTATCTATTTGACTTATATAATAAACCAATGTATTGTGCAAGGCGTGTTTCCAGACGTTTGGAAAGATGCACTTGTTAAACCTCTTAGTAAAGTTAAATCCCACGCACAAATATGCTTCTAAACATCAAATAATTCCAAATAATCAGTCTGGCTTCAGTGTTGGTCATAGTACCACAAGTGCTCTTCTGAAAGTATCTGATGATATAATTATTAAAAGCTGTGATGCAGATAAAACCACCGGTCTTGTATTGCTTGACTACTCTAAAGCATTTGATATGATTAGTCATAATTTACTACTATCAAAATTTAAATATTATAACTTTTCCAAAAATACGTTAAATATTCTTAAATCTTACTTTACTAATCGTAATCAGAAAGTTCTAGTCAAAAATACTTTTCTATCTGACGCAAAGATGCTTGAATCTGGCGTACCGCAAGGGTCTATTTTGGGGCCGTTGATGTTTATATTGTATACTGCCGATTATTTCAATGTTCTAAAAACATGCAAATCTCATTTTTACGTTGACAGTACACAGACTTATAGCACCTTTGATTCATCACAGATTTTGCTGTTCACTGATTATATAGCTAACGCCAAAAAAATGTTTTGAAGCATTTCGTTCTTGTATACACACTAAATCACATTCTTTTACTACCTTTCGGTGGTATTGGGGCGATAGTGGGGGGGGGGGGGAGGGGCTGATGCCAAAAAAATCGAGATCTTCACTTTTCGTACATGCCCTAAATTGCAATTTTATGGACTCTTACCTGCTTACTTTGCCTATTTACCCTTATTTACCTCCGAACTCTCCAACGGAATTAGATCAAAATATAATCTAGTTCCAGATCTCATTACAATACATAAGTGTACCAAATTTCAAGTCAATATCATAAACCGTTCCCGAGTAAACGTGCGCACAAAAAAAGTTGCAGACAGACCGACAGACAGGAAATTTTTTTCGCTTAAATTTAAAATCTCGACGTTTGATAACATTTTATCATGTTTCAACTGTTGTGATATTGTTTACGATACGTGTCTTGGCCAAATTAATGCATATAATATTCAAAAGGTCCAAAATACATGTATAAGGTTTATATTTAGCTTAAAGAAGAATGACCATGTATCCCGGAATTAAAGACTCTTAGATGGTTAAATATGGCCTCAAGATGCAAATTAATCTTGCCAATTTTACTCACAAGGTAATAAAAACAGCTAATCCTTCATATCTAAAAGAACTCTTGATCCACAGATCCTCCGTTCACCATCTTAGATGCACTGAGAATTTGACAATTCCTCACCACTCAACAACTTTCTTTAAAAAATTCTTTACGCATTCCGCGTCAACATAATATAATTCTATCCCTGGCAACATAAAGCAGGTAACAGTAATTTTTTTTCTTTGATTCCATTACAAAAGATTTCTTTAAGACCAGTGAACATTTTTGTTTTTTTGTAAATACCATTATTTTGTTGTTTTTTTTGTCGAGTATTTGAGCAGTCTTTAGGCAGGACTTCACCATATATATCTCAATAAGAGCATTTTATTATTATTATTACTTTTTTGTATTTGTATTCTTCTTCTAATTCGTCCTCGGATATCTTCTCAAAGTCAAGATCCAGATTGTCTTCGTCTATAGACTCTTCTTTCGGCAAAGTTTTTTTCGCCGGCGACCTCGGAGGTGACAAGGACTTTTGAGATGATGTCGATGTGTTCTGATCCTTCAATGACGTAGTGTCGGTTGTGTCTGGCTGAGCAATATGTTTTTCCTGAATCTCTTCCTATCTCCTCATCTCGATTCAGAATTTCGTCCGCGTCATCGCTTATTTCGCTCAAGTCATCTTCTAGAACGGGTGGAAATTCTGGATTGACACAAATCTTTTTAGCCTCCGGAGCGGTTTCTAGAGGTTCTTCAGCTGGTCGCTTTGGAGCAACAACAACTTCTTTTTTAGGGTCCACCTCGACCACTGAAATCTTCGGGTCAATAGGTTCTAGTCATATTTTAGCATTATATTTTATAGTTTTTACGAAAAAGGTAATAAGGTTCAATTTTATTCGGCGGGGTTATAATTTCTATGACAGCAGTATATTTGGTTGCATAAGTTGTGACGTCACAGTTAATTGAATCCATTGAAGGGTGGCGATAAAGGTAAAAAATCGGAGGAAAAGAATTATTCTCAACATTACCATCATTACTCTCAATATAAGAGATTTTATAAATTATATGGATAACCCTTATTATATACAGTAAATGGGCAACAGCGCACGCAGGTGTGATTCCAACGTTTATGGGTATTTATTACTCAGGCAGCCACAGAGTCACTACTACGTTGTTGTTCGTTGGGGGTGGACTCATGTTCAATTATTCAATTCAGGATGTATACGTGCGTCACAGCATCTTAAAATTATAATTATTCTCATAAAGTTTATAAATGGCCGAATGACTCAGATGAGGTTGATATATTATATACTACTGTTAATAAAGTTAAGCAAACTGTATTGCATTTAAGTTTTCAATATATATTTATTGTATAAATTCCTGTTACAATGTTTGTCCTTTCTTAACCTGTAATTGGACTTTTTTCTGTCTGAGTAGTTGTATCCTAAACAAAGAAATAAATAAATAATAAAGAGAGTGAAAAGTGATAATAAACATTACAACTGGACGAAAGTATTAAACAAAAAGAGAAAAAAGAACCAAGATACATTTACGAGATATTTCTTAAGGTACAAGTGAGTTGACTTAGAGAACAATTAAAAATATCAATGTTCTGCTTAATGTAACTACAAGCAGGGCATATACAAATAAGTGAAGAAAACAGGTCATTTATCCACATGCACATTTCTTCTGCTTCGTATCTCCAAAACCAACTATTAATCATACCTTGGTTTAATATCAAGAATGACTATGTCAGGACAACAAGAAGGAAATAATAAAATACACATTCCGGGAGCAAACCAGTAAAAAACAATAGTACTTTACTTTAAAAAAATATCAACTAATAGATTGTTTCTTCGGATAATTTGATAAAATTAGTAAACAATAAATAAATACAGATCTACATCAAATATTATATTAGGTAGATCTACTTCAGTTTTTTTCAAGATTAGATAATAAAAAATAAGTTGAGTACTCCACCATGACATATCATTTGTGGGTTCCTTCTCTGTTGATGATATTCTAAAGTTCTTAACCTTAGCCAAAGTGCAGCTGGAGTTAGGTTAAGAGGACTTAAAGACAGATACTAATTGCTTAAAGGATACTTGTTGGCTAAATAATTACACTATGACTGAGGATGTAGAAAATTCTGTTAATACACTTGTACCCAAACCAGGTGAGTAAAAATTTTTAATGTCTCTACGAGTTTAAAATTTTTGAGTAATGCTCATTAACAATTTGAAGATGGTATTTTCTTTGTTATTCTTCTAGACAACCATTCAACATTGCGCAAGAATAAGTATAAAGGACATTTTCTCTTGTCGGATAGTAATGTCTTTATAACACCAATTCATTATTATTAAAATTTTGTAAAATATTTAGATATCTTTCACAAAAATAAAAAAATTACATAATAACAGAAGAAATCTTTTTAACTTACTGTTTAAATTTTCCTGATAAAATTCTAATGCCATAACTCTATCGGTTCTTATGGCACGGTAAACATTAAACTGCCAACTTTCTTGAAAATTTTGCTCCCTGAGTACATGAGGATTCATTCGAGTTACTCCAATAATGCGAATTGTGTTGATTAAAATGTTCATTTTCGATCAACTTAGCTTCATCTGACCATGTATTTCCCAAATAAAAATCGTCACCTACAGATCTTATTAGAATAAATTGACAAAAATTTTCTCTTCTTTTCTCTTTGCATTAACAATCTCGTACCGCTGTTATTTCGGCTGAACATACCATTATTAGTAAATTTTCGCCCGAGAATAAAATTTTGAAAACAAAGTTATTGTCGTCAACATGTTGGATATAAGACGTGCAGATTTATGAGACAATATTATTTGGTCCAAACTGCTAAACTATTTAATTTCTTAAATTATGAATCAATAACCAATAAGAGAGTATTTTATTTATTTTTTTTATTTATTACTACAACATGTTGTACAATTTTTGTAATTATACCGGGGGACCCAGAAAGTACTTACCACCCCCCACTTTTTTCTACAGTTTTAAAAATAAAATTCAGAAATTTGAGAAATCAAATATATGATCAATGGTCACATTTTAACCATTCGGCGATAAAAAAATCACTTCCGGTATGGTCGGAAATTAAAAAAATTTCGAAGTAGACTTTGAATTTGAATAAAATTGTATTTCTCAACAAATTAAATGTAAAATTGGTCTATTTTGTTCATTTGCTTGGATTTAGAAATGCTTTACCAATTTTTCCATTTCATGGCAATTCAATTTGTCCTAACTTCAATTTTTCGAATAGTACCCTGTATGTTTTATTTTTTTATCAGATAGAGTGGTAAATTTGCTATAGACTGGTTTTCCCCACTAAAAATTGAATATAAATTAAAATAAATATTAAGCTATTTGTAGAAGCGTTTCGAATTATGTGTCTATATCTTGCAGTAAGCCATGAAAAACTGAAAAAGAATTGCACACAGCATCTGTCAAAACGTTATTGTTGACTGAAATAGAGGCGTATTTATTATCTGTAAATTTATAATTAGATGCATTATTCAAAATAAGATACGATTTGCGATGCAATATACACAAAATGAAAAGGTAGATTTACTTTTAATTTACGGCGAATGTCAGAAAAATGCCCATGCGGCCGCACGTATATATTATGAAAGATATCTCGATCATCGTCAGCCATAATGGAAGTATTTTAAAATTCTAGAAGTCTTGTCTTAAAGTTATTTGTGGCATTCTACGAATATTCTTTCCAAACAACAGGAAGGAATATTCTAGAAGAGTCATTCCGAAATGCAGAAAATATTGAGGTGGCAGGGCGAAATAAAATAAGCGAAAAAATTGAGATAAACGTATTGGCTTACACACGTGTACCCAAATGTTTTTACAAGAGAGCTGGCAAAAGAGATAGATAATGGTCGTGAGACAGTAAGACGTATATTAAAAACATGGTTTTAAATGCCACACAATCACATCAAGAATTTTATAAAAAACGACGGAAACAGAAGTTTGACTTGTAATTGGTTTACTCAACACGTATACTTAAACAATAGAATTTTATTTATAGTGTAGTCATTTTAGCCCAGAATTTTACAATAAGTTTAAAAATCTCTTGCAAGCAAGAGATTTGGTATACATATAGTATTTAGCTATCCGACTAAGGTACTAAAAGTCCCCGAAAAATAAAGTTATGCTATGGCCGCCATCTTGAAAAATGTCGGCCGAAAGCCCATTTTTCACACTTATCTCAGAAACTATTCATGTTATAAAAAAACGTTTCAAATGAAAAATATATGTCATAAAATTGTCTATACTTTTTGTTCATAGTATTTTTTTATATTATAAGCCAGAAATTTAATTTTTGAAAAATAGGTCAACACCATGTGCGTCTTTCTTTATCTGTCTAAATATCATAAATGACAGCTCCGACATAAAAAATGTCTCAAAAATTAAATTTCTGGCTAAACGGCAAGTTATATACAAAAATGCTAACAAAAAGTGTAGACAATTTTATCACAAACATTTTTTGTCAAATATTCTCTAATTACAAATAACTCATTTGTTTTCATAGCTTACTGCAAGATATGGACACATAATTCGAAACGTTTCTACAAAAAGCTTAATATTTTTTAAATTTGTATTCAATTTTCAATCGGGAAAACAAGTCTAAATCAAATTTACCACTCATTTGAAAAATTGGAGGTATAACAAATTGAATTTTCATTAAATGGAAAATTTTTACATTTTTGTTGAGAAATACCCTTTTATTCAAATTCAAAGTCTACGTCGAAATGTATAAAATTTGTTCCTGAATTCCAAAGCCAACTAGAAATTGCAAATAAATGCCATTTCCAAGGTTACTTTTCATCCGATTTTAAATTTGAAAAAAACGTTGGAAAGAGAAATTACAGCTTTATGAAAAAAGTGACTTGAATGTACAGGATAGTATTCAGTGTTGTTTCTTGTTTAGTAATTTTTGTTGTTTGAGTCTATCTCGTTTTCTGATAGAGTTTAGAATACCTTGGGTTATCCGTGGTTTATCATTAGTGTTTTTACTTTTAATTTTTAGTACCTTCTCGGTTGCTTCATTTACGCTTAGATTTATGTTTTCATAGAATATATTTTCTTAGCGCTTCTTTCCCGGTTTGAGCTGTGAGGTTTCATTAAATTCTAAACTGAGAATTACTGGATAGTGGTCTGTTTGCTATTGCTATTTTTTATTACAATGGGCGTAGAGTTCATTTTTAAATTTGCATTATAACACAATAAAGCATAGAAGAGTTAGTTGTATTATTTGTTCAATATCGTCTTTCAGCTCAATGTTTTGGAGCACGCCATCTGCAGTACTCGCTTCTTCTTAGCGCCATGATCCTGGGTTATGGAATGCGTACCGTCCTGAATGTGGCTGTTATTGCTATGATCAGCGATGATCCTCCAGACGAAAATGTGCCGGTGAGTATATTTTGAATACACTAACTCATTTAGAAGAATCGTAATTATTTAGTGCACAAAATGTTATAATTATGATTGGGCGAGTTGTTTCTGGTGACCCTGTTGTTTCGACATACGTGCCAAACGAGAGCGATAATATCAGCAAAGTAACAATATCAAGACGATCAAGATGGTGATGATTCACAGCCAATTTTCTTTCTTCTCTCGAAACAATTTATTTGCTAAGCAGACGATAACGTGAATCTTGATAAGTTATATAATTTCACTACAAGTATGGGTTTAAAAATATTGACCGACACGTTAATATATTTATTTTTCGTATGAAAGTAATTAAAGATAAACTGGACGGTATTCTTAAGTTAAACAAAAAATAACGCGCAATGAATGATTCAAAGAATTAGTAATACTCGTTGATTACAATCTCAGGTTTCAAAGACACATATAGTCAACATTATGAGATTGATATTGTTGCTACCATCCATGCTATCAACGGTTCAAAATGTAGAATAACAGAAAGGGGTCAGTTCTGTTGCTAAACAGATATTAATTTCAGTATGAGAAGTACGAAAAATGCCCTCCAGAAAGACCCTAGGTTTCGTCACAAGTCGAGAACTGGATTGGTGCTTACAAATCTTTTCAAGATATAACGACGACCCATTGCTTTTAGATGCATCAAATTACTATGTTTAAAATTCCCTACAAATGTTTCGGCTTTTTAGGCCTTTATCAAGAGTACAGAGTGTATATACTAAACTGGGACGGTAGCTCAGTGTGCTAAAGCGTTTGGCTAGCAAATTTTATAACAATGTATACACTTTAAACAAATGCAATAAATAAAATAAGTGAAATACAATGTATATATAATATTTAATAAAAAGCTTTTAATTTGTAATTGGCTAGCAAACTGGTGGGTGCGGTAGAGGGGGTGGCTATGTCAAAAAAATTTTAGAAGCCCTTGGTTCTTATAAACACACTAAACCCCAATTGAAGTTTTTATTCCCTTAAACAATAGGGTGGGGGTGGCAATGGGGGTGGTAGAGGGGGTAGCTAATGCCAAAATAAATTTTAGATGCCCTTGATTCTCGTACACACACTAAATCCCAATTTAATTTTTTATTCCCTTTAATGATACGGTGGGCGTGGCAATGGTGTGGTAGAGAGGATGGCTGACGCCAAAAAAATTTTTTGAGACGTTTCGTTCTTGTATACACACTAAATCACATTTTAATTTTTTTCACACCCTTTCACAATAATGTGGGAGTGGTCCTGGGGGGTGGCTGATGCCAAAAAAAATAGTTGAGACCTTGGCTTTTCGCACATGCCCTAATTGCAATTTTAGGGACTTTTACCCGCTTGCTTTGCCTATTTACCCTCGAAACCCTCAACGGAATTAAATCAAAATATAATCCAGTTCCAGACCTTATTATAATACATAAGTGTACCAAATTTCAAGTCAATATCATAAACGGTTCTAGAGTAAACGTGCTCACAAAAAAAAGTTACAGACAGACCGACAGACAAGAAATTTTTTTCGCTCAAATTTGGCATCTCGACGTTTCATGACATTTTAAGTCTATTTCAACAAAAAAAATTTTTTGCATTACTATACTTGCATTGAATCAGAGGTGGCGGCATATCAAATGGAATGCCATTTCACAGATCACGCCCATATTTTGATTACTAAATGCTTTATTATTTTCCAGACCTATCCAGACTGGGCCAGCAAAAAGAACATAATGCTCTCTTCCTTCTTTTGGGGATACCTCTGCTTTCAAGTTGGTGCTGGTCAGATAGCTAAGAACTACGGCCCAAAGTTATTCTTAGGCGGAGCCATGTGCATAAGTTCAATATTTACATTACTAATACCGTGTTTCGGTGCCCAGTTTGGCTATATAGGCGTCATAGTATGTAGGATTGTGCAAGGCATGACTCAAGGGTTTCTCTACCCATCTTTACACAATTTACTCAGTTCGTGGACACCGATTTGTGACAGGGCAAAAATTGGAGGACTTATTTATGCTGGTAAGTATTCTGTTGTATACTAAACACATTTTTATGAAGTAACGTATGTATACAGGATCGCCACTAGGAACTGTGATAGCAATGCCAATAGCGGGAGCTATTTCGGCTTCCTCAGTTGGATGGCCAGTAGCCTTTTATCTTTACGGCTCTCTTGGTGTTGCGTGGTCTTTTGTTTGGATGTGGATTGGTGCGGATAGCCCTGCAAAATATAAGAGTATATCGCCAGAGGAAAAGAATTATATTGAAGCAGGACTACCCACAGATGATAGGGAAGTAAGTTTTTCAAATAAGGAATTATGTTTGTTTATTGCTTGACAAGGTAGAAGAAGTAGAGAAATAAATTTCTATTGCTTTTTAAGAGAAACCACCAAATGTTCTACAAAGCAATTTTGATAATTTTTTCTTGGTTGGTTTCTATTTGGATCGTCACAATTTATTGTTTTTATCTACGTCCTAGTGACCATTTCATGTTTTGTTGACTTGACGATGCAGTTTTATGACCAGTGTGTATCTGTGTATAGGTTTGTGATCCACTTGCTTTATTAAAAAATATAAGGTTATAATTAGTGCATGACCTTATGATATATTCTAGTCAATACCAACTCCGTGGAAGGCGATCTTCACGTCACTTCCGTTTTGGGCGATTCTAATTGCGCACTCAGGCCAGAACTGGGGATTTTGGACTCTGATTACAGAGATACCCAGTTTTATGGAGAAGATTTTAGGATTCAAGATAGCCTCTGTGAGTATCAAGAAGAAGGAGCAAAACTCATCTGTTATTTATGTATTTATTACTTTTATTTTGCAGAATAGCTATCTTTCCGCCCTTCCATACTTAGTTCAATGGATACTGAGCCTTTTTATGGGTCCCACAGCTGATTGGCTGATAACGAAAAAAATATTAAGTACAGGAGCAAGTAGAAAATTGTTTAACTCAATCGGTAAGTATGTTTTGAAATTAATTATAAAACAGTCTTTGTAAATAAATGGACTACTGCAACTGGTGTAAATCCGGCCAGAATATGGCGAATTAATTTAAGTAACTCCATACGAAGTTACACCCCTGAGGAATTTTCTCTTCTATAAAATACGTATACGATTTAGGCACCTTATAATTCTTAGTAATATAATTCAAAAGTACTGACTTGGAGTGCATTCTAATGCATGTTAAACCACTTACGTTTATTAAACTATGAGAAACTTTGGATAAAATGATCAACGGATTCGCAAAACTGCCAATTTATCTCGTTCATTTAGTAGTATTTTTTTTCAGGTCTGTTCATACCAGCTATAGCCTTAATAAGCATGAATTTTGTGGGGAGCAATCAGAAAGAACTCACAATAGGAATTTTGATAATTGCTGTTGGTTTCAACGCTGGTGTTTACAATGGATACACGCTGAATCACATAGATATATCACCTGTGCATGCTGGGACACTCATGGGATTGACAAACAGTTTAGCAAACATTTTTTCAATTCTTGCGCCGCTGGCTGTGGACGCTATTACATCAGCAAGTGGATACAAAGAAGTAAGCATACAGATTATTTTGAGGTTTAGAACAACCTTTTGTAATTGATGCAAATTGCGAGTAGCAATGGCCCTAAGTTAAAACCTTGCGGAACATCGATTATTTGCAACGTATAAATATTAAGTTTATCTACTTGATCTTTATTCGACAGATATACTGTGAACGCCAGGAGTGATGGCGAGCAAAGGGGAAGCTGTATATAGAGAGTAGTATAGACCTAGCGTACGCATCGCTATCCTAATTGGTGTAGTATAAATTCTAAATAGTGTCAGCAGTCTGTGCCGTTCTACGATAGGTCGACTATATTCCCCTACAGTCACCACCGCTCGCCAACACTCGTGGCGTTTACTGTAAGTAAATTCATCTCACATGGTATCTCCAGCTCTCTTCAAAATAGTGTTCAAAAAGCAAATGTGCCTGTAGATCATTCAAGCGCACACCTTCACTTTAGAACTTGTTGAAAATTGCAAATACCTAAGTGTTTCACTAACAAATCTTGATAAAGGCGATAGGTGCCACTACGTTCAGTAATATCTAGTTTTGTTCTAAAATTTGTTAGTAATATGGCTGAAAAAGAAATGATCTGTTACATTTAAAGTATGCATAATTTTTTTTATCTTTTGCATGCTTTGGCGTTTGATATCAGGTTGTTTTTTTTTTTTGGAGAAGGCAATTTTTCTGGAGAACTTATAAACAATCACGGTTACTAATAATCGACCTTACAGAAACACCAAACATCAGCGAGAAACCGATTTAAAGCAATTTTATTTTTTGTAGACTGACAAGTCTCTATGGAACATAGTGTTTTCCTTGGCAGCTGGTATATACATTGTGACCGAGACGTTCTATATTTTCGCTGGATCCGGGGAAGTACAACCTTGGGATAATCCTGGAGCTGCCAAGAAAAGTGCAATAAAGAACGACAGACCGCCCAGCTATAACGGCGACAAAAGGAACTCCCAAGAGATGTACGCGTTTCAGGAAAAAAATTACGTCTCCAATAAGATGACAGAAGCTGATTTTTAACAACGTTCACAGGAGGTTACCAGTTCTCATGTACAAATTCAAGGACTTTGTCAAAAGCAAAATATTATTTTGGCAGCAGTTTATATCTCCTATGCCATTTAATTATTTTTAAGTTTTGATTGTTTTAATAGGCAAGGCAGTCGTTATTCGCGTCGAGTATATTCGGCAGGACCTCAAATTTTAATGCATTATAGAAATTTTAAAGCACGTATCGACAATTAACATTTTTCTAATGAATGTCATATTGGATCTTTTCATCTTCATGTATCTCTTGCTGCTCTAAATATAGCTGATGTAGTTTTAATTGTCATATTGAGCTCAGCTTGAGATAACTATTTTTTCAATTTTACCAAGTTACCATGACTAACAAACAAATAAGTATATATATTAAATATAAAACATTTGTACTTCTTACAGTTTCCAAGATACTAATAATGTCAACTGGAAAATGAAACTCTGTACTAAGTGTAAAAACAGTTTATATAATAGTTTAGGTTTTTAAAATATCCGTACCTGAATTTGTTTACGATACATATCAAATATCAACTTATGGGTAGATGCTTTTCAGCATATTTTAATATTTTAGTTGATTATTTTGTACTTAGTTCTTATACAGGATGTCCCAGCATTGCCCAAATGGAGACATGTGATATCTGATTTCATATTGCACTCACATAAGTCGACTTACCACAGTCCAGAAATAAACTACATTCTCTCAAAGTGAGATAATTAATAATGTTATATATTATTGCAAATTATATTTGTTTACGTGTAGGTTAATGAGTCTTGTATGTAAATAAAGGATTCACTTGTAATTTATTTTGCTTGCCTCTTTACGGTCTACATTCTTAAATCATTATAGAGACTCCGAAAAGTCTAAGTCTAGATGCATGGCATGAAACGAATCTCTCGCTGGGTTTACTATGACTATTATTGCCATTAGTAAATTGTAAATAAATAAACAGAGATTCTAAATCTAAACAGTAGCCGCCTTGATTTGAATACACAACAAAATTATGTAATTTCTCAAATACTTTGTTATACTACATAAAGGTTTCATTTATAGTGGTCTGTAATATTACTACAGATAAAAAATGCAACAAAAACTTTACGAGCTCATTATTAACGCCGTTGAAGCATTCGGTATGGTGTCATCAAACAAGCCGACCGACGTATTAAAAACCTGTAAAGGTAAGTGATGCAATTTACGAACGAAATAGTACAGAGTAACGGTATTTTAATGAGGTTGAAAACTTTTTGTTGTCTTTTTTATCTGCCCAGTAAAATTGCGGACCATTATACCTGTTGGTCGATCGAGACAGATAATTTGTTAGTTTCAATGACAGTTCAGTAAATAATAATAGCAAAGTTTTATACACACTAAATCCCCATGTAATATTTTATTCCCTTTAATAATAGAGTGGGGGTGATAGGGGGGGGGGGACAAATGTAAAAAAAAAATAGAAGCCCTTAGTTCTCGTACACACACTAAATTTTATAATTTTTTACTCCCTTTAATAATAGGGTGCGGGTGGCAATGGGGGGTGGCTGATGCTAAAAAAATTTTAGATTGCCTTGGTTCTCGTATACACACTAAATCATAATTTAATTTTTTACTCCCTTTAATAATGGGTGTATACACACTAAATCACATTTTAATTTTTTTACTCCCTTTCATAATAGTGTAAGGGTGATACTGGGGGTGACAGTGTAGATGGGGGGAGGGGGATGTAATTTTGAGACCTTGACTCTTCGTAAATGCCCTAAATTGCAATTTTATGGACTCTTACCTGCTTGTTTTGCCTATTTACCCCATTTACCCCCGAATCCTCCAACGGAACTAGATCAAAATATAATCTAGTTCCAGATCTCGTTATAATACAAAAGTGTACCAAATTTCAAGTCAATATCATAAGCGGTTCCAGGGTAAACGTGCGCACAAAAAAAAGTTACAGACAGACAGACCGACAGACAGGAAATATTTTTTGGCTCAAATTTAAAATGTCGACGTTTCATGACATTTTAAGCATATTTCAATAATTTATTTTTTGCGTTACTATACTTCCACTGGACGTGGAAGTATTTGACATAACTAAAACATGTTTTATATTAATATTGCCTATCCTCGGCGTGTCTCGGTTAATTTTGTAACTGAGATTAGCCCAGGACCTCTATTCTGTAAAAGCGTGAAAGCACATTCCCGTGAGAAGTGGGCAAAGTTCACTTGAAAATGTGTAAACGTCTATTCTGTAACTACGAGAGTGATCACAGCATGCAAAAAATGCGTGAACTTACTTCTACTGGTAAATCGTGAGGGAAAATATATATTACCAATAACAAGCGTATATTCTTATGGAATTTTTGATCAATAAGAATTTATTCTGTCACCTTTTACCTAATTTAATTAATGACATGTGACATGACAATGGTAACAACCGAGCGCTGAACAGCTGATGCTTTTGCGCCAACCTAATTGGTTGTAAATTCGGCTATTCGCGCTGAATCCCTTCACGTTTACCACCTATTTACTGCGCTTACAGAATACAGTCTAGGATGTTCGGGTGAGATGCGTGTGATGTGAGCTTTCGCTTCGCACGATGAATGCTCACTCTACCCATAATTACAGAATAGAGGTCCATGCATATTGTCTGTTTTGAAAAGTAATAATTTGAGTCTTCCCTGCCTTACAATGTACTTCCCTCTTTAGTGACGCATCTGATAGTTATCTGTGATTTTACCAATTAAAATAAAACTTCTATTAAAGTAAAACAGTTTAGATAATAATAAAAGAAATTCTTATAGTTTCAAGAAAAAATGGTCACATGGTAACGGAGTCATCAGTAAGCTCACTATTAGAATTATTCCTTACCTGAATAACAATAGGCTCTACGGGCGGTAACATAGAATACCCTTTTTCTTTATTTATAACGCGATCGTGGTCGGTTTTGTCTAAATCGGATATTAGGGTCCTCGTATTTTACTCTGCCCCAGATCAATTCTATTGGATTAAATGCGCCGTAATCTGACGGTAAACGTAATAGACTATGGTCGTGTGTTTCGCAGATATGGTCTACAACATGTTCTTTTTTAAAATTGTGTTCTTTGATTAGTTTTTCATAAAAATAATTTTTTACTGGAGTTTTTTTTCAGAAATATTTATATTTTTAGACCTCATAAACGTTATTATATCGTCCTTCTTCGTATAACTATTTAGTACTTTACTTATAATAGTCGCGAGTGATAAGAAACGTTATCCATAACGATAACTGAATTTGGGGGAATACTAGGTAACAGCTGTTCGGCGAACTATTTTTCATATCTTCGTGATAATTATCAGAACACTGTTTTATATTTTTGGCTGACAAGAGCAGTGTGTTGGGTACGAACCCATTTTTACTTTCAGCATGCAGAATTATAATACGTTTTCCTTTGAACATGGAGCATTTAAAGTACAGTTTTGAGTCGTGTCTACCCAACCGTAATTAACAGTATCATGCGTATCCCTTTTTTCAATAACAAAATTAATAGTAGAAATCGGAATATTAGTTAATTCAAACAGTCTTTTTGTAATACCTGTATCCGTCATTTGATTATTTTCTCTCTTTAAGCAGTTATAAATATTTAAAAGAAGACGCTGGGTTTGCAAGTGATTCCGTTACCTCGACTTCACATTTTCATTATGTAAATTTTCTTTTGCATCAAAAATGGTCTCTAAAAAACTATTTTAAAAAATATTAAACAAAAAAAATATTACAGTTAAAAATTGTTTTAGGTAATATAACACAAACAACTTAAGTTTTTTTATTAGGAGAAAACCACCGCGCAAGGTCAAATAAACGTACGGCGCTGCCCGGTTCCACGAAAATAGTTTCGCACAGCACTTTAATGTTTTAGAACTGATCATCCGGAACATCAGCTTCAATTCTAAGAAATTATATCGATAACGCGGCGCTGCTTGTTGCATATCTTTATAAAGGGGTTAGGAACGGACATCCCTGGAAGAAACGTTGAATTTATAATATTTCAAACTAGCATTTGATAAACTTTAATAGATGTAGTCTGCGTTTTTCAAATGTGTAACCCCCTTCCAGATAGCCTTTGGCTTTGGATGTTATCTACTATATATGGTGTGTTCTCTTAAGAAGTCTGCAAACCAATAAGTAAACAACTACCTACCGGCCGTCCGGAAGTAATTGTTCTTTATATTTGCTTGCCGCCCAGGTGCCTGACAAAAACCAATTTTAATATTTTATGGTGTTTATATTGTCTGGGATTGTTTTCACATGTTTACAATATTACAAAATATTATTATTTGTACATTAATTACTCCCCAGGAATGTATCACTCCCACCCAATCTCCGTTCGTATCTTGTCCTCAATATTGTTTTTTCAGTTAAAAGAATTACCTAATTATTCCAAGGTACGAAAATATTTACTTCCACGTTGTTAAGTGGTTATTTGCCGTAAAGAAATGAGTTACACACAGATAAGACTATCATCCACTTTTAATGTTTTTAGGTAGATAATGAACTGATTGGGTCCATTGTTCTGATATGCTTTTTGTTAAGTCAAGGTTCAATACACAGATACGATATCAATTGCAACTGCAAAAAGTAATTACTATAGTTGGTATTTCATTTTTTTCTACGCATTTGTTGCGCATTAGATTACGTCAAACATGCATAGATTAATAATATGAAACTTTTATTTAAATTGGATTTACTTCAAAGTTTATTTTCTACTTTTTAGAGCATTTAAATAAAAGCTTTTTTTAAAATATTTTTTTGTATAATTTTATTTTTTACTTTTTAGTCTTTTGATATGCTGTAATCCCCAGATATCGATTTTGAGACGAATCGGATCATAAACGGTAAAGTCGTCCGCCATCTTGAACTAAATTTTAGACTAGACATTCGTAATCCGCGACCCCGAAAACCCCTAGATATCGATTTTGATCGATTTGGACCATAAATGACAAAAGTCGTTTGCCATATTAGCGCCGCCATTTTGAATTTCTAAATTTTGACCAAGAATTCATAATTGGAGATCTCGAAAACCCCCAGATATCGATTTTGAGTCGAATCGGATCATAAACGGTAAAGTCGTCCGCCATCTAGTTTTTTTTTATATGAAAATGTTAAAGTGTATTGTCAGCGGACTTATACACATGTGCAAAATTTCAAAGCTCTGGTTTAATTAGAACTAATCGAAATTTTGATTGCAAGATTTGACCTAAACAAATAACAAACAAACAAATATTGCAAGTTAAATAAAAGCTTTTAAAAACGACAAATGTTTCGTTTACGAGACTTCTAACACAAAACATAACCAGTGCAGACAGGTTTTCAAATGAGTTCCCATTTTATGTATCTCTTCGAGTAGTGCAGTCATTGAAGCGAAAAATAGGGTCTTACCTCCGAAATATTTTACTACGAACCGATTTACATGAAATTTTGGAATTAGGCTTATCTTACCCTTAACTTCAATAGTGATATTGACCCGACCTCCGTTTTTTATTTTTAAGGGGAAAACGTATTTAATAATAAGGAGTGAAATCGTAAAGTGTTCTCTAACACAATTATCTCATGTTTAACCCATTTTCAACCCCTAAAAAACTTTACAACCCATGCAAACGACCCCTAAATTGAAGAAAATTACAAAAAATACTTTTGTATAACTTAAAAAGATTTAAATATAGAGTAAATATTGTTTTACGTTCTCTACCTTAATTATCATATTTTTAGCCCCTTTGCAACCCTTAAAAACAACCCCTCAATTAAAAATTGTATAAAAAAATTTCTTTTGATGAACGCAAAATGATTTAAATGTTGTTCCACGTTCTCGAAAATGACTATCATATGTTTAGCTTTTCAATCCTTAAAACTACCCCTAAATTAAAACATTGAAAATATATGTTTATACAATTAAAAATAATTTAATTATAGCGTAAGTAATCAGATACTTTTTATTGAATAAAATATTATCTAGAAATGTACTAGATTAAATTAGTAATTAATTATAAAAAAATTCTGCAACAAGAGCATTACAATACATAAAAAAACTATTACACCAATCGTCCATGACTCAATATCGGAGTTGCTGTCGTAATCAAGATCTTCGTCTGGGTCAATTGGAGGGCTATTCTGGCAGTTATCTCCACTGCATGTTCCACAAGTTACATTGCAAAACAGCCGACTCTTCGGCATCCGCAAGTGGCTCCGCAACCTTTTTTGCAGTTGCAAAAAATCATTTTAAGTAAATCTTGTGGTGCAGGTGGATCTGCAGTTTTTATTGGATATACATATATGAACGTTTGTATGTATTCGTGCGTATGTTTCCGATATATATATATATATAGAAAAAAAAAGTTTAGTTTTTGGACCATAACTCCTTCAATTTTAAAGCTATCACAACTTTAAAAAAAAACATTTTAAAGGTAATTGAAAGAGCTACAACTCATTATGACATGTAGTGTAAAACTCTTCATTTTGAAACGGTGAAGGGTCAAAGGGCTCGAGAGAGACTGTGATTGCGCTACCGCGCGCTCTTTAAACAGTCATATCTCCGTCAATTTTGGTCTGACACAAAAAAAAACAAAATTTTTGTCAAAAAAAGACCTACATTTTTTATCATTACAGTTTTTTACGTATCTTTCATTATTTTTGAAATTATTATGATAAAAGGTGTTATTTTTTAAAATGAAAAAAAAGTTTTTTCTTAAAATCGTGATTTTTTTGAAAAGTATGCATTCCAAAGCAGCCAAACGGCTGGAGTCCAATAAACTCTTCATATTAAAGTTAAATCTAGACGGAATACGATTAATTTTAATTTTGGCGGAAATGGCACTTATGAAACACATCGATTTTAAAAAAAAATATTAGATGTCCCTCTTTCTTTCATTACAACTCACTCACTTTACGTGCAAAAGACTTTTAACACTGCTCATTTTAAAGATTATTTTAAGCACTATAAAAAATTTCATTGTCATATGGATAAAATGTATCCGTTGTCCGCTAGATGGCATTGAATACATCGATTAAAGTTCAGACCAAAAAAAAACGGCTCTTATCTTCAATATCTCGCTTAATATTGCACTTAGAACACTCTTTGAAAAACCAATTTTTTCATTTTCTTACCTTCTACAATTTTGTTTATTATAAAATTATCGTTAAAACGCATATTTTTTGAGATATTTGCAAAAAACCGTTGAAAAACGTGGGAAAATTCCGAGTTTTCAATCTCCAATAACTTGAAAAGTATTAAGTTTTTGAAAAAACTGTATAGAACACTTTTTGCTTAGAATTGGGTCTTCTATCGATTCTATTTTGACCAAAAATTTCCACTAACGAGAAGGGATGGCAACCACCCCCAGGGTAAGAACGGAGGTCGGATCAATATAACTTTTGAAGTTAAGGGTAAGATAAGCCTAATTGAAAAATTTCATGTAAATCGGTTCGTAGTAAAATATTTCTGAGGTATAAAGCTTCAATGACTGAACTAGAGCTGAGGATGAATAAGCTATACAAATTTGTACGGCAAGTAACGTCAAAAGTCGTCAGCATTGAAAGGGTTAAAAACTTCTCTATAAGTGCTAATCGTACTTCAAAAATGATTAATGACAACAGAAAAAAAATATCATCTGTATTTTTTCTCCAAGTTAAATATCAATAGTGAGAGTGCATCAAATTAACTACTAGAGAACTACTTCACTTTTATTTTATGATTAGATAAAAGAAATATGTTGATAACTGATAAGTAACTATCATTTAAAAACTTAGTTGTTAGCTTTTTTTCAACTGCTAATATTCTACAGTATTTAGCCTTGGCCATTAGTTAGAGTAAGGTTAATAGGCCTTAAAAAGGCTTTGTGATTGTAATAATTATCATGGCCGGCGACATAGAACATGGCGGTAATACACTCGCACCGAAACCAGGTAAGTTACAGGTTTTTAGTTTCAATGCATTTATATAAGATAGCCCAAAATTTTCTCCCGATATTTCTGCAACTGATAGTACATACAAAAATGATGGCAGTCTTTTATATAAACTTATTTCCGAAAATGAACAATAGGGAGATATATCCCTTAAAAGGGGGATAATAAATTTCAGTTTTTCTGCAATATCTTCCGACTTATCAAATTCATATTTTAAACTTAATCTTAAGCCATCGAATACAAGCTGCTCAAATATCTCCCGAGGAAAGGTATTGTGCAGTTGACGTACATCGTTAACGCAATCCTGCGACTACAGCACTGGCCTAGCCAGTGGAAGGGCGCTGTGGTCGTGCCCATCTTGAAACCGAAGAAGAACGCGCAGCTCGTCGGCAGCTACAGGCCCATCTCGTTGCTGTCGGCGATCTCCAAGTTGGTGGAGAAGGTCGTCCTGATCAGACTCGATGCTGTTCAAAACGAACTTCACATCGACGACGAGTCCCAATTCGGCTTCAGGAGGGGCAGGAGCACCGTCCAACAGGTCGTTAGGATGGTTAACGATGTGAAGGTGCAATGCAACCTCGGGAAGAGCACCGCCATGGTGCTCCTCGATATTGAGAAAGCCTTCGATACCGTCTGGATCCCGGGCTTACTCTACAAACTTCATAACTTTCCGACGCACATCACCAAACTTATCCACTCGTTCCTGACGGGCAGAACCCTGCAGGTTCGGGTGAATAATAAACTGTCAACTCGGCGGGACATTCGTGCGGGCGTCCCGCAAGGATCGTGCCTGACACCGAAGTTGTACAACTTGTACGTCTCGGACTTCCCAGAGTTCCCGAATACTAAGCTGGCCAAGTACGCTGATGACACGGCCATGTACGCGCATTCACATAACGCGCAGGCGGCAAACATGCTGCTAAAGGCACATGGCTCGTGCCACAGCTTATTACGACCAGTGGAAGATTCGGGTCAACGCTGAGAAGTCCGAGGCGATATGCTTCACGCGTCGGTTCACAGAAAACCGCATAATCACACCAATCTCGATCAGGGGCAACCAAATTCCTATCAGGGGATGCGTGAAGTATCTAGGGGTTCGACTGGACAGAGGACTGACGTTCAATACCCCCATAAACGAAACCATACGGACGGTCTACTCCCTGTCCAGGAGTCTGTATCCGCTCATGGTCAGGGGTAGCAGACTAAACAGACAAAATAAGAAATTGTTGTACATGATGGTGGTCAGGCCGCCCATCACATACGCGGCGCATACCGGCCACGACAATGAAAAAACTAAAAGTACTAGAACACAAATATATGCGCCTTATATCAAATTCTGGAAGATACACCTCCCTCAGAGACCTCTACGAATGCTGCAACGACATAACCCCGACAGCCGACTACGTCCACCACATTTCTCAAAACTTCTACTCATTCAAGCTGGGCGATAGTCCGCTAACAAGACACATTACACAAATTAGACGGCATAATGCACCATTTCGGATTAAACACCCCTTACCTTACCAGACGTTGCCAATCTTCCGGCAGCCAACTTTCACCAACTATACCTTCCCTGATACTATCCACCTTTCACTGATATTTCATACCTTTCGCCCGCTTTAAATCTTTCCTGTCCCCCTCTTCTTTTGTTTTTGTGTCGCTTTTTTGTTCCTTTGTTTCTGTTTGTACTTTTTGTCTGTAAATTCTTTATTCCGTCATTAATATTGTAACAGCACCCAAATTTTTTAAACCAAAACAATCAAAATTTAGAATCACAGTTTAGGCCTGCCTTGCGCAACCCGTAGTTGAAGCAACTCGCGGACGGCACTTCGTACAAGTTATGGTGTCGGCGTCAGTGCAAAAATTAAACAGTATAGTTCTTCGCAAGTGTTTTCGTTAAGTGTTTTTAGTTTTATACAGTTCTATTTTAAGCTTTCTTTTTCAAGCATTTGTTATTATACCACCTGATTTTATTTTATTTGTTAAAAAGGAGTTTAGGTTTTAGTGTTTTATGTTTTATAAAATTATAAAATATAGGAATTATAATAATATTCCAACCTATCTGCAAGTGCCTTATATAAATAAGGACTCAACAGATTAAACCAAAACAGCTATTCCCCCTTACGAGCGCTGAATTATATGGTAAAATTTGCGTATTTTGTCTAAACACAGTTAGCACCAAAATACAATGATTTGGAATGCTCGAAAATTCTACGAGGAAGATGCGAGGCCTCCTTCATTTCAGGATGTCACTAACTGCAGACCGGTTTCGACCTAGTTTTGGGTCTCGTCAGTGCAGTACAAGTGATACCTTCAATACCTTGGGTTCGCATCTCATAGACACTGTTAAGTTCCACCGCAGTAGAGCGTAACTAGCGCCATCTTTCAGAAGTCTCGAAATAATCCAAATCGAACATAAAATTGATAATCATCACTGAATAAGCAATTTTATAGCAGAAGAAAATTTTATAAAATTATAAAATATAGGAATTATAATAATATTCCAACCTATCTGCAAGTGCCTTATATAAATAAGGACTCAACAAATCAAACCAAAACAGCTATTCCCCCTTACGAGCGCTGAATTATATGGTAAAATTTGCGTATTTTGTCTAAACACAGTTAGCACTATAATACAATGATTTGAAATGCTCGAAAATTCTACAAGGAAGATGCGAGGCCTCCTTCATCTCAGGATACAATTTTTGCTTTCACCAAACCAGTCCCGTCTCGGCCCGGCTTTGCGATTCGCCACCGCGTCAACGTGGTGGTCGCAGGGTCGGTCCCGGGATAGGTGCTGGTGAGGCAGCTTATACAATGTACCATTATTTTGAATAAATTTATTTTGCATTGAATTAAATAAGCCATCCGGATAGTAGTTTAAATGGTATCACTCAAACTCTCTCTTCTGCTTAAGGGGTAGCTTTAGAGGGTGATTGTCAATATTTTCCTCATAACTTTACTTTTTTCATATTTCTAAGAATTGTTATAAGAAACAAATTTTCAGATCATCAGAAATAAAAAAGGTATTTTATTAGTAAATTCTTTTACAAATAAAGGATGCTTTGAAATATTACTTTGACATTTCTGTTATCTATTAGACTTTGATTTTTTTTTTAATAATTCCAGTTTAATTATTAATATTATTAAATCATGGGTGATTACACGTTCTCTGAATTAACAGACGTAGCTGTGAAATCTTATAAAGATAAACTCTACGATAAGTACTAGACGGGCTTAAGAATGGGTATATCTCACCGTAGCGCTTTAAAAGTACTACATAAACAACAATAATTGCATAAGTTCCATTACAGATAAACTCAAGAATTATTACCTGAGAATATGCCAATAAGTGTTGATTTTCGTGAATTGTTGCAACTCTAGGGAATCAGTTAGTTGGATACCATATATTTGGAAATTAAATGATGATTTTTATGAAAATACCTTGCAGGAAATATTAGGTAATATTTCATTGTGAAGGAGAAGAAATATGTTTTTTATGCATGACGGTGCAACCCCAAATTATACCAGAATATGATTACTATACACAACCACCATCCTAATAGATGGATTGGCCGGGGCGCAAATGCACCAAGGTGACCTGCTCGGACTCCTGACCTAACTCCTCTTGATTTCACGGTATGGAGTTATCTAAAAGCATAAGTTTATAATACTCAAATTGATACGATTGAACAGCTGGGAGAAAAAATCGATCAAGAGTTTACAATGATACAGAATGATGATAGCGAATTCAACGTTTAACAATAGAAATTAGCTAAGATATGGCCAAAACTTCCCGAGCAGTGTATATTTAAAAAAACAGCTATTAGCTCAGAAATAATCATATCAAAAAAATGAATGAGGAGCTTGTTTGATTGACGGAAAATTATGCGGTATATCTAATTTCTAAGGAAATACATTTTGTCACTAAGAAATACATTTTTTATGCAAAATAGGCCTTTCATAATTTTTCTATTACACATGCCATGTTTAAATGAACCAAATGTCCAAAGTCTTACTATCCAAATCATAGTTTACATTACAAGCCTGCGACAAAAAACTTAAGGCAGTCTTAATATCATTAGATCCGTCAAAAGCACTCGACACCATCGATCACAAATTACTGTGCGCTTAATTACAACAGTATGGATTCGACGACAGAGCTACAAATTTTTTTACACCGTATTTGTATGTTATTTCGGGCGTACCGCAGGTTTCAATTGTTGGTCTTCAATCATATGCAAACGACTGACAAGCTGTTATATTAAAAATTTAAAAATATATATTAATTTCGTGTAGTTATAAGAAACAACTCAAAAATTTCATCTTTCAGCTAAGTTACTAGGAGTACGTCACGGCCAATACGCTCTCCTGCTTACTGCCATAGTTCTAGGTTTTGGAATGCGTTCCGTCCTGAATGTGGCAGTTATTGCCATGCTTAGTGAGGATCCTCCAGACGAGAGTGTTCCGGTGAGTAATGTTTTAATTTTAGTCGTATGTATTGATAACATTTGGGAGGATACCCAATAAGGTGTACAAAAGCTGAGGATCACTGAAGTCGAAGTAGTTTAGTGGACGTTGTTTCCGTCGTAATTCGGCAACATTTTTGGCAGATGCTACTGTAGGCATCAGTAACTTCAGAGGACATGGACCTAGGAAAACTGTAATTAACTGAGGAATACATAAGAATTTCCATTCCGAATAAAATAGATATTGTGGATAAAATGAAAAAATCATCGATAAAACGCCGATAATTGCATCACTATAGAATCTAATATACTTAATACTACTCTCACTATATCTACATCTTTTGTGGCAGCACCTAACTGTTCAATTGCAATTAACGCACAAATGAATCTTGACGTCATCGCTTTAACCTTGTCACTATCCTTTAATTTAAACTAACATATAAATAACATTTTTCTCGTTGTTTTTCAGACTTATCCAGAATGGTCCAGTAAAAAGAACATAATGCTTTCTTCCTTCTTCTGGGGTTACATATGTTTCCAAGTTGGTGCTGGCCAGATAGCCAAGAACTATGGCCCAAAGTTGTTCTTAGGCGGTGCAATGCTCATCAGTTCAATTTCTGTACTTCTTTTGCCTTGCCTAGGAGCGCAGTTTGGATACACAGGCATTATAGTAAGCAGGGTGGCACAAGGTATGACCCAGGGTTTCCTGTTTCCGTCCAATCATAATCTGCTCAGTTCCTGGACGCCAATCTCTGAGAGGGCAAAAATAGGAGGCTTAGTTTACGCTGGTAAGTTATTTTTTCGCCGATTAACAGCGAAGTACTAACTTTGCTGACTAATATCAATCAGCAAAGTGTCACTTTCCCTGCCTAGGCAGGAAGGTGCTCAATTTCCCTGCCTAGGCAGGAAAGTGAGCACTTTCCTGCCTAGGCAGGGAAAGTGACACTTAGTTTCCATGGTAACCAACTAGTAACAACTGCAATTTTTAATGAATTTTTATTGAATTTATTACAACAAAAATAGAGAGAGTGAGAATTGTAATAATTTCATTATTTTAGAATATTTTTTTACCACTGAAAAATCAAAGTTGACGAATGGATTTTTAAAGCTTATAAACTTAATAACATATTGAATATACGCACCGCATTAGTTCTAGAGACCCTGCCAAAATAATAAATATATAATCAGAACTCATAAAGTTATATTATTTTTTGTAATCATGTATGAGGTTTCCATGTTTCTATGAGCCAACGATGTAGACTTTATAGTATTTTTGAAAGCTCTTACGAGCGAGAGTGTTTTATGAATATTTATTATGATTTTACTCCCTTCCCTCCACGAGTTTTTATAAGAATTGAAAATAAATATGTTTATCAAAAATTTGACAAGAAATTGCATTAAAACTTTATAGGCATCTAAAAGGAATCATATGCCGAGTTTTTAAAAGATTTTAAGTGTTAATTTCTTGATGTGCCTTAAAGGTAATTATAAGTTTTCAACAGGCGCACGAGTAAAACGAATCTTTAACAAAAATTCACTGACGTTGTTTTGTATGCATTTGTAGGGGTTTATGAGCAAAGTTTATAGACGACTTAAAGAGAAATTGCCTACGAGACTTCATGAGCATTGAAGATATTGTAGTATAGCAAGTATTTTACAAGAATTTAGTCAAGATATTATGAAGGTTTTACAAGTATTTTCGTATAAAATTTTCGAAAGCTTCAAAAAGAGATTCCATGATGTTTCTTAATAGTTTTAAAAGTACTATAAGTAAACATTGTCTTTAAGAGATTTTACAGATATGTGATTAAAAGCTTTCACATTAATTTATGAATGAAGTTCGTATGAGATTCTAGCGCATTCTAGGAAATTGAAATGAGTAAGTATAAGAATTTATAGTCAAGAGTTTACGAGCTTTTACAAGTATTTTCGTATAAAATGTTCGAAAGTTTCAAAAAGAGATTCCATGACGTTTCTTAACAGTATTTGTAAGTTTTAAAAGCGCTATAAGTAAACATTGTCTTTAAGAGATTTTGCAGTTATGTGATTAAAAGCTTTCACATGAATTTATGAATTAAGTTTGTATGAGATTTGAAGAGGTTTTATAATCACAGTTTGTACGAGCATTCTAGGGGCTTGAAGAGAACAAGTATTTTACAAGAATTTACAGTCAAGAGTTTACGAGCTTTTGCAAGTATTTTTGTATAAAATTTTCCAAATTTTCAAAGAGAGATTCCATGTTGTTTCTTAACAGTATTTGTAGGTTTTAGAAGTACTCTAAAGTCATTGTCATCTAAAAGATTTATTACTGTTTCAAATATAATCTATTAGAATCTTGTCAACTCATGTATTTTTAGTTTTAGAAACTTGTCAAATCTTATATATGTTTTTATGAGCTTTTATGAGGGAGTTTTAGCAGAAGATGTACGCTATGGGATTTGCATCATAAACATGCACAAGTCTTGTATGACATGGAAGAATTACCATGACCTATTTTGTTTTGGCATGTACTGATGCCGGATGAAATAAGAATATACACTACTCGGCTAGGTTTTGCGCATGGAACAGAGATTAACAGAGCTCGCGTAAAAAACAGTTCTATTATTGTCTTATGTTGTTTTCATCCATTCAAAATTAGTACGATTTGACTTCTACAAACATTAACCAGTATACTTCTATAACAACTAGTCGTGTATGCTTATAGGGGCTCCACTTGGGACCGTGATAGCTCTGCCCCTAACTGGGATCATTTCAGCCTCAGTCGGATGGCCCGTGGCATTTTATCTTTATGGAGCGCTTGGTATTGTTTGGTCTTTAGTTTGGATGTGGGTTGGTGCAGATAGTCCTTCAACGCACAGAAGTATCTCGGCAGAGGAAAGAAAATACATCGAAGCAGGACTTCCCACAGATGATAAAGAAGTAAGTTTCTGAATTAAGAAAGCTGCTTTTAAACAGACTGACGACATATGAATGAGATATAAAGTAAAGGGTATTTTAAGAGTTTGGAAACAATAAATCACATCGAAAAGAAGACAAAGTCAGTCATACGGGGGTGTATGTCAATTCCATTGCCATAATTTAACGGGTGTTAACAAAGGACTCTTTAGTGTATAAGTATTTATTTACCGATGGCAAAAGTTTTATTTATAGTTTATATCTGCAGAAGTTTATACCGCAAGTTTGCTTAGGAAGTATTTTATAAGGTGAAATTTTACTCGTATGAAATGGCCGATATGCATTTCATGTATGACAAAGCAAATATTTTTGTATCCAATCGCTCGCGCCCGTTAAAATATGGCAACAGAATTTTAGGACAGCCTGTATAACAAACCGAATAAAATTTTCAGTCTATACCAACTCCATGGAAGTCGATATTCACTTCACTTCCATTCTGGTCCATAATAATCGCACACTGTGGCCAGAACTGGGGCTATTGGACCTTGCTTACAGAAATTCCTAGTTATATGGAGAAAATTTTAGAGTTCAAGATAGCTTCTGTAAGTATTTCATACATTTGGATCGACGCTAAAAAGAAAAATCTGCTATTTGCCACATTTTATTTACTTTTATTTTACAGAACAGTTATCTTTCTGCCCTGCCGTATTTTGTCCAATGGCTAATAAGTTTGGTTTTGAGTCCTGCCGCTGATCTACTAATAATAAGGAATATATTAAGTATACGTTCAAGTAGAAAAGTCTTTAATTCTATCGGTAAGTTACTATAAATTATAAATTTTTACTTCCACGTCCAGTGGAAGTATAGTAACGCAAAAATTATTTTTTTTTTGTTGAAATAGGCTTAAATGTCATGAAAAGTCGAGATTTGAGCGATTTCCTGTCTGTCGGTCTGTCTGTATCTTTCTTTTGTGCGCACGTTTATTCTGGAACCGTTTATGATATTGGCTTGCAATTTGGTACACTTATATATTGTAATGAGATCTGGAACTAGATTATATTATTATATTGATCTAATTCGGTAAGAGTCCATGAAATTGAAATTTAGGGCATGTACGTAAAGTCAGTCTCAATTTTTTTTTTGCATCAGCCACCCCTATTATGAAAGGGAGTAAAAAAATTAAATGTGATTTATTGTGTATACAAGAACGAGACGTCTCAAAAAAATTTTGTGGCATCAGCTACCTCCTCTACCACCCCCTTGCCACCCCCACTCTATTAATAAACGCAGTAAAAGATTAAATTGAGATTTACTGTGTATACGAGAACTAGGGACTCTAAAATTTTTTTGGCATCAGCCACCTCCTCTACCACCCCCACCCTATTGTTAAAGGGAGTAAAAAATTAAATTGTGATTTAGTGTGTGTACGAGAACCAAGGGCCTCTAAAATTTATTTTGGCATTAGTTACCCCCTCTACCACCCCCGCCTTATTGTTTAAGGGAATAAAAGTTTAAATTGGGATTTAATGGGTATACGAGAACTAAGAGCTTCTAAAATTTTATTACATTAGCCACCCCCTCTACGATCCCCACTCTATTATTAAAGGGAATAAAATATTATATTGGGATATAGTGTGTATAACACTTGGCTACAAAATCTGGATGTGGAAGTAGTGATTCTCTGGGCAGCGGTTTATTATATACAAGGAAGATACTGTTAAAATATTTAGATTAGTAAAATGCGACTTACAGGAATCACGGCGATTTTTCAATCCGAAAATAATTCTAATGGCTCGTTTTTGTGTAGTAATATAGTTGCCCGGTAGAGTTACCCCAAAAGATTATTCCATAAGAGATAAGGACACCGAGAACTGCGTGACAAAATATTTTCAGAACGTTTTTGTTTATTCCCTTATTTGCCATAGCTCTCAAATAATAACATACGCTATTTAATTCTTTAAAAAGCGTTGCCGATGAGTTCGGTACATAAGATGGCAGATCATTTATGTAGAATAAAAAATTGAAGTGTACCCAGGACTGGTCCCTGAGGTACCCCATTTAACAATATTCCGAACGCAAATATTCTGATGGTTTGGAAGGTTTCTATAAAATTATTCGCTGTGCCTTGTCCAAAAAGTAACTCTGAAGCTATTTTAATGCTATACCACGTATGCCATAGAGTTATAGTTAGAGTATTATGCTAAATTTACGCTATCGCATGCTATACCAACTAATAATTTGAATTTGAGGCTAATAATCTTTTATTCATAAGTTTCTCAAAAATGTTTGATATTGTAATTAAAATAAGGAAATGGGTTGATAATTTGAAATTGATTGCAGATTTCCTTTCTCAAATAGTGACAAATGTGACCTTTTCAAAGCTTTTGGGAAAACACCTTGTATAAAAGATTCATTGAACAGATTTTCAAGTTTATCAGCCTAGCTACGTGTTTATACTTTTTTTTAAACAAAATTGGCGAAATATTGACATATCCTGAAAACTTTTTATTTCAGAATTTTTTTGTGATGAACAATATTTCGTCTCTGTCAGTTGTTTTTATAAAAAACGTGTTGTTATTCACTTCAGTGTAATTCTATAGATAAGTGTTTACCATTCTTGCTGCATTGTTTTGCAGTATTGAAGCATTAATAATATTCAAAAATAATCATTCCACCAAGATGTCTGTATGTGATTGTATTTCTCAGTAATTATCCTCTATTTTTAAGTCATTCGGTACATGTTGTTTGCTTTTCCTTTATTTATAAGTTCCCATATTTTTTGGTTTTGTTGTCGATACTACGTCTTTTTCCATATTGATATTTTTTGCTTGGATAATAACTTTTTTAATATTGCACAATAACATTTTTTATAATTTTCAAGTATGTCGTTTTTATACTTACGGCTTAATTTTATCAATTGCCTTTTATGTAAGTAGGAAATATTCCTTTTGTAATCCACCAGATCTTACGATGCACTTTATAATTTTTTCGAGAAATAATATAGCTTTAATATTGTCTGAAAGTTATTTGTGGCATTCTACGAATATTCTTTCCTATTATTTGGGTTTTCTACCACATGTATTATTATCCTCTTCAAAAACAAATCACCGAATCTACAAAATAATAGAATTATTCGAAAAAAAACATCCCGTGACGTTTACGCTAAAGGAATAGTCAGAGGTTATGTTTTGCAAATAATATAAATCGGAATAAACACAGAAATAATGTATTTTGCTGACGTTTCGGAAAGTAATCTCTTTCCGTTTTCAAAGCTTTTTTTGGAAGAACTCTTATTTTGCTGTGTATGTCAAATACACAGCTTTAAGATTGTGTTTATGTTATTTCCATAGGTACTGACTATTTATACAGAACATAGAACTGATGATATTTTGTTTTGGATAATATTGAGTTTGGTAAGTTCTTCTTTTAACATTGGTAGCCAGGTTGTACAAATATCTACAGAACAATTCGATACGCACTTGTCTTCATTTAATAATATTATTGCTGATTCTTTAATTTTTCGTTTTTTTTGGTATCTGCTTCTTTTGTTAAAATTTTTGCCGAGTCCCAGTTTATTCTATGTCCGTTTTCCCAAGCATGTTCACAAATCTTTGATTTCTGAATTTCATTCTTTCTAATGTAATTCTTGTGCTCATCCAACCTCACACTGAAAGGTCTGGATGACTCATCCACATAACATTTATCACATTCGCACGGGAGATTGTAAATACAGTTTTTTGAATTCTGCTCCCTGTTTATCGGTTTTGTTTTTGTTAAAATAGATCTTAAAGTGTTCCCCATTTGAAATATCGTCCTAACATCAAATTTGTCACCTATACGGCGTAGCTTTTCCGATAGTCCGTATACATAAGGAACTATTGCTGTATAATGACGTTCAGGTTTTTGTCGTACCTGATTGTCCCTATTTTCAACATTTATGAAAACTCTATCAACAAAGGTTTCAGGATATTGATTTTGTACTAGAACCTCTTTTAACATTTATTGACTGATTTGAGTTAAAATTTAGATATCTATTAGTATGTGTTGGTTTTCTATAAACGCTTGTTTCAATTGTATTATTTACCCTTCTAATTAAAACATCTAAAAACGGTAGTTCATTCCTACTTTCTACTTCTAATGTGAATTTAATAGACGGTTCCTTACTATTTATATTTTCCAAAAAACTATCTAGTAAATCGACATCATGAGGCCAAATTGCAAAAATATCGTCAATATATCTCCACCAGACAACCGGTTTGTTTATACAATTTTGAACATATGTGTTCTCAAAGTTCTCCATAAATATGTTGCTTAAAATTGGTGATAATGCAGACCCCATAGCCATACCAAAATCCTGCTGATAGAACTCATTGTCCAATTGAAAATAGGTTGTTTTTATACGCATTGTTAAGAGCTCCATAATGCTATTACACTTAATTTAATTCTAGTTTCCAAATTATTATCATTTAGCAACCTGTCTTTAACTATTTTTAAGGTTTCATCTACCGGAACATTGGTAAAAAGACTAACTACATCAAAACTAACCATCAGGTGTGATTCATGAATATCGTTTTCATAAATCTTTTCTATAAAATGTTTACTATTTTTAATATATGAATCGGTATTTCCAGATAATGGATCAATAATTTTAAGTAAAAATTTTGCCAAATTATGACATGGTGAATTAGAACTAACAATTGGTCTTAAAGGAATATTTTGTTTGTGTCTTTGGTAAGCCATAAAAAAGCTTACTATGATGTGGTGTAAGTTTCCTTCGTTCAAAATCATTAAATTCATGTTTGTATTTAAACAAAGTCCTGTAAATTTTGCTCTCTATTGATTTTGTTGGATCTTTGTTTAGGTTTGAGTAGGGTCCCTCATTTACAAGAGTCATGATTTTGTGTTATATATATTTTTATCTATAATGACTGAAAAACCTGAACGTCACTATACAGCAATAATTCCTTATGTATACGGACTATCGGAAAAGCTACGCCGTATAGGTGACAAATTTGATGTTAGGACGATATTTCAAACGGGGAACACTTTAAAAACAAAACCGATAAACAGGGAGCAGAATTCAAAAAACTGTATTTACAATATCCCGTGCGAATGTGATAAATGTTATGTGAGTGAGTCATCCAGACATTTCAGTGTGAGGTTGGATGAGCACAAGAATTACATTACAAATAATGCAATTCAGAAATCAAAGATTTGTGAACATGCTTGGGAAAACGGACATAGAATAAACTGGGACACGGCAAAAATTTTAACAAAAGAAACAAATACCAAAAAAAGAAAATTAAAGAATCAGCAATAATCTTATTAAATGAAGTGCGTATCGAATTGTTCTGTAGATATTTGTACAACCTGGCTACCAATGTTAAAAGAAGAACTTACCAAACTCAACATTATCTAAAAGAAAATATCATCAGTTCTATGTTCTGTGTAAGTAGTAAGTATCTATGGAAATAACATAAACAGAATCTTAAAGCTGTGTATTTGACATGCACAGCAAAACAAGAGTTCTTCCAAAAAAAGCTTTGAAAACGGAAAGAGATTACTTTCCGAAACGTCAGCAAAATACATTATTTCTGTGTTTATTCCGATTTATATTATTTGCAAAACATAACCTCTGACTATTCTTTTGGCGTAAACGTCACGGGCGCAGAGGTTTTTTTCCAATAATTCTACTATTTTGTAGATTTGGTGATTTGTTTTTCAAGAGGATAATAATACATGTGGTAGAAAACCCAAATAATAGGAAAGAATATACTGAACTTATTCCATTTGGCTGTTTCAAACTGTATTTATGATACTTTAACTGGAATAATTGTCATTTTTTATTTAATTTATTTTAGAAAGGAACTTGCAGTTAATAGTACAAGTACAGTCTTAATCGATGTTAGATTTTAAGTGTGTAATTAGTTACAAATTATACCACTCAACCGTGTTTCGTTCCAGGTCTCTTCATACCCGCTCTGGCGTTGTTCTCCTTAAATTTTGTGGGAAGCACCCAGAAAATACTCACAATAATAGTTTTGGTGCTCGCTGTTGGTTTCAACGCTGGCGTGTACAACGGTTTCCAAGTTAATCACATAGATATATCTCCTATACATGCTGGAACACTCATGGCAATCACAAATACCTCGGCTACCTTTTTTTCGATACTTGCACCACTGGCAGTAGACGCTCTAAAAGCAATCAGTGGATACGAAGAGGTAAGGCATAAAAAATAAAACTACATTAACATGCTTCAACAGTTTTATAACGTTATTTCATTTCAGACTGTCAAATCCCTCTGGAACATAGTGTTTTCCTTGGCCGCCTGTGTGTATGTAGTGGCAGGGATATTTTATATTTGTGCAGCTTCAGGAAAGGTACAACCTTGGGACAACGCTAAAGTGAACGAGGCAACGGAAGCAGAAAAAATCAGGCAACCCAGTTATAACCGTTACCAGAAAAAAATTTCCAGAGAGATGTGTTTTGTAGACTAAGGCGTATCTGTGCGCTTGAAAAAAGCTGTATCTCCAATAATCTGTTAGTTGCTAGCTGAGCATTATACTTATTGTCATAAAATTTGTATAGTATGTAAAGTAGGCAATATTTTTTATATTTTTACTGTGGCACTTGTTCTTGTTGGATTATCGAGTCTCAAAATTTGGGCAAAAGTAACAGTTCTTTCCAAAAATGGCGAACATAATCTGACAATTAATGCTACCCTTGAATATTTAAATGAACCAGGGTTTGGGAGCTTTGATGTGTTCTACAAGATTGTTTCGAATAATGTTTTCTACTGGTCGATAGCCGTGAGGTGGCAATCGCGATTAATCGCATCGCACCAGCGGGTTCGAATCCTGGCTCCGGCATTGTCGGGGGAAATGGTTGTATGTCCGCGTTTTTTTAATGTGTAACCCCCCTTCCGCACAAGCCCCTGGCTTTTGGAATTAGGGGTTGTCTAAGTTCTGTGATGTTTATTTAAAAATAACATTAGTTAGGTATCTGTTAGAAACAAAAAAAAAATTTCAATGTTTTCTGCATCATGAATATTCTTTCAATGTTAAAACTACAGAGGAACATGTTAGCTTGAAATTACATACTAAAAACCTGGCTTTCACAATAGCCAGTTATTATGAAGATATTTACGAGAATATGGTACGGTAAAAATGATAATCTTGTCTGTTATTCGTTTTTTAAACATCTTTCCCTGCTGATTTGGATTAACGGTACCAATAATCTGCTCACGTGTCAAAAGTTAATAATTTTGAACACGTAACTAATTTATTACATAAGGGTGGCTCTAAGCAACAACCAATATGTCAATCAGATAAATATAACATAATATAAATGTAAAATGTAAAGTAATTTTATTTATTTAATAGAAATATTTTTATAGTTATGTGTGATATTTTTAATTTAATTGTTTTACGATAGTAAAATATTTACACTCGATATTGTGTGAAAGTTTTTTGTGACATTCTACGAATATTCTTTCCTATTATTTGGGTTTTGTACCACATGTATTATTATCCTCTTCAAAAAACAAATCACCGAATCTACAAAATAATAGAATTATTGGAAAAGAGCCTCTGCGCCCGTGACGTTTACGCCACGGAATAGTCAGAGGTTATGTTTTGCAAATAATATAAATCGGAATAAACACAGAAATAATGTATTTTGCTGGCGTTTAGGAAAGTAATCTCTTTCCGTTTTCAAAGCATTTTTTGGAAGAACTCTTATTTTGCTGTGTATGTCAAATACATAGCTTTAAGATTCTGTTTATGTTATTTCCATAGATACTTACTACTTACACAGAACATAGAACTGATGATATTTTCTTTTAGATAATGTTGAGTTTGTTAGGTTCTTCATTTAACATTGGTAGCCAGGTTGTACAAATATCTACAGAACAATTCGACACGCACTTATCTTCATTTAATAAGATTATTGCTGATTCTTTAATTTTTGTTTTTTTGGTATCTGTTTCTTTTGTTAAAATTTTTGCCGAGTCCCAGTTTATTCTACGTCCGTTTTCCCAAGCATGTTCACAAATCTTTGATTTCTGAATTTCATTCTTTCTAATGTAATTCTTGTGCTCATCCAACCTCACACTGAAATGTCTGGATGACTCACCCACATAACATTTATCACATTCGCACGGGATATTGTAAATACAGTTTTTTGAATTTCGCTCCCTGTTTATTGGTTTTGTTTTCGTTAAAATAGATCTTAAAGTGTTCCCCGTTTGAAATATCGTCCTAACATCAAATTTGTCACCTATACGGCGTAGCTTTTTCGATAGTCCGTATACATAAGGAATTATTGCTGTATAATGACGTTCAGGTTTTTGTCGTACCTGATTGTCCCTATTTTCAACATTTATGAAAACTCTATCAACAAAGGCTTCACGATATTGATTTTGTACTAGAACCTCTATGATAAGTTTTTCTCGTTATTTAATATTTCATTATTAGATGAAATTATTTTGGCCCTATCGTATAAACATTTTACAACACTCCTTTTAACATTTATTGACTGATTTGAGTTAAAATTTTGATATCTATTAGTATGTGTTGGTTTTCTATAAACGCTTGTTTCAATTGTATTATTTACCCTTCTAATTAAAACATCTAAACACGGCAGTTCATTCCTACTTTCTACTTCTAATGTGAATTTAATAGACGGTTCCTTTCTATTTATATTTTCCAAAAAACTATCTAGTAAATCGACACCATGAGGCCAAGTTGCAAAGATGTCGTCAACATATCTCCAAAATTGTATAAACAAACCGGTTGTCTAGTGGAGATATGTTGACGACATCTTTGCAATTTGGCCTCATGGTGTTGATTTACTAGATAGTTTTTTAGAAAATATAAACAGTAAGGAACCGTCCATTAAATTCACATTAGAAGTAGAAGGTAGGAATGAACTACCGTTTTTAGATGTTTTAATTAAATGGGTAAATAATAAATACAATTTAAACAAACTTTTATACAAAACCAACACATACTAATAGATATCTAAATTTTAACTCAAATCAGCCAATAAATGTTAAAAGGGGTGTTGTAAAATGTTTATACGATAGGGCCAAAATAATTTCATCTAATAATGAAATATTAAATAACGAGAAAAAATTTATCAAAGAGGTTCTAGTACAAAATCAATATCCTGAAGCCTTTGTTGATAGAGTTTTCATAAATGTTGAAAATAGGGACAATCAGGTACGACAAAAATCTGAACGTCATTATACAGCAATAATTCCTTATGTATACGGACTATCGGAAAAGCTACGCCATATAGGTGACAAATTTGATGTTAGGACGATATTTCAAACGGGGAACACTTTAAGATCTATTTTAACGAAAACAAAACCGATAAACAGGGAGTAGAATTCAGAAAACTGTATTTACAATACCCCGTGCGAATGTGATAAATGTTATGTGGGTGAGTCATCCAGACCTTTCAGTGTGAGGTTGGATGTGCAAAGAATTATATTAGAAATAATGAAATTCAGAAATCAAGGATTTGTGAACATGCTTGGGAAAACGGACATAGAATAAACTGGGACTCGGCAAAAATTTTAACAAAAGAAGCAGATACGAAAAAAAGAAAAATTAAAGAATCAGCAATAATCTTATTAAATGAAGATAAGTGCGTATCTAATTGTTCTGTAGATATTTGTACAACCTGGCTACCAATGTTAAAAGAAAAACTTAACAAACTCGACATTATCTAAAAGAAAATATCATCAGTTCTATGATCTGTGTAAGTAGTAAGTATCTATGGAAATAACATAAACAGAATCTTAAGCTGTGTATTTGACATACACAGCAAAATAAGAGTTCTTCCAAAAAAAGCTTTGAAAACGAAAAGAGATTACTTTCCGATACGTCAGCAAAATACATTATTTCTGTGTTTATTCCGATTTATATTATTTGCAAAACATAACCTGACTAATCCTTTGGCGTAAACGTCACGGGCGCAGAGGTTTTTTTCAATAATTCTATTATGTAGATTCGGTGATTTGTTTTTTTGAAGAGGATAATAATACATGTGGTACAAAACCCAAATAATAGAAAAGAATATTTACACTCAATTGTTATCATAAACGGAAAACACAGAATAGTCGATGCGCATTTTATAAAACAAGAAATCATCATCAGGAGGATGATTAAAGAAGTTTTGGTAATTTCCAGATGATTCATATTATCCATAGGCATTTGGATATTACCTTGTACAGCCTACGAACGATTCAAATCGAGAATACGTCACTGATTTTAACCCGTAAATAACATTTTTCAAATATTTCAAAAAATATAAGCAAAATTGCATATTACGGATGATGACATTTCCAAAAATCAAAATTTCAAATGCATCAAAAAGTTATGCATTATAAAAAAATACATAAACAATACTGAAATTCCTTGAACATCTACTTCTTGCGAACTTTTGGTTTACTCCCATAAACTTTAAAAAAGATGTTTTGATACTTTTCGCTAAAAAGCAAATTTATCGAGATATTTGCAAAACATACTCATATTAGTACCTACTCTATTGGATGGGCTACATCGGACCATGCACTTAAACAATCTGTGGAAAATTAAATCAACTGAAGTGCGTGAACAGCGTTTTGAAACAAACGAATAGGATAAGGTAATAGATGCAACAGATATTACCTGGTACGTAAATACTTGAAGATTAGATAAAAAACCAGTTGCTACCCTGTGGTTCAACAAGGCAAACCACTTTTAATTTATACGTCAGTTCTTTTTAAATTAACAACATGTGCACTAACTGGAATGTAATTAGGGGGGAGTCTGTGGAGAAGCAAACACACATAGTTGAGATATTTAATACAAAAATGGTACCATGACTACAGAGATGGTAACAGCCAAAACAGCAAAATCTGCGCCGAAGCAAGGTAGGTTAGATATATCTATCCATTTGAATGTCGAATGTTGCTCCATCCCTAATTCTTTATTCCTTAGCAAGGTTTTGGTGGGAGTGGAAAGTACGCTACACACAGTATGTTCATCTCGTTGCAATGATCATGGATTTCGGCATACGCTGTATCCTCAGTTATAAACAATATTTTCAGTCAATCCACTTTTGAAATCTTTAACGTTCTGGTTTATATTGGTTTCCCACACTGGCCAAGCATGTTGATTCTGGACTTTGCTTGCCGAACTCCAAGTTATAAAACATCTTAGGATACAAGATAACAGCTGTAAGACTTCCAATATTATTTGATATTAATTAATATTAATACTTATTTATAATTAAATAATAAAAACCAAAGGATGTTCTCATAATGTTCTATTATTATAATTGTTATTGGTTTCGTGAACCGTCATACGTTTCATTTTTTTTTTTTTATATTTTTAAGAAAGTATTTTACATGTTTGAATTTGTATTAGGTAATATTGTTTATCAATAATAATTCGTTGCATTTTTCAAATTTTAATTTGGACTATGTTGAAGTACAAAATTGATGGCTAGAGATATGAAGTCATTGTTTGTTTACAAAACCATTAGTGATTAAAAGAGTTTTCATGAGATAAGTCTCTTAGTTCTTTATTTAACTTCCAGAACGATATTAAATAAAATTCACCTCGTAATAAATGATTTTGTAACTAAAATTTGCAAAAATTCTAAGGGCTAGGTGGTACAAAAGGTAACAAAAAAAGTGAAAGAGGCCATTTTGCTTATTTTTTGTGGTCTTTTCGAATATTGTATAGAAATTTCGAAAAAATATATATAGAGTCATGTTTTTTAGAGGTACCGAAGGAATATAAATTTTAGTGACTCCGGACCTGGATTTCTTTTCATGTTTTACATGTACTTCTGAACGATCGTGACTGTATTAGCTGCACCAAATATGAATCTATTATTCCATTCCCTGTCAAAGTTATGACAAAAAACAGTATTTGCCAAAATTATAAATGCAATGATTAGGTGCACTCCAGAGTGCACGCTATTTTCAGCGTTGGGTGCACTCCGGTATACCCGCCGATCCTACTACGTACAGAATAGGGAAATAAATGCGGGACTACGATTGGTGGGAGCTCACAGAGCGAGGGCACTCCACACTACATCAAATCATATTAACATATTTAACCTAACGAACTAACCTCAAGAAATATTCGTATTACGTATTATAGATGTTAATAAAATGTCAAGGGGAAGAAAAATTATCTATCATAAACAACTATACTACATCAAATAATATTAACATATTTAACCTAACGAACTAACCTAAAGAAATATTCGCATTACGTATTTTAGTTGTTAACAATTATAGTAAAGAAACCCGTAAAAAGTTGATTTGAACCCTCGATCTCACGTGTGAGAGTTGGGAAACCAATTCAATTCAATTCAAATAGTCTTTATTAATATTAATACTACAAACAATTGCCTCACCAGGACCTGTTCCGGAACTGATCGTGCAACTACCGTGCTGACGTGGTGGCGAATTGCAGGATCGGGCGGAACAGGCCTGGGTGGGCGGAAACAACAATACAATAAACTTAACCTAAACAGTTGGGAAACCTAGCCACTACACCACGGACTTGTGATGAGGAACCTACATACATCTTAATATCAATACGTTTTAACGTCAATGACTTCACATCCAAGGCGTTCGTGATTTGGAGTGCACCCAACGCTGAAAATAGCGTGCACTCTGGAGTGCACCTTCTCATTAAAAAATATAAAACACTCTGTAACTTCGTAGTGAAGGCCCAATGAGAAATTTCTATGGGAGGTTCTGAGATTACCACTGATGTTCTCTACCTCCTTACCTATTAAAGTATCTCCCTCTCATGATGTAACCCCCTGTATAGAAAGCGCCATTTGGAAATGTCAAGTCAGACTGAACGTTTTTAAAAAAATTGTTTTAAAAATATATTTCGGATATGAAATTATGAAGTATGTCGAGGTGTCTCCACTAGTTATTTTTAGTTTTAATTACAAAATTTCAATTGCCATCATAATCTGGAATTTGAATTTCTTTACGACGCCAATACATTTTCTATCCATACCATCATGAGAAATCAGAAATAGTTTGCCTCTGCTGTACATATCCACTCACTTCTACCTTAACAATACCACTGTAGATTACCCTTGAAACTATGCAGATCATATCCTTGTTCTTACCAGTAAATTATGTATGTATGAAGTACCCGTAGACAACATAGAGCGCACCTTTAAAAGGAAACTCCACGACACAACAGGATAATGCCTGAGAACCCACCACCGTTAACCAATCTGTAAAATCTTATTTCATCTTACAGAACAGTTACCTCTCTGCACTTCCATACTTTGTTCAATGGGTACTAAGTTTCATTCTAAACTCAATTGCCGATTGTATAATTATAAAGAAAAATTGAGCAGGAGGGTTAGTAGAAAACTATTTAATTGTATCGGTATGTATGAAGACTTTTTAAATATTTAGTGTGCGATTGATGTTTCCGTTTCGATTGACGCAAGATCACGACGACGTAAGATATGTAAACAGTATTCTCATTCAAAGCTGTTTGTTGGTAACAAATATGTCAAGGGTACAAATTAGCTGATAGCTAAATTATCTAGATGATCAAATTACGCATTGATTTCTTTGTGTTAGTAATAAGATTGTAATAATTAATTATGGCAGATAAGATTTCATTATCTTGTTTGTTAATTGGAAAAGATTTTCTGTAAAATGCTTATTGGCACTCTTACAAACCCTTTTTACTTATTATATTTAGACTATATTCCACCTTCAGGAATATCTATAGCGTAAGGATGAAAAGAGCATCTTTACAGGACGCGCAGGCTTGTGGAAACTACACATTTTCCTTGCAGAGATTTATCCAGCTGTACCCTTTTTATCAGATTCCACAGCTTTAATAGGAACTCATTGGTGTTGATATCAACCCTTGGGCTTTCCTCTTTTTTCCTCAGTATCGTCAAGCCTTGCCAGTAACATAGTACGCACTGAGATTTTTTCTTGGAAGATCTGCATATTATATTTTCTTCCATTGAACTCATTTGTCCATTAAATTAATAGTTCCAGTTGGAAGACTAACCTACTGGTATTTTTAATTTGGAATAGTAGATCTTTCGTGAATTTGGTGGATTACTCTTTAATGAACTCTGGTCTATCTCTGCCGTGGAAGATTCTTCAGTCATTTCAAAGATTAATTTTGTCCATATTCATTATTGTACGTTTGTGGGCAAGGTTCACTCACGGTGCAGACGAGTTCGAGTTCCATTAGGACATACGAAACGTCCGTCCGTTGTTTCCTGATACAAATATCAAGTTCGTTCTATTCTGTAAGGGTCATCAAGCTGTCCCGTACTGGTCCCGGATTAACTTGCATGGAACTGATAGCGCTGCTTGGAAATCTTGATACATACATCTGAGAGACATCCGTTTTTTAAATATACAATTTGAAACTTACAGCTGCTCTCGAGTTATTTTATATGTAACAGCCCAGCGGAATCTCTAATTACATATGGTATGGTGATAGCGTCTGGGGCTCACCGTACAATGCGACTCTCCAGCCTCTCCAGATAACACACAATTATATACTACGGACAATTTTTAACAGGAAAAGTCGAGGCAATTGTAGAAATATTTTTATTGATAATGAATTACAGAGTGTGGAAATGTTGTGTATGCAAGCGGCTATAGTTTATACTCACAACAAGAAACATACATTTGAATCGCTGGTAAACCACCAATATGAAACAATAGGTCTTGTATGACTGGTGGTCGAGATGTGAGCGTATTAAAAGTTCCGGGTCGTGGCAGTGGAAAATACTGTGAGAGGGACTTTTCCACTATACACGGATACTGAGTGTGTGTCCCTTGTCTCTAAATGTGTAGCTTCCTCCCACACAAGGCTCTTCTAGAGCCTTCCGGGATAAAGGGGGTCGTAATTACCTGTGGGGGTTATTTATTATTATTTATAAAAACGGGTATCAAACTATAAAAAACAAAATTTATTTCCGTTGGTTCAGCTCGCGCCATCCACGGCACTTGGTATGACCGCAGCCCCATAATAAGTGCTCGCCTGCGGAATCGTTTTACGAGGGCGAGTCGAAAAGTAGTAAATAAATTCGGACAAAATTATCAAATAACTTCTTAAGTAAATCTGACTCGAATTTCAGTTAAACAGCAAAAGATTTTAATTTTTAGGGCCGAAATAACCACATTACTTTCAGTTCAAATTTCAATCAATTTCAGTTATTGCGCAGTTAGTGCCCGCATGGAATGGGTGGAGGCATATCCAGCTTTAGACCGTGTCCGCACGGAATGGGCTTTACAGATTACAAAAAAACGATCGTGTGAGACTCGCGGTGCACGATAAACGCAACAGTAGCGACAATTTAAAAGACCGCTCGTGGTGAATCTCAGGCAAGTCAATTCCGGTACGCATTCTTAAACCTATCAGCGAATTCTTCCTTGGCAGCTCCAAGTAAAAAATGAGAAATCTATTCTGCCCTCTCGCAGCTAATTTAAAGTAAATTTTTCAAACTATTATCATCGGCACCTTCGTCAAAAACGTGATTTTTTAAAAATTTCTAAATACGATTTTTTTTATTTTTTCCAAGACAAAACTTTCGTTGTTGAAAAGTTACCATTTTACAACATACTTTTAAGTTAATTTTAAGTGTATTGAACTCTGTTAAGTATTTAAAAATAAATATTATAATTCCGTTCTAAAACTAGTGTATTATTTCGAGAAGTAATATACAGGGTGGTGAAAAAATACCCTGCCACAAACAATTAAAAGTGTTTTTTCGAATTTTTACTGATCCAAGTGCTACAACTGCATATACAGGGTGAAGCCTTTGACTCGCGTGCAAAAAATCAAAAAATTTACAAAATTAAACTGATACTTTCTAATCCGAAATAAGTGCACGAACATAATATTTAGAAGGAAATTATCGAAATTTTTTTGAGTATAAGATTTTAATTCGTATAGATAGATAAATACGCAGAACAGAATGAAAACAAAGACACATTTTCTTTTGTTCCCTTCTCGCCAGTTGTTCAATTAACAATTGTTACAAACATTTGGGTCTCAAAATATTGCGAGCTCTAGCTAGTTATTTATCAATCACTTATGGAAACTAAAGTATCTACAAATAAAAAGTAGTTTCAAGTAATTGCTATATATTAATTGATAAAAGTTTCTATTATTTACAAGTATCCTTATAGATTACTATGTTTGTGAATACTTATGGCTCAGTGAATATATAATCAGATATAAGTGTAAAAAAATATAATTCGCAAGACAATTGTATTTAATCTCATGGAGAAATTGAAAAATCTAGAAAATATTTTAAAATAAGTAAACATGAATAGAATGGAAAATTTTATAATCAAAATTTTAAACTATTAGTCCCTGTTTAAGAATACGTAAATTCAGGCTTAAAGAAATGAATGTATACCGTCCATTTATTTTACGGGGGCCACAATAAATATCTCGTTTAATATCTATTGTAGAAGAATAAAGTCATAGAAACAGGGATATCCATTATAAATTACATGTTGAAAACAACCCATTTAGGCAAAATTAGAAAAAGGACGCTTTAATTTATCAGATGTTGACATAAAGTAAACTTTGGTAAAGTATAGAAAATTAGATATGCCAGAAGGTAGGCAATGGAGAGTAAAATTAAATATAGGATTGATCTCGATAGCCGAGTGGGTTAAGGCGCGAGGTGGCAATCGCGATTAATCACACGGACATCGCACCACCGGGTTCGAATCCTGGCTCCGGCACTGTCGGAGGAAATAGTTGTATGTCCGCGTTTTTTCAATGTGTAACCCCCTTCCGCACAAGCCCTGGCTTCTGGAATTGGGGGATGTCTAATTTCTATGGCGTTTATTTATTTATATTTATTTATTTAGATTCAAATTTGAAATTAAGAAAGTTATTAATAATTCAAGGGAAGAGAAGAGAAGAAAAATACGGTAAGAAAATCCTGAAACCAGAAGGAAGTAAACCAAATAGAATTTATAATACCTAGTACCAAAGGGAAATAAATTGGATAGAAGCTAATAAATAAATATAGTGCAAGTAAGCAGATATAAGGAGAAGGTGTAGGAAGAGATAATTTAGAGAAGGCGGTACAAATAACTGAAAACAGAATATACGTTGTTCGAAATCTGGAAGCTGTTACATGGCCTATGTCCATTTAACAGTTTTATTTGAAAAACTAGTGTTTTGTGTATATTTAGCACGACCTGTATAACATTTTTGGATTCAGTTTTTGTAAGTTAAACTGTTTTCAACTAACAAAATTTTATTTGTATAACTGCTAAGCCATTTCACACTGTTTTATGTACTTAGTTTTATATCTTAGGAACTCAGACATATTCTACACTATTATGTATTTTCGTTCTAGACAGCATCCCAGGAAACAATTAATTAACAATTGTCTACAAAACATTTATTTACATCTGTTCATATTTGTGGTTATGTACAAAATAGAAATTACGAATTGTGAAGCAAAGGCTCTGCTATGGAAATAATAAAAACTTTTATTATAGATTCCTTTTACCGATCATATGCCACTAATTTAGTTGTGAGTGGGGAAATCTACAAGGCAGGTTGTTGCGCTTAACTCAACCATTGACAGATGGCCATACTTGTACTATTTTATAGCTTTCAATTTAAATAGGGATTTAGACTTGTCAAGTTTATTTTTTTGGTAGCATTATTTCCCAGTAAGTAGGACAAAAAGTTTACCTTATCAGTAAAACTCACCAGGAAATCATTTGCTTGCAGCCTTTGTACTGATTCAAACGTATATAATTTTTAACTGTGGATTTCAGTAATTATTACAGATTGATGTAATTTCAATTAATTTTAAAATAAATTTAAATTCAAGGTCAATTCTTTTCAATTTAATAAGTAGTTAAAATATACTTTATGTACCACATGGTTTTAAAAATATTTTTTTCTTCTTTTTCATTTTTTTTGGCAATTTATAGTTTTTATGAAATCAGCTTACATGCTAAGATGCTAGATGCATATATATTTTGTATATACTTAGATGCTTAGATGCATATATATATATATATATATATATATATATATATATATATATATATATATATACTTACATGCTTATATATTTTGTAGATGCTTAGATGCGGGGGCGAGCGTAGGTGCGTCTTTACTATGTACATACTTCGGTATGCGATGTAAAGCAACGACAGGCGCAGTTAGTACTTGGATGGGTGACCATTCCAACGGAAACCGCGTTCTCGCCTCACACATCTTCCAGCGGCTTGTATATCAGTGTATGCGCGGAAGCTATACAACCTTAGGCGAGGGTTGTATAGGAGATATACCATCCTTCGGAGGGGAAGTAAAGCCGTCGGTCCCTTGTCTATTAAATGTTAGGCAAGTAAAAGATCCCTACTCGTCTTAAGGGAAGAGGTTCGGCAAAATTCCTGGTTGGGGGTAGCTCGTCTACAGGCGTCGGTGTTAGGCCTCAGTAGCGGAAATAGGCCGACGTTAAATAAATGTATAAAAAAAAAATAGATGCTTAGATGCATATATATACTTAGATGCTTAAATTCTTGGATATTTAACTTCTTATATATTTCTATATATTTATACGTACTTGTGTACTTACATGTTTATGCACATATATACTTATACATTTCTGTATACGTTTCTGCATAGCTTTTGCACAGCTTATCTTCCAAAAAGATAAAATTTCGTTAACTTTTCTTAAACCACCTAGTTGGTTAATTTTGCCAAGGAAACATTAGAATCCATTCTCGCAACAAGAGACAATTGTGGGCCTGGATTACTGTCCCAGAACCAGTCACCTCAATTATCAATCTAGGATACTGGTATAAATTTGTTATATATATATAAATTTCAGTTAGTCTTTATAAACCGATTTATCTGTTATTCATGTAATATATTTTAACATTTATCTATCTTTTTATTTCTCTTACCAACAATTTCAGTCTGATCTAAAGTAGACTGGTTATTCGAGAAAAAGAGACCATTCTACTTATTTTCACAATAGATGGTGCCCAATTTAACATCAATTTTTCTTTGTCTCCTTTTCTCGAAATAAACAGAAATCTGTCGCTTATGCTGTACATATAAAAAAGGGTAAGTTTCTCCACTCCTACGAATACTCTGGACCCACGGCTCTCTGCTTCGACTTAAACCAGCTAGTCGTCCGCAAATGTTGCCTCAATTCTTTCTCAAAAATAAATAACAAGGGAAAGGAGGTAACAAAGCTGAGGAGGAATAAAGTCTGCTAAGAGACAAATATATCACAGTATAGCGAAGGTTGTACATTATAGTCATATTATCTGATCAGGAATACATTTGAAGTGGATATAATTTTAATTAGGATTTCTTAAAAATTGTGCTTTTCATCCGTTTTTCCGCAAGCAAACATCTCTTTATGGAATATTTGTATTCTAACCCATGGGTCTTGTATCCTTATCTTGACTTGAGTAATATATCCTCCATTTTCGGCGTTATCACTGTGAACTTTTGGGTACTTGAATCAAGTTTTACGGCAGATCATAACAATACCCATTTATTAGCTGATAAAAGATAATACACACTAGCCAAATGTAAGAGAATCAAGGTCTCGGTTCCATACAAATATTATGAAAACAACCAAAGATACGAATCACTCACCTACTTAACTATCTGTATGATCTGAAGAGATAAATGTAATTGAAAAAATTCATTAATACAGTTACACTAGAAAAACTTATACATAACCATTGATTTTAGAGTGATACATGTACATATGTAGGCGGGCATGTGATATGTACAAGTTTACAAAATGACAATTAAGTAAATTGACATGAGTTTGATATGGTCAGTGATAATTTTGGTTAGCTCATTTAAACCTATTATAATGCCACCGCCATTCAATATGTTACACACAGTAACGTATCCAGCAGAATGAAGTATCAGTGAGTACTGAGACCTAACACTGACGCCTGTAGGGGAGCTACCCCCAACCAGGAATTTTGACGAACCTCTTCTCTTTCGAAGAGGAGGATCTTTTACTTACCTAACAGTTAATAGACAAGGGACCGACGGCTTTACATCCCCTCCGAAGGATGGTATATCCACTATACAACCCCCGCCTAAGATTGCATAACTTTCCCGCATACACTGATATACAAGCCGCTGTAAGATGTGAGGCGAGGACGCGGTATTCCTTGTAAACACGTCGATGCCTCTGGTGTTTGTATAAAATAATATTTCTTCGGCTAGAGAGCTTAGGTAGAGACTCTAGAGGCCCACGTGCACTTATTTTATGTTAAGAAATATATGTGTGTTGCTCAAAAAAATGCTGTCTGGGTCAATTGCTACACTTGGCAATTCACTTTAATTTAATTTAGAATTCATAGTACTTATGCAATCTTAATGTCTGTGGGCAGGGTCCAGTGCTACACCCTGTACACGTCTGTATACTATAAGATACCGAAATATACTTAATAGTCAAGTGATCCTCGTGTCGGTCGTCATATGCCTACCTTGCACTGACGAGAGCCAACAGCTCGAAACTGCAGTCTGCAAGTGGTGTGTGACGACTGGCACGAGAGCTCCTTTAAGTAGGACCAGTCTTTCGGCTGGTGTTTGTTGCAATCGAAGCATTAGCGTAATATGCGATTATTACACTTAACGCGTCAGGCTTGTAACTTGTAATTCAACGCTCGGCGGGGCACATAGCCCGGAGAGTAGCTGTTGGTTGCAGTCTGGTTACGTTCCTTATAGTAAAATAAGGATTTTATAGAGGAGTTTGCGACTAAAAATATTATGTTTTAATAATCGAAATTACAAGATTTGATCTAAACTAACTGACAAACAATGCAAGTTTAATAAAAGTTTTAAATATAGTAGTTATACTAGTAACTTTTTGGAATACTTATTATTTAAATGCGCGATGGCAAAAGATTATTCATTTATTTTTATTAAAATGCTCGATGGCAAAAATTAGTTATTATTAGTTAAAATGCGCGATAGCAAAATATTTAAACACTTTGCGATATAATTATGTCGCCGCGGGCCATGGCGCCATGCCTATTCTTAAACGACCCGATGTACCTATAAGGGTAAGCGGGTCAAGCTGTGAACAGCAGTATAAAGAGTACAGGTATTTTAATGAGGTTGTAAAGTTTTTGTTGCGTTTTTTATTTGCCGGGAACTTATTACTTCAACTATACTTGAGGTAACAAGGAAAAGGCTGTAGTGGCACGATTACAAGTTTTAACTTTCACGGTGCAGGTATCGAACCCGACTTGGCTCTGCTAGCTTTAGCTCGAGCTTATATAGGTGTGGTGGCGTTTCGTTTTAGCGGGGCCAGTCCTCTCCGGGACGTTTTTCCCCTGGAAAAAGAGCTGGAAAAGGGAACCGCCCATTCCTGTCGGCACGCATTGCGCAATCTTTGTAAAAAATTAATATTTTGAAATGAAAATTACACGACAATGTCGGCCATGAAAAGGGGATTCTATTGGTATATGCACTAAGTTTGAATCCAGTTGGGTTTTAGAGTTATAGGCGATAACTGAATGAATAACTGTCTGAATTTGAATCTTTCCGTAAAGTAGTTTCATAAGTCTTAAGCCATATTCATGTCATATTAAGAATGTTGCAAAAGGCACGCGATGAACGAAGTGAAAGCTAAACATACGAAGCGGAAGCAAGCTTTGATGACTGCGGTGCTGGCACCGCTATGAATATACAAAGTGGAAGTAAATTTTGATATCGGTGAAGTTAGCAACGCGATGCTGGCATTGCTTATGGAGTGGAAATAAATCGAGCCAGCATGTCGGGAAGTATGTTTTGATAACGGGTTGTGCTTGCATTCCTATAGAACATTCGGGAATGTGATTGAAACGTAATTTAACATAACGATGGGAGATTGAATTAGAAATTGATCTGAAAGTGAGAATTTGTTAGAAAATTTTAAACGAAGTGAAATAAAATATTATGGCTGGGGTTTCGGAAAGTAAGTTAGACATCGTGTTTGTTCATATGGGGCGGTATTTTCTAGGACGTTACTTAGTAACGTTTGAGCTGTAAAATGTTTAGTTTGATTATTTTGAAGGTAGTATTTAAGAATTTTGACTAATTGTGAATTATCGATTACTTGTAAATTTTTCAGTTTGAAATGAAATGAATTTTTTGATTGAAATAAGTGTTGAGGTTACTTTTTTCATAGTTTCACTGTTTGTTGTGAAATTTTGAAGGTTTAATTGGAGATTATTTCTGCCACACCAAGTTTCGATTGCTGATTTTAAATAAATAAGTAATCTTTAATATATTCTACAGCACGGTAAATTTTAGGATCAGCAGTAAATAACACTTTTTCATAGTCAATAATTTGTACCAAGTCATAAACGAAGAGCAAGAACAGTAAGGAGCCAAGAGTTGACCCTTGGAGTACTCCATAAGTATGCATGAACTATTTAGGATCAAACCTGTTATAGGGTACAAATTCAATTTTGTTTAGTTAAGTAGGATCTAATAAGTGCTATAAGAGATTCCGAAAATTCAAAGTTGTTTAGCGTAATCAATATTATTCCGCGATCGAAAGTTATTGCAAGTTTGTATAACGTTGATCTGTCGATCTAATGCTTTTAAATTGTCAAAAAATACTTAACTAGCTTAGTTTGTTTATGTTTATATATTTTTTAAATACTAATATAATTGTATACATACTCATAACTTTATTAGCTCTCTAAATAGACTGAAAAAATGACGGTGCATTTAAAAAAAGTTCTAAAGAGTAACTTGTGAGATGACAATTTTAGTGGTTACTTTTCATAGATATCGTTGCCGCACTAGGCATTTTACAAAAGCTTTTTACTTTTAGTAGTATGTGCAGGCACTTCCTATATTATGCCAAGAATTCACTAATTTACGTGACTCTGGTCAGTTCAAGCAATTAATAAACAACAGTTGGTTCAATGAATATTATTAAGTTTTTTATAATCTGTTTCACCCATCCAATAAATTAGCAAGTTTTTCATTTCAGTTTCAAATTTAAGCCAAGTTCAATTTGTATTACATAAATAGTGTTAAAAAACAACTAAATAAACTATAGAATATAATAAATAACACGATAGCTAATACATAAGCGTACAAAGTTAATTGTAGTTAACTTCGATTTGTTTGTGAAGGTCAACGTATAAGAGAAAGTTATTTAAATTCATTTTTCATTTACTATTACATTGTTTACCGTGAGTGAAATATTCATTGACTGTGGCAAAGTCTGAAAATAGTCATGAAAATGTAAAAATAGATTAAGCTCTAAACACAAATGAAGATCAGGATGTTAACAGTTCGTCTAAAATCTGATGACATGTACAAATTCTACACCTTCAAAAGATAAACCGGGCGACACAGGAGACATGTAATAAACACTCTGTAACTTTGCTATTTGAGAAGTTAAAATTTTGAATTTTGGAAGAATTGTGTATTACATAATTGTCCTTGTTTTGAGCTAATCAAACATTTTCTTCAACTTCTGGTTTAAACGGAGGTGACTCAAAATCTGTTATTTTAAATGGTACCCTATATATATATTTACTTCCACGTCCAGTGGAAGTATAGTAATGCAAACAATTTTTTTGTTGTTGTTGAAATAGGCTTAAAATGTCATGAAACGTCGAGATTTTAAATTTGAGAAAAAAAAAAATTAATGTCTGTCGATCTGTCTGTCTGTAACTTTTTTGTGCGCACGTTTACTCTGGAACCGTTTATGATATTGACTTGAAATTTGGTACACTTATGTATTGTAACCAGATCTGGAACTAGACTATATTTGGATCTAATTCCGTTGAAGGGTTCGGGGGTAAATGGGGTAAATAAGGGAAAATGGGCAAAGCAAGCAGGTAAGAGTCCATAAAATTGCAATTTAGGGCATGTACGAAGAGTCAAGGTCTCAAAATTTCTTTTGGCATCAGCCACCCCCCCACTCCCACTGTCACCCCCAATACCACCCCCACACTATTATAAAAGGGAGTAAAAAAAAATGTGATTTAGTGTGTATACAAGAACAAAATGTCTCAAATTTTCTGACGTTAGCTACCCCCTCTACCACCCCCACCCCATTAATAGAGGTAGTAAAAAATTAAATCGGGACTTAAGCTTAAGCCCAGGCAGGCTATTTATTTTTCGATTGCAACAGACACTGGACCGCTAGATGGCGCCTGCTCACCATTTTACATGTCGCTATCCCAAAGTTACTGAAATGTATTAAATAGTTAAGTGATCCTCGTGTCGGTCGTCACATGCCTACCTTGCACTGACGAGAGCCAACAGCTCGAAACTGCAGTCTGCAAGTGGTGTGTACCGACTGGCACGAGAGCTCTTTTAAGTAGGATCAGTCTTTCGGCTGGTGTTTGTTGCAATCGAAGCATTAGCGTTTTTATGGGAATATGCAATTATTACACTTAACGCGCCAGGCTTGTAACTTGTAATTCAACGTTCGGCGGGGCACATAACCCGGAGAGTAGCTGTTGGTTGCAGTCTGGTTACGTTCCTTATAGTAAAATAAGGATTTTATAGAGCAGTTTGCGACTAAAAATATTATATATGAGCCTACCTCAAGAAAAAAGTTTATAGAACTCCACCAACAAACAGAGAAGACATGGACATTAGAATCAGAAGAACAATTAATAGAATTACTGAATTACAGTTAGATAACATGCTCAAAGCTACTGTCACAAAAACACGGTTGTGCAAAGGTAATAAATGGACAACATTTTGAGCATCTAGATTAAAACATATTTTTAGTGTTTAGTGCTTCAGTAAATCTTTTATTTTAATTTCATTCCTTCGTTGTAAAAAATTATTTCATAGTGTAATGGTTTTTCATGAACTTGTGTTCTTCTAATGTCTTTTATTTATTAATAAATACCTTCTTTTATTTTCACCGCCTGCCTACTAAATGTTTATGTCCCAGTAATAGTTGTAACAATGTTCATTACTATGCAATAATTTTCGATGCTAGTTTTAGCGAAGAAAGCTAAATATGATAGATACAGCAATTTTATTGTACAAAAACAAAAGATAAATAAGTATCTTTTAAAAATGGGTTTCCCATCTTGGGTTTTATGATTTCGTGGGTTCTTTAGAGATTCTTTTAAAAAATAAGAAAAATCTAGTTGGGTTGCTCAGCTACTGATTGTACCCAAAAGAATATGAGATACAAAGTTGCGTACCAGAGGTCTTTGGATATCACAGCCCACTAGGCATCAATATCAGGGCCACCTGGACTTAATACTATAAAATGGCTATTAACGGTCATTTCAAAAACAAATGGCATGTTACTGTACTGGTTGAAAAGAGAATTTAAAGGCGAATTAGATAGGTAAAATATATAATAATAATAATAATAATCTTTATTCACCATTAAATTAATACAGGAACTGTACATTTGGTAAGTCATTGAGGGGTGTAGAATTAGCAGTAACACAGTACTGTATGGTTAGTACAATATCATATCAAAGTATTGAAAATAGTAAACACAGAATATATAAAAAATATTGTAAATAAATAAATAAATAAATACCATCATATGTTAAGACAAGTCACGAGAAGTCGACATTGATTACACGCAGCACAGTAATATAAAAAATTATACATGGAATATAATACACAATAATTATTCTTAGTGTCTTAGGTTTTAAATGGTTTGACAATTAATTATTAAAAAAATTCATTGATTGTGTAAAATGAGTTTTGGTGGAGGTATTGTTTTAAATGTCGGTTAAATACTCCGAACGGTCTTCTGTTTTTAATTTCTATGGGGAGCCTGTTATAGATTTTTAAACATGAATATTTTGGAGATCTTTCATATAGTGAGGTGTTATGCTTAGGGATATTTAGTTGTGTTGCACCTCTAGTTCGGTAACTATGATTATCTGAGTTTTTTTTAAAGGAATCTAGATTTTTGTAGGCAAAAGTTACGCATTTTAGTATGTAGATGGAAGTTAGGGTAAGTATATTATTGTTTTTAAAAATTGGTTTACATGAATCTAATTTTCCCATACTAAAAATAAGTCTTATAATTCTTTTCTGGAATAGAAATATCCTGTTTACCTCGACTGCTTTGCCCCAGAGTATTATGTTGTAGCATAAATGAGGGTAAACAAGGGCATAGTACGAGGTAATAAGTGTGGTAAGATCTACGTTATATCTAAGTTTAAGTAGCGCGTAGTATGCCTTGTTAAGTTTTCCACAGATGTGGTCGATTTGATGAGACCAGGATAGTCGCGAGTCTAGATAAGAACCTAGAAATTTAGTTTTTTCTGAAAAATTAAGGGTATGAATTGTGGGAATGGTTTTGTGGAAATTGACAAAGACTGTCTTAGTCTCGTTCAGTATTAATTTATTCGCGTAGCACCACTGATTCATTTCCTCTAATACTTTTTTTATGCGAACCTGTGCCAATTCTTGCGAGCCTGCAGCCACAGCGACAGAGGTATCGTCAGCAAAATTAATTGTAAAACCAGAAAGTGCTAGATCGTTGATGTACAATAAAAATATTAGAGGTGCTAGTACAGACCCTTGCGCTGCACCTACCTCTATATCAAATATTTCCGATTTGTAATTGCGCATTTGAACTAAGAGTTTACGTTCGGTAAGGAATGACATTAACCAAGACAAAACATTACCTCTGATCCCTATATTATATAGTTTACTTTCTACAAAGTTCAAGTCGAGAGTATCAAACGCTTTTGATATGTCAAAGAAAAGGCCTGCAACTACGCGATTTTGATCTAATTGCTCGTAAATAAACTGGGTGAAATAGAACGAGGCACTTTCCGTTGACCTATTACTTCTAAAGCCATGTTGTTGATTAGATAGTAGCTTATAATTTTCTAAAAATTTAACAAGTCTATTATACAAAACACGTTCCAGAATTTTTGAAAAAGTACTTAACAGAGAAATTGGCCGGTAGTTTTCAATGTCCGATGAGTCGCCTTTTTTTAACAGTGGTATAACTATGGCAGTGTTTAATATCGAGGGAAATTTTCCATTTGCTATCGATTTATTGATTAAGAGAGCGAGTGGATCGGCAATTTCTTCACATACCTGTTTTATTATTTTTATCGATACACTATCAGGGCCACTAGAGGATTTGTTTTTTAGGTTTTTTATAACAGAAATAATCTCGCTTCGATGCACTGGGTCAGTAAAAACACTAAAGTTTGATAGTGGAGAGGTTGAGCACGTTGTTGATACATCTTCTCCGAAATATTCATTAATTTTTTGTTCTGCAACCTGCGAGAAGTATTTGCCGAATTCGTTACACACTTCTTTGGGGTCTTCAATTAATTGATTATTCAATTTTAGTTTGATATTTGGATTTTTTTTTGTTTTCCCTAATTCTTTGTTGATTATTGTCCAGATTTCTTTTTGTTTGTTATCGGAGTTGTTTATTTTGTTTTGGTTGCATTTTATTTTGGCTTCTTTTATTTTATTTTTGTACAGTTTTTTCTTTTGTCTATAGAGCAGCATTATATCTTTGTTGTTTATCTGATGTTTTGTTAAGGCATGCAGTTCGTTTATTTCGGTCTTTAGATGTTTTATTTCCTCGTTGTACCATTGGTTTTGTTTCCTTTTACATGGATATTTTTCCTTTACGGGACATGTTATATTGAAGTGCCAGAGAAAACTTTCCAAGAAGCTGTCGAAGGCTATGTTTATATCATCTGATTCAATTCCTGGCCAAGTTTCTTTGCCGAGTTTTAGTTTCAAATTGTTAATATTGGCTTGGCAAGTATTCCTCATTTTTATTTTGTTTATTTTTTCGATGGTAGCGAAGCTTGGCTGAATGGATAATTTTTCTAAGAAATGGTCAGATAGATTTGGATTTATTATTTCACAACATATTTTACAATCCTCCATATTTGTAATCATATAGTCGATCGAGGTTGAGGATGTTCCAGTTTTGGTTGTACAGATTCTAGTTGGTTGTTTACAGTGGTTCTTTAAGTTAAATGAGGATAATAGGTCTGATAATAGCTTATAGTTCATACTGTTTGGTTTTAGGCTGTCAATATTAAGGTCGCCACAGATAACTATATTTTGATGACTATTGTTTAAGTAGTTTAATAACATGGTTGTCTGGTTCAAAAATATTTCCATGTCTCCCGATGGTGGTCTGTACATTACAACAACAGTCATTTTTAACTTATCTTTAGTAATTAAGGTAGCACAACACTCTATATGCATTTCAACGCTAAATTTAGAAACTGCAGGTACAGGCTTCCCTGATATTGTATTATGACTATATATCGCAACTCCACCATGGATATGGGACTTACGGCAAAAATGGGATTGAATGTTGTACAGGGTACTATTTAAAATAAGAGATTTTGGTAGACTTAAACCGGAAGTTGAAGAAAATGTTACAAAGTGTTACATGTCTCCTGTGTCCCCCGGAATATTTCAAACCAAATTTATGCTAATAAAGTATATTTATTTATTTTTGCCCCATTAAAGATCTAATTGCACAACTAAACCTCAAAAATTATTATTTGGGTGCCCTTTTGACATGCTATATGATTTATCTATAAAAGTTTTAATTAAAACAAAAAAAAAGGGAAAATCATACTATCATGAAGATGAACACCTCTTAATGGATTAATCGTAGTAAATAAAGATCGAGGACGATAAACTGTTAGTTTATTCAAGATCGATTATAAAAGATAATCTCATTATTTCATCAAAACACATCGCATTGTTTCCAGTAGTTCAAGGTATGCAAAAATCTTGTGAGATTAGATAATAACAATTTTTGCCATACCTCCATCGATACTTCTAATATAAATGACGCGTAACGGAGCATAACTTAGTTGTTGGCTTTCGTTTGTACCGTTAACAATCTCAAATAGAACTTAGATGTGGACTTAGCCAAATTTAATTTGGATTTTGGACGAGTTGAAAAAAATATTTGAAAAGTTAATTTTTGCTGCTTTTCTTTTTCGAATATTTTAAACATGAGTATTGAAGCAGGTAAAAAGGAAAATGGTGCAAGTATACCAAAGCCAGGTTAGTCTTTTACGTTTAAGTTTCAGTCCGAGTTTTAGCTTAGATCTACAACCGACGACGTGTATAGTTGGGAAGAAACATATACGAGACTGTTTACATTTCCATAATTAGCACAAAAAGTTAAACTAAAGCATGCCACTCAAAGTGCCGCGTTTTTTGCTATACCCACGACCGGACTCCTAAAGCAAAAAACGCGGCACTTTGAGCGGCACGCTTCAGTTTAACGTTTTGTGCTAATTATGGGAATGTAAACAGTATATGTTTCTTCCCACCTATAAATGCTTGTCCTCTTCTAAAGTTTAGGATTGCGATGCATAAATGTTAAATACTTTGCAAAATTTATTAACAATTTATTACTTTGGTAAAAATTAGTTTTCTTAAGATTTTTGTCGTTTTCGGTTTATACTAATTTAGTTTATTTATTACATGGAGTTCACCACAGAAAATTTTCAGTAGAAAAACATATTCTATTCTCTGTATTCTTGGCCTAATTTATAAGATATAACTGATACATTTCGCTTAGAATTTTTTTTATTATTGAAAATGAAACGAACTACTAAAGATGCCTGTATTCAAGATTAGCCATAACTTATTCTCACTTTCATATCTTGAAATGAGTCTTAGACTTAACTACTGCCAAAGAAGAGGGACCTTCTGGGGATGGGGTTGTTATATCCCTTAGCTTAAGTCCCAAAACCACTGATGTAGTGCTAGGTGGATTTATTAGGCTAGAATCTGGGGACCGCCTTTAAAAATTGAGAATTTCCAGTGAATGTTTGTATCTTTAATATAAATGTCAAGGTTACTGTTTAAGTATTTATGACAACGTTGTTTTGAACCTAGGACCGTACATTTAGTTTTATATGCATTTAACTTTAATTTGTAACGTATTAACCTTGTTCGTTGCATTGGTTATTTCTACATTATACACCGGGACATCGTGACAGTTGAGTGTCTCCGATTAAGAGGAATTAAAGTTTGTGCCGTAAAACCCTTATAAAAAAATTGCATGAGGCTCTTGTTGGCCCAAAAATGGAAAATTTATGAAAAGTCCTGCGAAAATTTCAAACGATTTGATATGATCTTAAACAACAGCAAATGAAGTTAAATGTAAATTTTATATTGTAAAATTTCCTTAAAATTTAAAAGGCATGCATGTTGAAGAAGCCCATTCCATCATAAATAATAAGAAAAGTTGCAAAAAAGAGGGAACATTTTTGTGAATTTATTTTGCATTCCTTTTTGCATTTCGCAAAATAATGTTTTAAGCTCAAATAAAAAATGCCATGCATATTGCTGGAACCCAACATTAAAAAAATGTGGAAAAAGTATTAAAAAATTAATTAAGTCGGTATAAAATTTACAACAAAGGTTCCGTGATTGAAATCCATGGCCTACTTTAAGAGTTTAGACGTTTTCCGCATTTTCGATATTTTCCGCCATAACCCTTAAAGTCGGCCATGGATTTCAAATATCTTTAAACCATTTTGTAGGTTATATAAATCGTGTGTTCGTAAAAATATTTTTTTTTTGTACGACCGACATTAAGTGAGATATTCTCGAATGCCCTGATAAAATGGACAGCCTGTATATTATTTTGGAAAAAAAAAGATTAAATCTGCAATGTTTCAAAGTTTTAATTACTTTTCCATTTAGCCCATTTTTTAACATAATTTTAAAACGTTAAATAATCTATAAGGTAAAATTCAAAATATCTGGCCTGTTTGGCATGACACATATAACTTTTTTGAATAAGCCGGCGCAATTCGGAACAGACTGAGTAATAAGTGACTCTACTACGCATACGTATAGTCACCATGAACTAGCTATACTCTCTAGTCGGATAGATTCATGTGATTTTGTCGATAGTTTGCATTATTATTAGTTATTGTAAACATTGTGGAAAAATATTAGTGTTAATTTAAATGTTACAATAGAAACAGGTGTCCTGAAGAAAACAACAAAACAGTTGGCGAAACGTTGCCTAAAGATATTTGAATTGACTTGGAAAACTAGTAATTATTTTTCTACCCGTCGAATTTATTCCCCCGTGTTAAAAGGCAAATATTATTGTAAATTTTTGTCCAATCGTACATTTTTGTGCAATTTGTGCAATTCCAAAAGATAAGCCTGGTGAGGATGAAGAACAAATAGACACAAACTACTCCAAAAATGAAGACGCTGACGACGAGGACGAATCTGATGATGATAGCGATTCTAATTCCGTCACTACAGATTTTTCTACTGCATTTTTCTTTCGCGTGTAATATATTTAGATTGTTTATATTCGGAAAATTATGGCTTGTCTCTAAAATATGGTTTGCAAAAGCTGAATCTGTTTTTTAAAGTCTAAAAGAGTGTAAGTGTTCCTTGTACCTGATTTCAAATGAACGACCAGTTTGACCTATATAGGAAACATTACAATCCGGACATACTAGTTTATAAACTCCTAACTTTTTAACTTGGTTGGTATTTTATATATATATATATATATATATATATATATAAAGAAGAAGGGTAGTCTTGACTGACTAGTTAAAGAAAACCAAAATTAAACACACGTAGTGTATCTTGAGGTTGCAGTCAGAGGTGAAAAGTTTACGGCCACAAAACAGAAAAAGAAAAACTCTTTTGTTACTTTGTCAAGCTTTCGGAAATTATTTATTCCCTTTATCAAGACATCTATAAATAAAATTATTATTTAATAAGAGTCATATAATATAGTTCGCTAAAATACTTACTAACTTGAGGTTAAAAGTTAAGGTCACATGTATTATAAAATAGTCGCATTTTTTTAAACTTAATGTAGACAAATTCATACACAAATTCCTTTACAGGTACACAATTTAAGGTAAACAATTACTGATTATTTAAAAATTAAGGATTAAAACCATGATTAAAATAGATATAACAAAATGAACATGAATAACTATCATATGTGAGTATAGAACTAAATTTCTTTATCAAACTGTATACAAAAAATTTTTAAATGACAGAAAGGTATTACAATTGGCTGGCTTGTACTAGGAATTAAGTTAGGAACATTAATTCCAACGTGACTGTTACCAACTGTGATCCAGCGGGAGGTTTGAATTTTGAAAAATGCGAAAATTCTCTTTTTCTAATTTGAGGATGTATGTATAAATCTTACTTAAATTATCGATATCAGATTTTTTATTTAAGCTATTTGTCTCATTATTAATATGGATCATTTCAAGGAATGATCTTTTTTTAAAGTTACTCTCTACAGCCAAAACCTTAGCACTTTCATAATTCATTTTATGGCTGGTGTTGATGACATGTTCTGCTAATGCACAAGATTTCACGTTTCTGTTACAATCACTTTTATGTGAAGTTATGCGACCATTAAGTGTCCGAGAGGTTTGACCAATATAAGATTTATTACAGTTGTTACATTCAATTCTGTATACCACATTTGATTTTTCTTTATTTTTTTAATGGGGTTTTCACCCGACTGAAAAGTTTACCAACTGTTAATATGTTTTTTAATGCAATTTTTATGTCCATGTGTTTCACTAAATTTATCAGCTTAGGAGTAAGATCTTCAATGAATGGTAATGACATATATTTAAGTGGACTCGTATTGGTTATGTTATGGTTTGGACATGAAAGTAATCAGGACACAACAAAACATCCTTTGTACCAAATGGTACAGAAAACCAATGAGTAGTGGCAGGTATATAAACTATAAATCATACCATCCAACACGTATGAAAATAAATCTTATCCGAGCCCTTAAAAATCGAGTAATCAAACTCTCACATATTCAATACAGGGACGAGTCACTGAGAGAACTACGTGGTATCCTAGTGGAAAATTCCTACCCAGTACATCTATTAAACAAAATTCTTTTCACTACTAGAACCTTGTCAAATAATAATAATAGTTTACATAATGCAAATAATAGTAATAATATTTCTTTAAATTTAAATAATAATAACGCACCCAACATAAATAATAATATCGATAATACCATACCTAATTTGGTAAATAATAATATAACTGAGCGAAACCATAACATAACCAATACGAGTCCACTTAAATATATGTCATTACCATTCATTGAAGATCTTACTCCTAAGCTGATAAATTTAGTGAAACACATGGACATAAAAATTGCATTAAAAAACATATTAACAGTTGGTAAACTTTTCAGTCGGGTGAAAACCCCATTAAAAAAATAAAGAAAAATCAAATGTGGTATACAGAATTGAATGTAACAACTGTAATAAATCTTATATTGGTCAAACCTCTCGGACACTTAATGGTCGCATAACTTCACATAAAAGTGATTGTAACAGAAACGTGAAATCTTGTGCATTAGCAGAACATGTCATCAACACCAGTCATAAAATGAATTATGAAAGTGCTAAGGTTTTAGCTGTAGAGAGTAACTTTAAAAAAAGATCATTCCTTGAAATGATCCATATTAATAATGAGACAAATAGCTTAAATAAAAAATCTGATATCGATAATTTAAGTAAGATTTATACATACATCCTCAAATTAGAAAAAGAGAATTTTCGCATTTTTCAAAATTCAAACCTCCCGCTGGATCACAGTTGGTAACACTCACGTTGGAATTAATGTTCCTAACTTAATTCCTAGTACAAGCCAGCCAATTGTAATACCTTTCTGTCATTTAAAAATTTTTTGTATACAGTTTGATAAAGAAATTTAGTTCTATACTCACATGTGATAGTTATTCATGTTCATTTTGTTATATCTATTTTAATCATGGTTTTAATCCTTAATTTTTAAATAATCAGTAATTGTTTACCTTAAATTGTGTACCTGTAAAGGAATTTGTGTATGAATTTGTCTACATTAAGTTAAAAAAATGCGACTATTTTATAATACATGTGACCTTAACTTTTAACCTCAAGTTAGTAAGTATTTTAGCGAACTATATTATATGACTCTTATTAAATAATAATTTTATTTATAGATGTCTTGATAAAGGGAATAAATAATTTCCGAAAGCTTGACAAAGTAACAAAAGAGTTTTTCTTTTTCTGTTTTGTGGCCGTAAACTTTTCACCTCTGACTGCAACCTCAAGATACACTACGTGTGTTTAATTTTGGTTTTATATATATAATATATATAGTATATAATATATTTGTCTGTACAGATGGCCACTTAAAGCTAACTTTTAGATTAGGCGATGACAAAATGTTCCCAATTTTTTTAGAAATGCTGCGAAAAGACGTTAGGGATATATATTTATCGTTACTGTGACCTTTAATAGATGAATCTATACTAAAGCAAGCTAATTTAAATTCTTTTTTGTTAATTAAATATCTTATTGTTCCTACTTGAAAACCATTATTCAGTGCTATTATTTTTATGGTGTCTAATTAAATTTTTAAACGTTCCTTTGAAAGGGGTAGTGATAAAGCTCTATGTATCATACAGTTATATGCTGCTAGTTTATGTGAATAATTCGAAATAGTAGTGTCTGCTATTTATGTAATTTAAAAACGTATTTAGTTGCCTCTCTGTACCCGTGAAGCAGGCTTCCACAACAGTATTTATTTATTTGTTTTTTCTCAGCTGGAATCCTTGGGGTACGCCATACCCAGTACGCTCTTCTCACTGCTGCAACGGTCATAGCTTATGGAATCAGAACAGTGCTCAACGTAGCAGTGATTGCAATGGTTAGCGATGACCCCCCAGACGGTAATGTGCCGGTGAGTATTATTTCAGGTTATTTAATGACTGTTAAATTATAGTGAGTAATCTGCTGTTGAAAAAAAAAATGCATGTATGATTGGTACAGTTTTGGATCCGATTCCCTGACTGGTTCAGGTATTTAACTTCGTTTTGATGAGAGATCGAGAATGCGCGGTGTGGGATTCACGTTGCTGTCATGGCGTACGCCGAGAGAATAAGTCAGAATAGCGATTAAAAATGGGTAAAAAGAAAGACTGCAAGTGGTATATTGCCGCGAATTAATGTGTAAAACTGTGTTAGATAGTTGTTGATTCGTCTTGACGTTAAAGTCTGGCGATATTACCCTCATAAGTTCCATTCTAGAAAGGAGTTTTATTTGGTTAGTTAAAGACGCCATTTATTGACGGTGTAAGTAGCAAGTAGGCCATATTACAAAATACCCACAAGTTACATTACATACATACAAGTTATATTTACGGTATTGGACCCCATAATATACAATTTTAACAAAGTGTGAGCCTTAGAAACTTTTCTAGTGAAATAAAAACTTTTTGGTGCATAGACCTTTGTCTAGTGCATGCAATCCTTAGTGAATTAGGGGTTAAATTATATATTTTCGAACACTGCGCCCTCAAGTAGGTATTTGGAAGATTTCTGTCAGTGCCAATTATTGCGTCAAGTGACAAAGTGCATCATAAACTGTAAGTACGTTCTTGTTAAATTCACTAAATGATTTTCGGCTTTTTACCAAAGAATAAAACTCGTAGCGTCCAACTTTCTTTCCGAGATTTTGACTTGAATTATAATTGTGTTTTTCCTTCCCCTGATATTGAGCTAGCTAGGGACGTTTAGGTACAAACGTTCTTAAAGAAATTTAGAGTAAAAATATAAGTTATTTCAAAGCCTAGCACGAAAGTTTTTCATCGCCTTCTCCAACATTTCAATTGGAATTGCGTTAATCTCTGTCCCAATATTATATTTTAATTGTTCCAAAGTTTGCGGTAGATTACAAAACACTTTTGACTTTAAGTAGCCCCATAAAAAGGAATCACACGCAGAGAAATCCGGCGATCGTGCCGGCGAGTTGATGTCTCCAAATTTAGAAATGACATGACCAGGAAACATTCTTCGCAAAATTGTCTTAGAATACCTAGCAGTGAACGGCTCAAAAATTCCAAAGGCGGATATTGCACAGCACACAGTAATCTTTTTGCTATGAAGCGGTACCTCGTGCAATTGCAGAGGATTTTTCAAAGTTTTATTTGTTAACATATCCCGAAAGATGAAAATGCAAATCGGTAAACCTAGGTACAGACTATAGGTTTAACTTTTTTGTTAAGGTTACACTGCAGTTAAAAAGATCAAATTTAAATTGAACAGAGTTATAATTGCTGCAAAACTGGCGGAGCGATGAGAATTTCATTACATTAATACGGAGTGTTTGGAGATTGAAAGTAAGAGATTGCCGTAAGATTACATGGGGAATTGAGAAATTCAATTGGCTGAGAGTTTCCTCACTATCAATGTCATTCGTTATTAGATTGCGCAAGAAAACTAGTTGGGCAATAATACGACGATTTTCAAGAGCGTCAAACGAGTGTCTACAGTAATTTTTTATGCGAAAATCCAATCGGTGGATATAAATTATCGTCCTTGAAGCTGAGATATTTTAAGAAACGTTTCTGAACTCTTTCTAATTTGTGAAAAATTTAATAAAAGTTTCAAATTTCTTCTGGGGGTCCTTTCATCCTTTTTATATTCAATATTGTTAAATAATGTTTATTTCGAAGGACAAATAAGGAATGAGACATCACATTTTTTCAACTACCACTTACTGATATGCAAAAGATTATCATCAGATATCTAGAAACTATAGATGCGGTATTTAAGATAAGAAATTTTGTATTATTCAATTAATGTATTACATATTATCACAAGTACTTGACTGATATAAAAATTGCAAACAGTAAAATTATCTATAGAAAAAATTGTCTCTAATGGGCTGATCAGGAAATGCACCAACAAGATTTTTGGTGGAATCATGCCAGTTTCTTTGAGGATTTAACATTCCTGGAGAAGTTTAGCATTAGCTATTTCACTTTCAAGACACATACACACACAATTACACAACAGCCATTCTCTACGACATTACCATCTGTCGCAACTGAGACTTGAACTCAGGAGTGGCACTGCGACTATTTGTGTTGTCTTTCACACAACCCCGCCTAGTCCACTGCTGCCAACTCAGCAATACATTAAAAACGCTACTTAATGTCCATATCGTAGGCTGGATTCGAACCCGGCACTACGTGGTTTCATGTCTAACGCAGCCATTGAGCCGGCTTCATCAAACAAAGCTTCATATTCCAATGAACATAGCATATGAAAGGAATTTCAACGCCTTTAGAGTAGTCTATGGAAAATCCAAATTTTGCTAGTGAACAAAAACACTCCGTGACACTTCACTTAATGCGGTCGCATTTAAAAATTAACAACAGGAATTTGATTTTACTGGAGACAATCTGCTTCTGTGGAGTTGGAAGCTGAAAACTTACCAGTAGCTCCAGGTTTTTACTGTATGTAACGACGGCGATGGTGGCGTTGACAATATTATTATTTTTAAACAATGCCAAACAAAAAAAATATGGCACTCAAATCAGGTGACCTTGGTTGCCACCTGATATTGTCAACATTGCTTTTTGATGTGTAAGAGTCGATGTTAAAAAATCAATAGCAAGAATTTTAATGTAAATAATGCTGGACAAGCAAAACGCTCAATTATGACATTAAGGCATATATATTGAAAAATTGAACTAAACGTACGGGAAATCAACAGAGTAGTGACGTTAACATAATTTTTTCCTTTATTCCCCAAAAAATACATTTTTGGATTTCCTCTTGGCTAATGCACATCAATATTTTTTAAAGCATATTCTGCTATTTTATAAATGACTTTTAGCAACCAGGAAATTAAACGAATAAGGCAAATACATTAATTTATCGTATATAAAGAAAATTAACCTTTTTACGCGACTTTGTGTCGATTCTTCCTGAAAATGTGGCTTTGCACCTTTAAGAAGCTTTAATGATCCTGTGAAATCCATCAGACCTATATTAACTTTTGAAAACTACAGTGTCTTACAGTTTGTAAAGGAATTTGGACCATTTTCGTATAAAGTATTATTATTTACTTTTTTAACTCACAATGTATTTCCGGTTTTCTCGTTTGTCCTCAAATCTTGCATCCTTTATTTAACATACTTCCTGACATAATCAATTGATGGAATTTTGTAGTTACTAAGATACTACGAGGAAGATGCGAAGCCTCCTTCATCTCAGGATGTCATAACTGCAGACCGGTTTCGAACTATTTTTGGGCCTCGTTAGTTCAGTGCAAGTGAGCATAACTTCGATAAACCTGGGTCGCATCTCATAGGCACTGTTAAGTTCCACAGCAGTAGAGCGTAACTAGCGCCATCTCTCGGTAGTGTCGAAACAATCCAAATCGAGAATAAAATTGATAATCATCACTGAATAAGCAAATTTACAGCAGAAGGGAATTTTATAAAAATATAAATATAAAAATTATAATATTCCAACCTATCTGTAAGTGCCTTATATACCGGGTGACACAGGAAACATGTAACACTCCGTAGCATGTTTATTTAAAAAGATATTATTTTGAAATTTGGTACACTTATATAATGCATGATTGTCCTTTTTTAAGTACAAAATTTTTTTCCCACCACTTCCGGTTTCACCGAAAGTGACATCTACTCTGTTATTTTAAATGGCACCTTGTATATTTTATCTGATTCATCTCTAGATTCTCTTTTCAACCATGTATCGGAACACGGCATTTGTTTTTAAAATGACAGTTAATATCAATTTTAGTTTGTTAAGTCTAGGTGGCCCTGATATGAACCTTGGCAGATATTGATGCGTAGTGTGCCTCATATTTTTTTGGGAATAACCAGTAGCTGAACAGACTAATAAGATCTAACTTATTTAAAAAAAATATCTTTAAACAACCTACGATATCATAAAAACCAAGATAGGAACCCCATTTACTAAATATTTTTGTTGAAGTACAATATTCATTACTATGCAATAACATTCGAACTAATTTTAATGAAGAAAGTAAAATAGGATAGGCACAGCAATTGTATTGGACAAAAATAAAAGATAAATAAGTATTTTTTAACTAGGTGAAATAAAAAAATGGGGTTCCGATCTCGGTTTTTATGATATCGCGGGTTGTTTAAAGATATTTTTTTTAAATAAGTTAGATCTTATTAGTCTGCTCAGCTACTGGTTATTCCCAAAAAAATATGAGGCACAAAGTTGCATACCAGAGGTCTTTCGATATCACGGCACACTACGCATCAATATCTGCCAAGGTTCATATCAGGGTCACCTAGACTTAACAAACTAAAATTGATATTAACTGTCATTTTAAAAACAAATGCCGTGTTCCGATACATGGTTGAAAAGAGAATCTAGAGACGAATCAGATAGGTAAAAAAAATATACAGGATGCCATTTAAAATAACAGAGTAGATGTCACTTCCGGTGAAACCGGAAGTGGCGGGAAAAATTTTTTTGTACTTAAAAAAGGACAATCACGCATTATATAAGTGTACCAAATTTCAAAATAATATCTTTTTAAATAAACATGCTACGGGGTGTTACATGTCGCCTGTGTCTGTGTCTGTAATAAGGACTAAACAAATGAAACCAAAACAGCTATTCTTCCAGCTACGAGCGCTGAATTAAATGGTGAAATTTGCCGGATTTTATCTAACACAGTTAGCATATACAATAACTTGGACTGCTCGAATGCTACGAGGAAGATGCGAAGCCTCCTTCATCTCAGGATGTGACTAACTACAGACCGGTTTCGACCTATTTTTGGGTCCCATTACGTTAATTTTACTATTTACATTAATTCTATGCAAGATTTATTATAAACTGTGTACCTATATAATTTTATTTATTCTATTTTCAGAAGAGGCGATAGAAATAATTTACCAGCGATATTTAAACAAAATGTTGGAAAAATATTTACATATTCACCTCCAGAAAGACGAATTCGTCTATACCTACCTCAACTTTATATATTTCATACTTGGTTGAACTTCTCCACGTATAGTATGCAGCTCATTATCGTACTGCATTTTTTTAACATATCCTGAAGCTAAATTTTTCTCCTGTCCGTATGATTTTAATTTCGTTGCAGAAGTCAAATATTGCACTCATACTTACAACTGTATTTTTAGACATTTTAATTAGGTATACTTAAATATACCAAAATACTTATTTATAAAGTACTAAATTAAAAATCAAAAAGTTTTTGAGCTATTAGCTGTACGAGGTTATAAGCTGTACGAGGTTATAAACTTTTTAGAGAACTAACAGAGCAAAACGTAAACTAACTTTTAGCAGCAAACTAATTTTTGTATTTTCAATTTCTATTGGAAGGTATAATAATTCATTGTAATAACAATTTATTTAATTAAAAGTTGATTTATTTTAATGTATATTACATATATTGTGTATAATTTTACATACTTTGTGAATGTAAATTAGTTACTGAAAGTTATATTTGTTGCTGTGTTGTTTTTTTTACTTGTTTTTCTTCCAGTGTAGTAAAAGACATGTTATTATTATTATTAAAGTTCTTAAATGTTTTCTGTTGGGTAGAAATAAAATTCTACTATGTTTTAACCCTCTTGATATTGGTCCTTATTAATTAGAACATTAAGAGTCATGTTCCAGTGCATTCATTTTTGGAAAAGATTTTATTTTCAGACGAGTCTCATATAACTTAAACAATGCACAAAGGTACTGTGAGTATTGGTGGTTGCGTGTATTATAAAAGTGGGCATAATATAAAATAATTTGGCCAAAATATAGAAGCGTTTGTTATTTAAATTAACTGATATAACTACAATTTATTTCGTATATTTCACTTATATTTTGAATGGTATCAGATATTCATAAATATGACAACTTCCAAACATGTCAACAACCTCTCAAATATCTCAAAGGTTCAGATTACTATGTTAAATTAGCACGTCACAAAGATCTAATTGTTTACGATTGACTTTATATCAAACATATTTTTTTAAGAATCAATTGGATCAGTGAACATTTCTGATATACTTTGAACATCAGTTTTCGATAGCAACTCTTGAGTTTTTTAAATTCAGTATATCATCAATCACTTAACGATAAACACAAAGAAAAATAAAATAATTAAAATGATAAGTCTGTTGTCGTATACGATTACGCAAGGAAATATTGGGTCAAGTGTGATTTAACATGTAAAAATTTTTGTTTGTATGATTGCGCGCATGATGCGCACGCCTTAATTTTCTTGCAATTATTTTTTACTTTTTAGTATGACTTTAAGAAAAGCAAGTTTAAAAAAAAATTATTTTCTACTTTTTAATCATACTTACTTTAATTATTTATAACGTACAGAACCAATTTACATAAATTCATCCATTGGAGCTGGATTCTGAGGTATAAACTTAAAGGCATTCCATTATGTCACCGAAACTAATATCGTACCATTTGTGCAGGAAAAAATGGAAGTAGCAGTCTCTGATCAGGCGAAAAATCTTTTGTATTCTCCGTTTTGCCGAAGGTGTCGCTTGGATAGTATATTTAATCGATTTTCATCCCCGCGCCCCCTACGTGCGGACCCAAAAATAGGTCGAAACGGAGGCTTCGCATCTTCCTCGTAGTATTCGAGCAGTCCAAGTTGTCGTATTTTAGTGTTAACCGTGTTAGAATAAAATACGACAAATTTCACCATTTAATTCAACGCTCCGCGTCGGCAAGTAGCTGGGAGAATAGCTGTTTTGGTTTCATTTGTTTGGTCCTTATTATTTATAAGGCACTTGCAGATAGATTAGAACATTATAATTCCCATTTTTATAAAATTTTGTTCTGCTGTAAAATTGATTATTCAGTGATAAAAGAAGTTGCCACTGCATTTTTTCAATTTCAAACTAATTAGAATCCTAAACAATTTTTATGACAATAAAAACGCCGCTAAACCAAGAAATTAAAATTCTGGGAAAATAACTAATAAATAAATAAATAAACACCACAGAAATTAGACAACCCCCAAAAACCAGGGCTTGTGCGGAAGGGGGTTACAGATTGAAAAAACGCGGACATACAACCATTTCCTCCGAAAGTGCCAGTGCCGGAGCCAGGATTCGAGCCCGGTGCTGCGATGTCCGTGTGATTAATCGCGATTGCCACCTCGCGCCTTAACCCACTCGGCTATCGATCAGACATATGTATATAGAAATGTATAGTAAATATTATTATTATTCCAGACGTATCCAGAGTGGGCAAGCAAGAAGAACGTAATGCTCTCGTCCTTCTTCTGGGGCTATGTCTGTTTCCAAATCGGTGCTGGCCAACTGGCCGAAAAATATGGGCCAAAATTATTTCTGGGAAGTGCACTATTTATTTGTTCCATTTTCACAACTCTTGTACCACTATTTGGCGCCCAGTTCGGATACGGAGGAGTTATAGCTTGCAGAATAATACAAGGACTATGCCAAGGTTTTCTCTTTCCATCTACACACAATCTGCTGAGCGCATGGGCACCAATACAGGACAGAGCCACGATGGGAAGTTTGGTCTACACAGGTAAGATACGTTAAATCCCTTAGTATTTCCTTCCCCTACAGTTCGATTTGTTTGTTTATTTTTAGGTGGCCCACTTGGCAATGTGCTAGCCATGCCAATAACAGGTATGCTGTCTGCTTCTTCTGTCGGCTGGCCAGGTGCTTTCTATCTTTATGGTGCCGTTGGTATAATTTGGTCTATTCTCTGGATAACTTTTGGTTCGGATAGTCCTTCAAAGCACAAAACTATATCAGCAGAGGAAAGAAAGTATATTGAAGCTGGGCTACCAACAGAGGAAAGAGAGGTAGATTTCTAACCTTTCGTCATATAAGATCGTGTTAGAAAAATTTGATCCATTAGACCTGTGCATATTTCCCCCATGAGTGTAGTAGAAATTTAGGAAAAATTTTATTTTTTGGGAGGTAACTCTATGTTCACCCCCCCAGTAAAGGGTTGAAACGATTAGGGTTAATTTTCTTTGATTATAAAATCTTCTGTATATTACTAACGAAGGATTTTAGGGGTAGATGTGGGGGTGTTTTTAAATCAGCTCGACGTCGGTCGTCTATAGCCCCGTTCAGATAGTTGCGGAATGAGAATTTTCTTATACGGATTGTTATAAAATTTGTTCTAAAACAGTCTAATTTTCTTGCAGGTGTAGCGAAATGTTCGTAAGACAATTCGTTCACTTTTAACTAGAAGTTAAATTAGCAAACTAACTTCTCCTGGAACGCACACGTCGAATTAAGAAAAAATCCGCAAGCGGAAATTCGCAATCCGCAGCTATGAGAACTAGGCCTATCTACGTCAATTTTCGAATAGCACAGCAATTAATTAGGCACACAAATAGTTCCTAGCTCTTGCGATAATAACAAAAACAGCAAATAAATACAACTCCAAAGCGAATTTTAGCCACACTTGAAATCACGTACTGTCGTGAGCAGAAAAAAATAGGACAACTTTTGTCAATATTATAACGCAGTGCAATTTTTCTCATTGACCATCCATCTTCTGCTTTAGCAATAACTCCAGATTTAACTAAATCGCTTATATGAGGCATATTAGTTTTTTGCACACTTGCAATAAATCATGACAACTAACTGACAATGTCACAAAAATTAAAGTTAGGTGTACACAACTAGATTTTAGCAAAATATCGTTATAAGACTTGTCCTATTTTTTTTGCTCGGCTGTACTCAAATAATCAACACATTTGACAGTTTGATTCGTGACAGGTACTCACTGAACTCTATTATAATAGAGTTCAGTGCGCTGCTTGGGGTCATAGTATGAACCAAAACAGTTATAAAATATTTTACATTAAGTTAGCATAGCCTGTAGCAAACTGAACAGAAATAAGAAAAAGCTGTTGTGCATGATGGTGATCAGGCCGGCCATCACATACGCGGCGGCGGTGTGGTGCAGCATACCGCGCCGACAATGAGAAAACTTCAAGTGCTGGAACACAAATTTATGCGCCTCATGTCGAACTCTGGCAGGTACACATCCCTCAAAGATCTCTACGCACGTTGTAACGACATAACCCCACTAGCGAACTACGTCAAACAGATTTCGCAAAAATTCTACAAATTTAAGCTGGGCGATAGTCCGCTAACATGAGACATAACACGAATCAGACAGCATAATGCCCCATTTCGGATCAAACACAAATTACCATACCAGGCGTTGCCTATTTTCCGGCAACCTCTTTAACCAAACTTCCTTCTACCCTAATCTTCCTCTATCCCACTTTCTCTATTTTTTCCTAAATTCTTTTACTTGACACGTGCAAGTCTTTCCTGTCCTCTCCTTCTTTTTGTCTGTCTCTTTGCTTGTTCTGTTTTGTTTTTGTCTCATTGCTTCTGTTTGTCTCTTGAAAATTCTTCCTCAAAATCTCCATTAAAAACCACAATATTTTAAATGTCATCTTTTGTTTTGCATTATTTTCCGGCGGCCGGGAGACCACTGAGCCGGTGGTTGCCTCGAACGAGTTTGTTCGCTGAATTCCGTCCCGTATCAACTGCCAAAATTTATTAGTGTGTTTTGTGCTCCAATTTTGCATAGTGTTGTTTTATTTTTTAATTATAGTCCAAGTAAGGAGTTCCTGAGACAAAAAAAAAAACGAAACAAAAACTATACCGACATCATTATTATCGCAGCGGACCACCGGCGTCATGCCTAACATCAAACGATCAAACGACTCGCCGCACATTAAAAACGAGCGAGATGCTTTGCGGCCGAGGTAGCACAAAGAGTAATGGTATTTTAATGAGGTCGTAAAGTTTTTGTTACGTTTATTCTGTCTCAGTTTATTCCTACTTGAACTATACCTTAAAATTTTTATTAATCATTTCATAACGTTATTATTGATTTTAATTTGCGCTTCCGCAAAAGGAGCTTCAGTTTTTTGTCGCCTTTTTATTATGCCGATCCGGATGCGCCTTATCCAACCATGCAATCCCCGCGACGCTGTGCGCCGCGGAGGTATGGGTAGCTCCGAGCGGATGCCGGAAGAGCAAATTTTATGTATATTTTAATTGCTAATAAATTTGTTTTGATTTGATTTGATGGAACACCCTGTATATTACCAGTTTAAAATAATCGATTTATTTTGAGATTTTTATCAACGGTATCGCATTTGAGGCTTACTGTGATTAATCCCCAGCAAGTAAGATAACTTGTAACTAATCACAATTTCACAGTAAATCAATAACAAATGAAAATGTATTATGATCGACTATTTGGTTTAGTGATTACTATACAATCTAAAACAATAGCAACATAATTTTAATCAAGGGATCAACCTTAATTATTAGATTCTTTCAGATTTAGCATTTTTGTTAGATTAGAATGATTGTGTTCCAGTAGTAATCTATATTTTTTATCGGTATATGTATTTGTTAACATCTAATGGACTTATTTTCAGACGGTACCGACGCCATGGATTTCCATTTTCACCTCTTTGCCATTCCTGGCTATATTAGTATCTCACTGTGGCCAAAACTGGGGATTCTGGACCTTGCTGACGGAAATTCCCAGTTACATGGAGAAGATTCTACAATTTAAGATATCCTCGGTAAGTGAATTAAGGTTTTTTATTCCAAGTTGGATATTTGATATACTTATCGAGGTTGCTCTGCCGTTTAACGACGAAGGTTTTATTAAAAAACGTTTAGAAAGTTTCCTGTTCATTAAGTGCCTTCAGTTTTACTCAGTTGGAAGATTCATTCTGCAACATCTGATTTGTCCAAACAGGTTAACGACAAAAATAACCTTAATCCTACGGGGCTTTGGTTATTTACCTGTATAAAATTTTAAGTAACTGAATATAAAATAACTGTTCTTTTGTCCTTTACAGAACAGTTATCTTTCGGCTCTTCCATACTTTGTGTTGTGGTTGCTGAGTTTTATCATGAGTCCTATAGCGGATTTACTAGTTGCCAAGAAAACAGTCAGTTTAGGCACCAGTAGAAAGATATTTAACACCATAGGTAAGTAAATTTTACTAATCTACGATACAGTTTGAGTTCGAACAAATAACTCACACTCACGGTCAGAAATCTTGGCGAACTTCCGTTAAGGGCCTAACTCTTTGAATCCCACCAAATTCACAAAAAATTTAGATGCGGCCAGTAAATGGTTTGGCTGCGTGCTTTCTCAATACAAAAATGTTTTTCTGAAATCGGCCAAGAATGCCTACTTTCTCGGCGCAATTTCAGATCTGAAAATAATATAGTATCACCATCACAAAACAGTCCGGGAAAGTTTTTTCCGTCCTAAGCCGGGAAAGTAGGTAACTTTCCTGTACCGGTTTTTTATATACATTACCACCGGCCAATATAGGCCAGGGCCGGTAATTTTTGAGACCAAAAAAATTTAGAACAGGATGACACCCATTGGAAAAGGTAGAAACAAAAATAAGAGGAAAAATAGTTTACGGGCGATTTGAGGTCGGGAAGTGGAAGGGGGTGAACTTTTAAGGGTGGAAAACGGTTAATCACGATTTCCGGCAAAACTACAACTCCTATCGAATAGAGTTAAATAGCAAAGTTGTAGGTAATAAAAAGATCTACAACTTTTATATTTACACTTTTTTCATATAACCTTAAAATATCTGCGAAAAATCAAAATAACCGACTTTTTGGTTTTTTATTTTTATCTCCCACAAAAAAAAATTTCACGAAATTTGGTGGAAACTTACCTTCTTATGTCCCAAACACGATGTAATTTTTTCGGTTCAAAATATTTATTTTTTCCCCTTATTTTGATTTTATATTGAAAAAGTAACCTCATTTTCAATCGAAAAGTTTCACGCCAGAAAAGTTGCTTCTTAAAAAAGTCGGTGCGCTTTTTATTCGTTGAAACCTCTAATTTTTGATGGTGTACAAAAAAATATACATTAATATGGAAAATTTTCAGAAAATGCAAAAAAACGAAAAAACTCGATTTCGAAAATTCTTTTTTAATCATTGTTTAAAATTTTGCACTGTTTATTGAAATTTACACTATAATTACTCGAAAAATATAAGATTCCATGTTACATTTATAAACTAAGAAATTGTAAATCCATGAAACGTAGAGTTTGCAAAAAACATGCGAAAATAGTTAGTTTTCTAAATATTAATGATAGGATTTAAAGAGGTTTTAATCTAAAAAATGTGACCGCTGCAATTTTTTTTCGATAAAAAAGTTGATTTATTAAATTCTAATTACATTTATGGAATAGAAAATCTTATATAAATATATTTCTTAGGCATTTCAATTGAAAAATTTTGCTTAAAATTGTACGATTCAATTTAAATACTTATGAAGTTATTCATTATAATATTTTGAAACACATTTACCACCTTATCTGGAATTCTAATCACTTATACATTAGTTTTTGCCTCTTTGATGGCATTTCTTCATCTAATTTCTGTGGTGTTTATTATTATTATTCCTTCATCGTTAGATTCGACAAATCTTTCCGATTCTAGTGAATCTTCGAAATCTTCAAGACCATCATCGTCTTCATCTCCAATATTTTTTCCAGTCTGCATTGGTTCTTCATCCACAATTTCATCTGAATAATTTATTTCCTCGTAGGTTTTTTCTTCAACATTGGAGCCTGCAACTCAGCTTGCACGTGTATTTTTATAAATGATGCTGTTCACTGCTCTGCGACTCGAATACTGATGGCTATGCAGCTGCTTCGAAATGATCTCAAGAAAGTAGATACTAAGGCCCAGACTCTCTCAGCCCCTTTCCCACTTCTCTATGATATACCTTCTGATGGGCTAAAATTTCCCGTAAGCCATTCAGGTATAGAAGTTTTCTTAGAATGACAATAAATAGGCACCTACGCATATAATTTAAAAATTTTCCTACAACTACAACAAATATTGTAGATATCTTATAAACTATTAAGTTTATTAACTCATCTGGTTGTTAATTATAGTAACATATCGATTTGCAATTTCTTAGTTTATCAATGTAACATGGAATCTTACATTTTTCGAGCAATTAAAGTGTAAATTTCAATAAACAGCGCAAAATTATAAACAATGATTAAAAATTTTTTTTTTCGAAATCAAGGTTTTTCTTTTTTTTTTTGCTTTTTCTGAGAAAATTTTCCATAGTAATGTATATTTTTTTGTACACCATCAGAAAGTAGAGGTTTCAACGAACAAAAAGCGCACCGAGTTTACTCATCAGGACATGACGATGTACCTGCGTTTCTTATTAAAAGGATAATGATGGAAATAATAAAACCCTTAGTTTACATTGTAAATTTATCATTTTCTGTTGGAGAATTTCCCGAAATTTTAAAAATTGGGAAAGTTATTCCCGTTCATAAAAAAAACAACACACAGGACTTAAAAAACTACAGACCAGTTACCATACCTTCAGGATTTTCAAAAATAATTGAATATTGCTATTTAAACCGATTAATGCCATTTTTGAATAAAAACAATATATTTTCACATAACCAGCATAGATTCTTAAATAATAAATCCACTCTTAGTGCAATAGAGTCATTTTATGAAAAGATAATATCATATATTGAAGCATGTGAATGCCCTGTTGGTATCTTTTGTGATTTAAGCAGGGCATTTGACTGCGTCGACCATACAAAATTGATCTCGAAACTTTATAAGTATGGGGTAAGGGGTCTACCTTTAGACTGGGTTGAAAGCTATTTGTCAAGTCGTAAACAGTATGTATCAGTTACTAACACTACGTGCAATACAATCAATTCTGTTTATTCAGCTTCTGTTGAAATTAATATGGGCGTACCGCAAGGATCGGTATTAAGTCCCATATTATTTTTATTATATATCAATGATCTTGATAGTTTGAATACATTAGCAGACTTTACTTTTTATGCCGATGACACCTCGATTGTGTTGTCTGATAAAAGTGTTGATACTTTGGAGACCCAATGTGATATTTTATTAAAGACTCTTAGTAACTGGTTCTGTGAAAATTCTCTTTACTTTAATGTTGAGAAAACGCAGGTATTAATATTTCACAATAGGCAAAAGAAATGTGATTATCCAAATATACAACTTGATAATACATCAATATCAACAAGAATGTCCAATGTAAAATTCTTGGGTATAAATATAGACAGTAGCTTAAACTGGAAAGTTCATTGTGAATCACTGATAGCTAAATTACATTCGGTAGTTTACCAGTTCAAAAATATAAAGAATGTACTAAATATGACTCAGCTTAAGAATTTATATTATGCTGAGGTTGATTCTCGGTTAAGATATGGTGTTTGTTTTTGGGGGGCTTCCACCCTATCAAATAATGTATTCTTAGCTCAAAAGCGTGTAATAAAATGTATGGTAGGCTTAACGACAAGAGACACTTGTAAAAATGCATTCAAGGAATATAATATACTAACACTTCCGTCACTTCTCATTTTTGAACTGTGTTTATATGTCTTCAAAAATAAGAGTAAATTTGTCTGTAATAAGGATTTACATAAAATAAATACCAGGCAAAAATATGACCTCCATGTACCCTTCAATAAATTCAATGTATCTGTAAAATCACCCAGTTGCCTAGGGCCAAGAGTTTTTAATCACCTTTCTATAGATATAAAAAACTGTAATGAATTACCGCTATTTAGAAAACAACTTAAATTATTTTTAGTAAGTAAAACCTTCTATAACTTAGACGAATATTTTAATATGTAAAATGTGTGTTTTGTACCTTATTTCTTTTAGATGTTAAGTATGACTATTCCTATACAATATTTATATCATATTGTCACAAAAGGAAAATAAAGTTTATTATATTATTTATTATTATTATTATTATTACTTTTTCGATATAAAATCAGAATAAGGGGAAAGAATAAATATTTTGAATCGAAAAATTTACAGCGTGTTTGGGACATAATAAGGTAAGTTTTCACCAAATTTCATGAAAAAAATTTTTTTTGTGGACGATAAAAATAAAAAACCAAAAAGTCGGTTACTTTGATTTTTCGCAGATATTTTGAGGTTATGTGAAAAAAGTGTAAATTCAAAAGTTGTAGATCTTTTTATTACCTACAACTTTGCCATTTAACTTTTTTCGATAGGGGTTGTAGTTTTGCCGGAAATCGGGATAAACCGTTTTCCATCTTTAAAAGTTCACCCCTTTCGACTTCCCGACCTCAAATCGCCCGTAAATTATTTTTCCTCTTATTTTTGTTATATTTTCTTTCTTTTTCAATGGGTGTCATCCTGTTCTAAATTTTCTTCACTTTTTACCATTTTCAAAGGCTTCGGTCCTGGCCTAACAGTTCCCTTGTTATCTGGAAAGAACGAACAATTAAGGAAATCGGATTTTTCAAGAAATCCGTAGGATGCACCTTTCAGAAAGTATAAGCCAAAAACTGAAAAAAGTCCGAAAATTTCAAGGTTTTTCGAGCACCACGCAGTTAGTACATTCCCGGACTTCAATGCTTGTTGGCCGAGGCGTCCGGAAATGTATTGCTTTCACTATTAGATACACAATATACTATTCATATCACAGAAATAATGTTCTCGTAGCACGTTTCAAGTAAAGTTAAAATTAGCAGTAGATGATTAAATATCAAATGAAATAGATTATTTAAACCTACCACTCTTGGCGAGATGTATGTACCTTGAATACCGTAATCAGCTTTTAAATGATCCAATCTGATCAACGTTTTTCTGAAGCCAACTTCATAAAGAACTCTTTATACTAGGCCTCACCTCACCTTACTTTACGTTCTGATCTTTTCAGGTTTGTTTATACCAGCTTTGGCCCTCATTTCGTTAACGTTCGTCGGAAGCACCCAAAAAGAAGTCACTATATTTATTCTGGTAATTGCTGTTGGGTTTAATGCTGGTACGTACTGTGGCTTCAATGTAAACCACCTAGATATATCACCCGTACATTCTGGCACACTTATGGGAATCACGAACAGTATGTCGAATGTGTTTTCGATTCTTGCACCGCTGGCTGTGGATGCGATTATGTCCGTGACGGGGCGTGAGGAGGTAAGAAACAATAGTATACACTTGTTAGCTATTACAAACCTTAGGAAATGTGTGTTGATCAGAGATTTTTGTAAATTTTTTGTGACTACAAAATATTGTAATATACATATCAGAGTCAACAAGCAAATATTCTGGTATCTTTTACAAAAGTAATCTCTCGTATTTGGTAATCATGGAGTGAAATCAGTGATTCTTTGATTGCAGACTGACAAAGGGCTATGGAATATAGTGTTTTGTATAGCAGCAGGAGTGTACGTGGTAGCAGGGTCATTTTATATCTTTGCCGCATCGGGTAAGGTGCAATCTTGGGACAGACCCATTGATGGCGAAAGAAAGGACGAGAAGATAGAAAAAATTCCTTTATAAAATTGAAGGAGGTGTCCTTCTTTTAAGTTCCTGAAAATATTTGTTGGGTTTAGGCGTTCGTGAATATTTTCTAGCAGTATTAAGGCAATTGCCGAATTTAATGATAAGCCTAAGAGAATTTGTTTCTTGTATGACTGAATGTAAAGTGATTTTACGATTAGAAGCGATTCGACGTTTGATTTCAAACGATGTAAATATATTTTTTATGTGCATAACTTAAATTAATTTATTGTGATAAAGATTTTTTTATATACTTTTATGTATTTTAGTAACCTTCCTTTTAATCCCCTCACAAGTCAAGGCAACTGTTTGTCATTTATATACATTTCTTAATAGTACTATCACAGTACTATGAGCTCTTACTGGTCTGGTTATACTATGTCACTATCTTGGTTTGGCACTTTTTATTGCGATCTAATCTAACAGTAAACAATGAAAGAGCAAATTTTATGTATAATGACAGTAGATTAGAAGACGTTTATTAAAGATAAATCCTTCACAGTTAAATTATTTGGTAGTTTATATACTTAATAAAAATTGATATTAAAAGTGATCCTTAAGTAGCCCAGATAACACAAACATACCATATGGCCGTTGGAAAAGTATAAGCCCTGGCATTCCAAAATCTGTAGAACGTTCATGCTGGGCCCAGCGACGTTACGAAGAAGCTCAAGCTACATTCAGCGTTAGAAATCGAAACATCCATTTCAGGAAGTAAAAATAGTTTTGTGATTCCATCATTAATAAAGTACTTGTCCTCACTGGGTGGGTACTGGTAAAGATTGCTAAGTGCAAGTGTTAAAAAGAGAATGTTTATAAACAACTCGAATATCATCATGTAATAAGGCATAAAACGATTAGCCCGCAAAGAACAATCAAATAACTCAATGGCCAATCCAGCTATCAAGAGTGTCAAGTAGACAAAAGAGGGGGAAATTCAAAATTATTGGATGTTATTAACGATTTTTTATAGTTCAAATACTTTGGATCCAAACGTCTTATTTAAATAAAAATGAAACCTCACACACTAGAGTTAGATTCTATACTATAACAAGATGTCCCAATCTGGAAATCTCCAGGAACACCATAATTTGATTTGTTTGTATGTTTGAACAGTCCTTAATAAAGAAAGCTGGCAATCCATCAGCGCCATTAGTAAATTTTGGTTTAATATGTTTGAAAGCTTGTAAGTAACCACTTTTTGTTACATTATGAAAAGTGATAACATCGTTATTCTCCTAGCCATCGTTTATTGAGTTGTAGCAGATAAAAAATAGTAAAGGCGTTAGCAATAGATTCTGGATTTTAAGAGATGACTCCCATCCTAGGCCATTACATTTAAAATTGAAGTGGTGTAGTTTGTTTTCGTGTTAATATAAGCTTTTGGGATTATTCTTAAGGTTGTTTTCTATTTTCTTTCCCGCCACCGCGCTTAAGTTTAATTCTTCACATATATAATTACATCCAAATATTGCATATTTATCACAGTATAGGTATAGATAGACAGAGGAGCTGGTTATGTAGCCTTTACTACCGCGACCTTTTCAGGTCTATTGTGATGCTCCCAGAATATCTTCCTTATAGTACCTCCTCCAGCTTTGTCCTTTGTACTAGACTCCACAGCTTTGATAAAGGCCCTTTAGTATAGCAGTCCGCCTTTGGTTTTCTTCTCCGAGTACTTGGACTCTCAGTCTCGCCAGGCCTTCACAGTGGCACAGTAGTTGAACTGAGGTGTCTTCTTCCTCTTGACAGAACCTGCATGTTGCGTCCCCTGCCAGGACCATTAGACTCATATGTCTATTGAGTCGGCAGTGTCCAGTTAGAAAGCCTACTTATTACTCTGATGGCCTTCCTATTCTGGCTTAGTAGATCTTCCGTGTCTCTGTTTTGGGAGATTCCTCCACCATTCCAGAGATTTATTTTGCACCCATTCCTTAGTGGCTGCTCGTATGTATGGCTTTGCCAGGCCACAAAAGGGCTCAGGTCCTATAGGGGCTTTGAGTGCGCTTTCCTTGGCCAGCTTATCAGCCTTTTCGTTTCCTCTGTGTCCCTTGTCTCCTGGTACCCATGCTCAGGTCACTCTGTTCTAACTTCCCAGCTCTATAAGGGCCGTCAAACAGTCCCACAACAATCTTAAGTTGGTTTGCATGGAACTGATTGCTTTTATTGCCGCTTGGCTATCAGAGAAAATGGCAATCGACTGGTTAACAGTGCCTTGTCCTATTATCTCCCGTGCGCAACAGTGTATGGTGATCACTTCAGCTTGAAACACCGTTGCGTATTTCCCGAGACTTATCGGCTTTTGACCTTGTCCCGTAAATCCCGGCTCCGACTCCTTGTTCTGTCTTGGAGCCGTCAGTGTGCCAGACTGCTTATGCTGTTATGGGAGGACCGTTTTGCCAGTCATCCCTGTCTGGTTTTACAGTCTGAAGGTTCTTACTGAAGTTATACCTTGGGACCATTACGTCCGTGGGCATATCTAGGATGGGATCTGCCCTCATCTCCGAGTATGACTCTTGGTACTCCGTGTCGTGTTGCCGGCTAATTGGCATTTAGCCTTGCATCAGCCTGTGCACCACAAACCGAGCTTCGCCTCGTGAACCGGGCGCGCATTATCAACAGCTAATAAAAATTTTACCTCGATTTATCGGAAATGTGTTATGGGAAAATGGTTGCTATGGTAACGGTCGTCATAGTTACCACTATGTAATGGTACCACTTCCATGGTGGGCACTTGCTTAGCTGGAATGGTAGCAGGTTCAAGAGAAGTGCAGCCGTCAGAGCAGTTTTTAAGGCCCCAGTGGTTCACAGGCAAGCAAGCCTTTGTACGCCACTTAACAACCTTATTGCTCCCGACTACACCGTCTTAGTCCATCATACCACTGTCCATAAGTTATCATGGGTCTCACTACCCTGGTGTATAACCACAGGTTCATTTTGGGATTTAGCCTCCAGTTTTCCACACATTTGCCTACACCTTCCCAGGGCGATTGTTGCTTTCTGTGTGACTTTTTGGATACGAGAGTTCCATATTAATTTTTGGTCAAAGATGACTCCTAAATATTTTGCCTCACAGGCAAAAGGAATTTCCACTCCGTTGGGCCTTAGGGGCTTTAGGCATTGCAGTGCTTTTCTCCGTGTAAAATTGACGACTGTGGTTTTGTGGGGATTTATAGAAAGTTCTTCCTTGCCAACACCATTTGTTGACAACATTTAGGGCTCTTTGCGAACGCTCTATTATTGTATTCGCGAATCGCCCCTTGACAACACAGCATTGTATAAATCTCGCATGTTCTGATAATAGATGCAACAGCGTACCATTTTATATTTATGCAAAGCTGGGATGCAAACATGTTTGTAGCTAACAGAACTTTGAAAGTGATTTCAATTTTCATTTTGGATACAGTATACAGTAGGTCTAATTTATAAATACAATGTCACAATGACATTAAAATGCATCACCTAGCGAAATATATTGAGAAGATAATGTCTGATCGGAATTTGAGAACCGCAATAAAAATGTACTTGTTAAACTTACTGATAGTTTAACGTAATTTTTGAAAAAGAAAATGGATTGAGTCTACTAGAACACCATCATGTCTACTCAGCTAGTATTGCTCCAACGATCTTACGATATAAAACAACAAAGTAATATACCGTCTCTGTCTAAGTTGACAACCTTGTATGTATTGACAGGCGTGAAAGGCATACGACGTTTATCATTGACATAAAACTAGTTATCATTTAGTGTGAATAAAACACTGTTACTAAGTCGTATCGTGTTTATGAATATCCATTGCTTACACAACTTTACCTTTTGCACGATGTGAATAAATATACTGTGTAGTTTGAGACGCATTTTTAAAAAAATTATATGAAAAAAATTTCAACATAGTATTTTATAATATATTGGATTACCTGGATTTTGTAGATTTGCTGTTGTAAAGATTACGGCTGGAAATATCTGAGGAATTCTATTTTCGAGCACAGTTTATATATTTTACGTGTATCTGTGAATTTTGCAATATATAGGATGAACTAAGTTTAAAATAATGGAAATAGAGAAGCTTGAAAAGACCGAATTGCAAAAACCCGGTGAGTTACCAATTTTTCACTAAAGAAAATTGTTAATGTCATTTACAGAGTTTTAAATTAAAGTAGTACTTTAAGTAGGATCAGTCTTTCGGCTGGTGTTTGTTGCAATCGAAGCATTAGCGTTTTGATGGTAATATGCAATTATTACACTTAACGCGCCAGACTTGTAACTTGTAATTCAGCGCTCGGCGGGGCACATAGCCCGGAGAGTAGCTGTTGGTTGCAGTCTGGTTACATTCCTTATAGTAAAATAAGGATTTTATAGAGGAGTTTGCGACTAAAAATATTATGTTTAAAGTAGTTTTTAGTAGACAAACATAAAAGTAGATAAATCTAAATGCAATTCAGATAAATAATATTTCGGATCTGTCTGTGACCAATGAAAATTATTATCGTTGATAGGAACAATACTAACATCATTTTGAAAATCGATAAACCAAGAAGTCAGATAAATCCGTTCTGAAAAATATGAAATGCATCCCCAGGACTCCCGGGGTCCGATTCCTCGCACTGCTTATTACTATTATATACAGGAATACAGGGTGATTTAGAACTTTTCTCTAAAATTTTAAGAATATATACGGGGTTATTCATTATATTTTGACCCACGTTTTATTTTTGTTATTTATCGAAGAAAAAAAATTGGCATCAAATTTGTAGGGTTATATACATATTTTTTTAAATGCAATTAAAAAACAATTGCTTACATAATATACAAATGAAGGGCTTTTTTCAATGAAAAATCCTGTACATTCTTACATATTTCTTTTAGATATTTTTCCACTATTTCAAATTTATAAGGGTTGATAGAGCTAGCTGTAATATTTTTTGACATTTCGGACATAATACTAAAAAACATGCATACATTTATTGACGAGAAAATACAGAGAGTACATTTAAGTAGAAATATACAACATAATAAAGCGGTAGAGAGCCCATTTAGGTCCTTAGTTGAACCTGTCTATGGGCGTCTAGGGATATCGTTCCCATCCTGCACTGCAATTCTTCTCTAAGGAAAAACCCTCTAAGTGCGGCGTTGCAGTAAAAGAAATATGTTAGAGTTTCTCATAGAAGCGCAGTAAATAAACACTATGCAGTACGCTGTGACTGATGATACTATGACAATATTGTTATTGTTTGACATTTTATATTAATAATTCATCAAAATCTTCAAGAAATATTTAAAGACAAGTTCTGAACCGCCATGTACGATCGTGAGCAAAAAAAAATAGGACAAGTCTTATAACGGTATTTTGCTTAAATCTAGTTGTGTACATCTAACTTTAACTTTTGTGACATTGTCAGTTAGTTGTCATAATTTATTGCAAGTGTGCAAAAAACTAATATGCCTCATATAAGCTATTTAGTTAAATCTGGACTTATTGCTAAAGCAGAAGATGGATGGTCAATGAGACAAATTGCACTGCGTTATAATATTGACAAAAATTCGGTGCGTATCATTTTAAGAAAGTGGAGAATAAATGGAACCATTAATAGAAATCCTGGATCAGGGCGACGAAGGATATCAACTCAACAACAAGATTTGCAATTGGTAAATGCTTTAGTAGAAAATCCATTTTACTCAGTTATTCAGGCTGCTGAAGAAACGAATTTTCCTGGATCGAGTAGTACTGGTCGCCGGCGAGTAAGAGAATCGGAGCTAAGCTGTCATACAGCAGCACAGAAATACTTATTTCAAGCTGACCATAAAGAAGCTCGAGTAGGATTTGCGCTTGAATTTTTAGCGCATGATGTAAATTTTTGAAACAATGTATTCCTTACAGACGAAAAAACTTTCCAGTCACCACACAGCGGTCATATTCGTGTTTACCGCCCTCCGAATACTCGATTCGATGAGAAATATATATCTAACAGTGATAAAAGTGGTAGATTTTCCGTCAATACGTGGACTTGGATATCGGCACGTGGTCCTGGTGTTTTGTGGCATATTGAGGAACGATTTAATAGTGAAACGTATATTAGGATTTTAGACAATATTATGCTCTCTTCTGTGTTACAATTAGTACCTAATAATAAGTTCATATTTCAACAAGACAATTGATCCGTTCATACTGCTCTTACCGTAACTAACTGGTTTCAAGATAACAACATCAATGTTCTTAACTGGCCCAGTCATAGTCCAGATCTTAACCCTGTGGAAGAAGTATGGAGACTACTCGTAAGAAGTATCCAAAAACGAAATGTGAGATCACGGAATGCCGAAAAATTACTGGAAATAGTAAATAATGAATGGGAAAATATTATTACTACTGATTATTGTATAAGGTTATTCAATTCTATGCCAAACAGACTTATAGAAGTTATAGATAGAAATGGTGCAATAACGAAATATTAATAGTTAGTTTCTTGTTAAGTTAGGATATCCTTTGGCCTTTGATCCAGGATTTCTACTAATCGCACCGTTTATTCGAAAAAAAAAAGTTGTCCTATTTTTCTCTGCTCACGGCAGTATATACGTCGTTTCTTGTATCGAATAAAAATAAATGCCATATCCAATAGACAATTTTTTCTTATACTTTTTAGATGGTTGCTTCGGAGTACGACACTTGCAATATGTCCTCTTCTTTACTGCCGCTCTATTTGCATACCTAATTCGTATTGCCTTTAACGTAGGAATTATAGCTATGATTAGTAGCACTCCTCCCAGTGATGACATCACGGTAAGTATTTTTGTCTTACATAGTATTTAGCGTATACATGTTTAAAATTTAGCGGATTGTCACAAGTCTGAACTGAAAATTCTTTAAAAAAATTGAACTAGCTAACATTAATTAACGTTAATGGACAGATCAGCTGCGCCAATTAAAGGGAGAAAACCGAAAGATGTAAACATTCATTCCTCGGGAGTACCTGTTGCATCAACTATGGGCAGGACACTTTTAAATCTATATCTTATTGCTAATGCACTATTAATCATCCAAAAAGTACGGAAAGATATAATCCTCATCAGAACAAGGTATGTAATGATTATGGAGTTTTATACAAATATAACCTTGAGAAATACGCTATGTTAGTCCGATATCCCGACAAAATAGTTATTGTAATAACAAACTTAACAGGAAGTACGATCCTATCCTGGTTAGGCCAACTGCAAGTGATACCGGAAGTTGTACCATTCGCCCTGAAGGATATTGCAAAAGGTTATATTTAATTTGTTGACACCACAACGTGCGGTATCGATGATCATGACAGGAGTATCCAGCAATGGCAAACTAAGAAAACATTCTTACCTTGATGATGCGTTCTTCATATCCCCGTCCCGTTCAGAGTCTCCCTGAAAAAAAAAAACCTGATTAATTTCCATGTTTTAACACATGCTACAGCACTTAAAAATCTCTCCCCTTATCTTAAATAATGTTTATAAAGATTAATCAAGGCAGCTTATGGTAAATAAACACCGAACAATATTTGTAGTTTTCTCTGATATAAATAATGGAACTTCTAACAAGAATTACTGAAAAAGATCTTTTTTAAGGAAAAATTTTCCGACATATTTTACGTTGCAAAAAAGACAAAATAAAATTATTCAATCCGACAAACCCGCATGATCTGCCTAGAATGTTACACTGAATTATCAAATAAAATGGAACTTTTTAACAATATTATTATAAATGATGAAGGCATTATGTGGCATATCATCATTTACGACATGTATCAAGAAATAGGTTTAATTTTTAACGTTACTTTTGAATAACTAAAAATGTTTTGCATAAACCTCTAAACTGCTATCTTCCATTAATAAGTTTATTTTTCCTTTTGTATTCTAGTTTTATTTTTATATTTAAGAGTGCGTTTGCATGCACCAGGCAATCGTGAGTAAATTTGTAAGTAATCGAATTAGATCATCCTGTCGATAACACAGACGCCACACCAGTCTAGGCGGCGCAGCGTACAGGACCGTACGAACTGTAATCGCGACTCGATTTTATGTTTATATGTACTAGTTACCACAAATTTTTGCAAAACCTCGATGACCATAGAACATCTTGAAGTATTCTGCGTTGTGCGTATTTAGTTGGCATGAAAGTAACTACTAGTAAATCACCGAATTTAGATGTTAGGAACACATAACATATTTATTTACCTATGATATAAGTAAGTATAGTTTGAGTAATAAATACGTATATAGTTATTTAGAACACCAGTAAATGTACAGACTTTATTCATGTTTGTGTGTAATACTTAAATATTTATAGTTATTTAATAAAGATGAAATTAGTGAGTGAACTTTTCTGTACGCCCTTAATAAGTATCTGTACCACAATGGAAAATAAAAAAATTACTTTTGAGAATTTCCCATGTCAAAAACCATATTTTAGTATTCTGTGATCTAATAGCGCCATTTTAATTGTTATTTCCGAGGACTAAAGTGTATAAAAGTGGGTACTGTCCCTCAAGGAGTAAGAGAGATCTGTACTTTACTCCTTGACAATGATTATTACACTAGCAATAGCGCACTGTTAGACCATGGTGTGCAAAAAATTAAACAGTTTGTACCAATATACCACAAAACGAAAGTGCTTTTTAATTCCTTCTGTATGATCCTTCACACTCGGTCCCAGATCCCAAAAATGCCCCCCCGTTCAAAAGTTTATATACAGTGTGACCCATTTCAAATGGAAACCTCCCTGTAAAATATGTATTTATAATCCTATGTTAACGGTTTTTTTTTTTTTGTAAATGATAAACCATCGAAAACTCCACTTTATGACAAAAATTTAGAGATAAATTTCAATTTTCAAAGTCTTCTATGATTTATTTTTAATGTCGAAAATGAACAAATTTGATTAGCGATTTTTTTATTGAAATTTTAACTACGCCGATGGATTCAGCAACCTCTCAAATGGGTAAATCCCAAGTTTCATGAAAAAATATTGAAAAATGACAAAGCTATGACAAAATTAATGTAGGCAGTTGTGCGACCCATTTTGAATCGAAATACCCCTGTAAAAAATGTGTCTATTATCTGATTTTGACGGGACTTTTCTTTAAAGATACACCATCAAAAACTTCACTTTATGACAAAAATTTAGAGATAAATTTAAATTTTCAAGGCTTTCTATGATTTATTTTCAATGTCGAAAATGGACACATTTTTTCATTGAAATTTTAACTACACCACTGGATTCAGTAACCTCTGAAATGGGTAAATCCCAAATTCCATGAAAAAATATTGAAAAATGACAGATTTATGACAAAATCAATGTAGGGTCACAGTAACTTTTACTTGATTTTTTCTAAAAATCGAAGTAGTCCATGAAAAATAAACAAAAGAAAGATAAATTAAGTGAATAGTTTTAATATATATTACATTTTTATTGAGTAATGGCAGATAATAATAGGGTGCCATGGAAAACAAATTTTATAGTCAAACGTCAAATCTTTAAAATTCGCATATTCTCATATTCATTGTTATTGAATTATAAAATTAATCGATAGTTATTATCAAGTATTAGTTTATTAGTTTGTAGTTAATTATGGATAATCTAAATGTACAGGAAAAAATTGAACTTGTGCGCCTTAGAGGAGATAATGACAGAACTTTGAAAGAGGTATGCGAGATATTCAACAACAGGCATCCGAATAGGCCCAACATTACTAAAAGTACAAAATTTTTAATGAGTGTGGCGCTGTGACACGGCGTATTATAAGAACAGATAATATACAAAGAAGAACCAGGTACGAGCAGACAGTTTTAAGTTATTTTAACAACAAGCCAAACGCCAGTGTAAGAGTAGCTAGCTTAGATTTGAATTTACCTAGAGAAAATATTCGCCGATGTTAAGAAGAATTTGGTAAAACCATTCAAACCCAAATTTTTACACACGTTGCAACCTGGTGATGATAACAGACGGATGGAATTTTCCTTGTGGGCTCAAGGAGAGTATCTTAATAACAGAAATTTTTATAAAAATATTTTATTCAGCGATGAAGCAACTTTTACAACAATCAGGGTAGTATCATCACAAAATTCTAGCTTTTGGGCAATAGAAAACCCACAGTTTGTCATTAATTGTAAAAGACAATATTCCCAAAAAGTTAATGTTTGGTGTGGGTTGCTCAATGAAACAATCATTGGCCCTTTCTTTTTTTGAAGGTAATATGAATAACACGCAGTTTTTACAGTTCCTAAGAAATGAATTTTGGAATATTCTACATGAACTTCCAATACAAGAAAGAGTAAATCTACATTTTCAATTAGATGGAAGCCCTATCCATAATGCCAGAGTGGTTACCAGATGGCTGAATGCTAACTTTCCTAATCGATGGATAGGTCGTGATAGCCCGTTAATTGAATGGCCACCCCGATCCATAACATAAAATTTACAGGTCACGCCCGAGTAATAGAGAAGATTGGTGTGCAAGAATAAGACAAGTTTGTGCAGAAGTTACCCGGCAACAATTACAGAATGTCGTAAAAAATATTAAAAAACGATTCGACAAGTGCATCGAAATAAACGGCGGCCTTGTAGAGGCTACAAAAATTTAAGAAATTTTAGTGTAATGTTGTACAATGTGTTATTTTTTTTATTTAATGGGTATCTAATTATTATTACTTTTAATTGTTCACACTTATGTTTTTAAGTCCAATATGATTAAGTTTGTTTAAATGACAATATTTATTTAAACTATTCACTTAATTTATCTTTCTTTTGTTTATTTTTCATGGGCTACTTCGACTTTTAGAAAAAATCAAGTAAAAGTTACTATGAGCCTACATAATTTTGTCATAAATCTGTCATTTTTCAATATTTTTTCATGAAACTTGGGATTTACCCATTTGAGAGGTTACTGAATCCAGTGGTGTAGTTAAAATTTCAAAGAAAAAATCGCTAATCAAATTTGTCCATTTTCGAAAATAGATCATAGAAGGCTTTGAAAATTGAAATTTATCTCTAAATTTTTGTCATAAAGTGGAGTTTTCGATGGTTTATCATTAAAAAAAAAGCGTTAACATAGCATTATAAATACATTTTTTACAGAGAGGTTTCCATTTGAAATGGGTCACACTGTATATATATTAAAACACAATATTTTTAGTCGCAAACTCCTCTATAAAATCCTTATTTGACTATAAGGAACGTAACCAGACTGCAACCAACAGATACTCTCCGGGCTATGTGCCCCGCCGAACGCTGAATTACAAGTTACAAGCCTGACGCGTTAAGTATAATAATTGCATATTACCATCAAAATGCTAATGCTTCGATTGCAACAAACACCAGCGGAAGACTGATCCTGAGATATATATATATATATGCTGTATAATGAAATTTGTGAACACTTTAGAGGGCGCATTTCTCAAAGGATCAAAACGAAATATGGCAGGCATATACTTTGGGTCTATATCTCGGTTAAGTTCGAAAACGGGCCAAATCGCCTTCTTTGTTTCAAAATGGCGACGGTTCAAAATTTTAAAAAAATTCTCCAAATTTTATTTCGAATTAAACATGTACATGTGTGTGATACATTGTTGGATAGTGCTCATCTAGTCCTACAACTTTTGTCTAAAACATTTTTCGCTAAAACGCATGGGAAAAATTTAAAAAATGGCGGCGGTTCAAAATCTTTAAAAATCCTGAAAATTTTATTTCGAATCAATTATGTACATGCGATGTCGGACGAAATCTACCTTTCCGACTGGCCCCTGCCATCGGTTTTTTTTATTATAAAATATTTTAATCATGAAAAACATAGTAACTACCTACTTTTCTTTAGAGAAACAGGGAAAAAATAAAAAGGATATATAAATAGCTATTACTTCATTTGGACAGGTTTTTCCATGTTGTGGAAGAGATCAAAGTACTGTCAATCTTAATAAATAAAAGTAATTAACCCCAAAATATATAATCAGCAATACTTTTAATGACAATGTCATTTCTGAACATTAATATGAGCAAATAATTAAATCAAGTTTTATTTCAACACTAAAAATGACAAATTATGAGCCCGACCCTGCTTTGTCGGTCACGAAGCAATATCATGGTTATGCTGCTGCCATATAGTAGCAAAACGGCCAACTATTTTATACGAAATTTAACATATTCGTATTCGACACAATACTTTAATAGGAGCAAATATTATGCAGACTTTTTGCTCTTTTTCATGTTATTACATTTTATACTACATCGTATTACATTTTATTTGAATATTGATGTCCTTTTGTAGAATATAAAACAATAATTTATAGTGAATTTGAAACGAACGAGTGGTACTTTCGCGTTGAATAATCAAGGAGAAAATTTTAGAAACTTAATTTTAACTAGGATTACATAACATAATATAGTAGGTCCTTGTCTTAAGTTTGCTAGATTACATAATGAAATCAATTCTGAATTCTCTTGGATCGTTTTTAAGAATTGTGTAAAATAAGAATGAGGATTAACGCACAATTTGACCTTGGTAACGCACGTTTAAGTAGCTTAGTCTCGTAGTTATAGTTAAAGTAGGTAAAGGTAGATATTAAATTATTCCCGTTTAATTCGGTGGCATGTACTGATTATTAAAATTGTACCTACTATTAGTTTTGCAATCTTTATGCATTTGAATAACAAACAAATAAATACTCATGAGTAAGTGAGCGTGAGAGTAAGTGAACGATAATGAGTAAGAATGGATGAGAATAAGTGAGTAAATACATAAATAAATGGATTTTCAGACGTATCCAGAATGGAGTAGCAAGAAAAATATAATGTTATCAGCATTCTTCTGGGGTTATGTTGCCACTCAAATAGTCGCTGGGCAGTTATCAGAAAAATTCGGCCCCAAGTGGTTTCTGGCGGGTACCTTCTTCATAGGGTCGTTATTTTCCATACTTGTACCAAGCTTTGGAGCCCAGTTTGGATATAAAGGGGTTATCGCATGTAGAGTAATCCAGGGTATGGCGCAAGGATTTGTTTTTCCCTGTATGCACAACCTCCTAGGCAAATGGTGCCCTGTCGTGGACAGGGCGAAAGCCTGCGGATTTGCCTACGCAGGTGAGTCAAATATACACTTTCTATTATTAGCTTGCTTCCAATTTCAAACATATATTTTGATGATGAATATTGTGTTCAGCCTTGATCTAGCCCTGTAGGATAAATGATACCTTTGTAGCTCTTCCCGAGAGCCTACATTGCTAAAAAGCGAACCCTAACACAGGACCACAAAAAAGTTTGGGGGAAGAAATATCCTAAAGATTTCATCATGCTGAAACTGAATTTGTAGTTCTAATATGTCTATCGTGTCAGGATTTTGAGGTATAGCTGGTAAAATCGTGAAAAATCACGTCTTATAATGAATCGTGGTCCTTTGATGGCCTGCCAAAAACGAAGAGAACTCAGCGGGGAACTGTGGGATACCCTGTGGAAGCAATAGGATTAATGGTACATTCAAACGGATGATTCTTTAAAAAATTCATAGGTGGTGAGAGGATGAGGGCGGTACTATACCACAATCTTCCACTCTCGATCAAAAATTTACGGGAGTGGGGTCGCTACAAATTGGGTGAGCAAACTTGGGAAAGAAGGAACAACCCTAAGAGATAATATACTGGGTGACCCAGAAAGTACCTACCCCCCCCCCCACTTTTTCTACAGTTTTAACAATAAAATTCTTGAATTTAGGAAATTAAATGGCCACATTTTGACCATTCGGTGATAAAAAAATCACCTCCGGTATGGACCAAAATTGACACAACTTTCTTATTTTAAAGAGCACCCTGTATATTTAAGTTACTTTTATCATAAAGCTGTGATTTCTCTCTCCAACGTTTTTAAAATCGGATGGAGATTAACCTCGGAAATGGCATTTATTTGCTATTTCTAGTTTACTTTGGAATTCAGGAATAAATTTAAAAAATTTCTAAGTGGGCTTTGAATTTGAATAAAAGGGTATTTCTAAACAAATTAAATGTAAAATTGGCCTATTTTGTTCATTTGCTTGGATTTAGAAATGTTTTTCCCATTCCATAGGAATTCAGTTTGTCAATACTCCAATTTTTCAGATAGTACCCTGTATGTTTTATTTTTTTTGTCAGATATAGTGGTAGATTTGCTTTATTCTGACTTTTCCCGAGTAAAACTGCAAGACATGGACACATAATTCGAAACGCTTCTACAAAAAACTTAATATTTATTTTAATTTATATTCAGTTTTTAATCGGGAAAACAAGTCCCTAAGTACCCCTGAGTACATACAGGTTACTCTTTGAAAGATTGGAGTTTGAGCAAATGAACAAAATAGGCCAATTTTACATTTAATTTGTTGAGAAATACCTTTTTATTCAAGTTCAAAGTCTACTTCGAAATTTTTTAAATTTGTTCCTGAATTCCAAAGTCAACTAGAAATAGCAAATAAATGCCATTTCCGGGGTTGTTTTTCATCAGATTTTAAATCTGAAAAAAGCGTTGGAGAGAGAAATTACAGCTTTATAAGAAAAGTTACTAAAATATACAGGGTGCTCTTTAAAATATGAAAATTGTGGCAATTTCCTGCCATACCGGAAGTGGTCTCTTTACCACCAAATGGTCAAAATGTGGCTATTGATACCTATATTTGATTTCCCAAATTTCAGAATTTCATCTTTAAAACTGCAGAAAAAGTGGGGCGGTAGGTACTTTCTGGGTCACCTGGTATATTCGCTGTTGTCATGTTCCGGAATTATGAACCTCTACGCCACCACTCGGTGGAGAGCTGGGAGGAGGATCGACGTGGTATGAAAGGGGTTTCGGAGATGTTCATGTTGGGTCAAATGGGAATTCTCGTAGACCGTCGGTTCCTCAGTCCCAACTCAGCTCTCGTTCTATATTGACAAAGTTCATCATCTATATCTTGAAATCCTAACCTAATGGACATATTTGAACTGTAGGTTTAGTTTCAGCATATTAAAATACAGAATCTTTTGTGTTGTTTTTTAATAATCATTGATTTTCCTTACAATTAATAACATATCCGCACCTCAGTAGAATTAGTGGTTACCAAAGTTCCTATTCTGCTCAGACGAGTAATAAAGTGACACTTCAATCGTCCCATATACCAATAACGTTGGTTGATCAAAATAAAGATAATAATCCGTTTTTTTCTTCATCATAGGTGTTCCACTCGGAACTGTTATATCTATGCCCATAACAGGTCTAATTTGTAACTCCAAGAACATTGGCTGGCCTCTTGCCTATTACCTTTTTGGATCCCTGGGCCTTATGTGGACAGTCATTTGGATAATATATGGATCGGATAGCCCCTCCAAACATAAATTTATATCAGCCGCTGAAAAAAATTACATCATGGTTGGGCTGAAGTCTGAGGAAGATGAACTAAGTAAAAAAGTAAATATATCGAATATAAAATATTTCGACCTCTTCTGTCCTCATCAGTACAGGGTCAGTTAAAGTGCCTTTAGATGCTTGCGTATGTCTGACTTGTAATTGCGAGTAATTTTTGCATCAGAGCTAACTAAAGTGTACTGACAAGAACAGAAAACATCGAAACCTTAGCTTGCTATTGGTGGGGTGCCTGCTGTACTAGCATCTTTATGGTTAGCGTAAAGTAGGCACTATTAGCAATTCAGATTAGATTAATAGCTAAACATAATATTTTTAGTCGCAAACTCTATAAAATCCTTATTTTACTATAAGGAACGTAACCAGACTGCAACCAACAGCTACTCTCCGGGCTATGTGCCCCGCCGAGCGCTGAATTACAAATTACAAGTCTGGCGCGTTAAGTGTAATTATTGCATATTACCATCAAAACGCTAATGCTTCGATTGCAACAAACACCAGCCGAAAGACTGATCCTACTTAAAGGAGCTCTCTTGCCATCCGTCGCACACCACTTGCAGACTGCAGTTTCGAGCTGTTGGCTCTCGTCAGTGCAAGGTAGAGGCATGTGACGACCGGCACGAGGATCCTTTGACTATTTGGTACATCCCGGTATTTTTACAATAGCGACATGTAAAATAGTCAGCAGGCGCCATCTAGCGGTCCAGTGTCTGTTGCAATCGAAAAATAAATAGCCTGACTGGGCTAAGCCCAGTCCAAATAGTCAAAGGATCCTCGTGCCGGTTGTCACATGCCTACCTTGCACTGACGACAGCCAACAGCTCGAAACTGCGGTCTGCAAGTGGTGTGTGACGGCTGGCAAGAGAGCTCCTTTAAGTAGGATCAGTCTTTCGGCTGGTGTTTGTTGCAATCGAAGCATTAGCGTTTTGATGGTAATATGTAATTATTACACTTAACGCGCCAGACTTGTAACTTGCAATTCAGCGCTCGGCGGGCACATAGCCCGGAGAGTAGCTGTTGGTTGCAGTCTGGTTACGTTCCTTATACTAAAATAAGGATTTTATAGAGGAGTTTGCGACTAAAAATATTATGTTCAATATTCCGCCCTCTAAAAGCACATTTGAACTAGATTAATAGCTGTTAGTGTAAATTGTTTCCCTTTAGAAGACAGGATTTTTTGTTTTGTACTGCATTTCAAAAACTCTAATTCAGTTACTTGATTGAAAATTCGCGTTTCTAGAAAATGCCAACTCCGTGGTTATCAATCCTTACATCAGTCCCATTTTGGGCTATACTGATAAGCGACTGTGGAGAAAGCTGGGGATATTGGACGTTGCTTACAGAAATTCCATCGTTTATGGAAAATATGTTACATTTTGATATTGCTGAGGTAAGAGACATCTGATAATGTTTTGCTTAATTGTTTGAATTATTGTATTATCAATTATAGTTCCTTGAAAGAGAAACTAAAATAGTTGTTGTTATTTAAAACACGTGGCATTACATTTTTTTCATCTGGCAACATTATGTAGAATTGGCAATTTAAATGATAGAAAAAACAACCGAACAGAGTTTTTTCTATTCGCGCTCTCTGCATCTTTGCATTACATTTGAAAGAAAGGGGGAAAGAGGCTAGACAGGGAGGGCGAGAAAGAGAGAGAAGCTGGATCTTGAGTTTCAGTGTCTCTTTTAGAGGGGAGGCCGAATCTCTTAATCCAGCTTCTTCCTCTTTCCCCGACTTGTTTAAACATATCCTAGTAATGAGTAGGGGAACAGCCCCTGTCTTCCATTCTGTTCTATCTATTCCTTTTCCACATTGCAGTTGAAATTTTTAGAATAGCGTCTTGTCAGCTCTTCCATACTTCGTCTTTTGGCTGCTGAGCATGCTGATGGGACTGATAGCAGACTACTTGATAATGAGGAAGATTACAACTGTGACCGCGAGCAGGAAATTATTTAATTCAATAGGTAAGTGGTGAATACAATAACAATACAATTTCATCTTTTTTTTAAACTTGTATAAATTTGTGTACAATTCAATTTTAAAGCAATATTACTTGCATTTTCAGCCATGTTCGTACCTGCGCTGGCTTTGGTATCCTTGACATTCGTCGGCAGCACTGAAAAAGTCCTTACAATTACCTTGTTGGTTATTGCCGTTGGATGTACAGCCGGGATTTTCTGCGGGTACACTGTGAACCACATCGATCTGTCACCAAATTTCGCTGGTACACTGCTGGGAATGGCCAATACGGCCTCGAATTTGTTTTCGTTATTGGCGCCGTTATTCGTAGATGCCATTATCTACACTACTGGATTCAAAGAGGTAATTCAAATTAACAAAATTGACTTTATTGCATTGGAAATCTTTAACAAACCATGTAAACTATATTGCTCTGATTGACTCCAATTCACAATCGGTTTCAGAAACTGATTTCTATATTTTCACTTATTCTCATAGTACTCTGTATTTATTCATTCTTGCACCAAACTCGCAATTTTAAACAGTTTATTTTGCACCCTAGGGGTTACCTCTTATTGGTGAATGCAAAAACTCATTTTGATATATTTTTAGACTGATAAAGAACTCTGGACCATAGTGTTTTGCACCTCAGCTGGAGTGTTAGCAGTTGTTGGAATAATATTTCTCTTAGGGAGTTCTGGTGAAGTGCAGTCGTGGAATAGCCCTGAATATATCCAAGCGAAGAAGAAATTTAAGAAAAATTGTTTAATATAAGTCGTAAGAAAAATAAATGTACAAAAAAATATTTATATAATTTACCTTCTATATTACACATTAGAGTAACTAATAATACTATTTTTATTAAAAAGTATGTGATCGTGTAACATTCTCGAACATAACCTACAAATTTGCTGTCGGGTTGAGATCGGGCGAGTTGCAAGACCATAGTAGCGTAGTAAGTTATTGGCTCTAATCCTGGCAAAATGCGTTGCATTGTCATCACTGTCACATCACGCATCTGTATCAAACCATGTTCAGGGCTTAGATAATTTATTTTAATTTATAATTTATGACAGTTCATACTTATCTTTTAAGCTGCTTATCTCTTTTACGCTTACCGGAATCTAACCATCAAATGAATTTAAACATAGTTAAACAATCAAATTCAGAGTGAGGAAAAGTTAAATTAAGTGATATTTCACACAGATTTAATTAATTAAACTTTGATTGCCATCAAGACTAAGTAGTTCATAAACTTATATGTTTCTAATAAAGCCAGCGTAATTAATTTATTGTTCGTTGTACTTTTTTATTATCAGCGTATCTAAATTAAGAAAATTTATTTCATTTTGATATCCTTTAAAGTAAGAAACGATTTATTTTGGTGAAAATATGATATAAAAATGGTGATTTAAAGTATATTTATTTAAAAACTGATATTTTGGTGCTGTGTTGGTTATGGACGATTTAAAATATCAAGAAAATAAAACTCCAAGTAAGTAATTTTAAAGTCTAAGATAAAAATAATAACATTAGTTATAGAAATGCAATATAGAAACACAATAAGCCCAGTCCGAGTGCTCCCGGAAACAATAGTTATACCATAGAGTAAATGTGATTATATTCTAATTAGAAGAGATGGAAAATAATAAAAAACTATTATACATGGTGTTGCTTAACATCATTATTAAGCGTTAACTTATGACACTAATGTGTTATTTTAGATTAGTTAGTGTTTTGAACTACTTGTACATTATTGTCAATTTTTGAACAGAATAGCTACTCATATATTTTCTAGACATGTATAGATGGCTCCTCTAGGGTTGAGTAAACATTCCTATTCTTTTAAAATATTTATTAAAAAGAAAGTCGACTTAGTATAAAGTATGTGTTAATGAACATAAAAAAATTTAAAATGGAAAACAATCAAAGAAGTTAAAGGCATTGCACAACATATGTTCAAGAGTATATTATACAGTATGTCCGCGGATGGGGTTAACAATAGGTGTAATGGCTAAAATTTTTCATATTCCGAGAAAATGTTATTCTTTATAAAAGTTTTTGCTTAATAAAAACATAATAATGACGTAGAGAAAAATTTTATTTTTTATACAGGTTGTTTAAAAATTACAAAAACTTAAAATTCCGCAAGAGTAAACTAGTTCTATTTTTTATTGTGGAACAAAACGTGAAATAAAAAAGTTGTTTCAAATTATATAGTCTATCCAATTCCAAAATTTCATTTGAATATTGCAATATTTCCGAAATAAGTGATTTTTTAGTAAAATAGTTATAGTTTTTGCTACATTTTCTATTTAGTTAATTGCATTCGAACAAGGCGAATACATATCAGATAGACAATTCTGAATTAATTAAAATAAATTCATATTTGAAGGTTCTGAATATTCCCAGAATAATGAAACTACCATGATTATTAGTGTATAATGTACTATTTCTGACTTTATTAAATATTACAATTCAAAAATTCCTCCTCCAGATTGAACACATCTTTCCAATCTTTTCCGAATGTTGTGGAAACTACTTCTAACTTCCTCAATGGAAATTGATTGCACAGCTGCCGAAATGCGCTGCTTTAGAATGTCAACGTCGTTGTCTATGGGTTGTCGGTGGGTAATTTGTTTTAGACGCCTCCCGAGAAATGTATCCGCAATTGTCAAATCTGGACTTCTTGGACCATTTCGACCAATCCATCGTCGTCCAAATTTTCTATTAAACCAATTATGTACGACGCAGGCATGATGTGCTGGACATCCATCCTGTTGAAAAAACATTCTATTGCGATATTCCAATGGCAAGTCTTCCAGCTGATCAGAAAAGAAGGTATTAAGCATATGCAAATATGAATTACTATTGCACGTATATTTAAAAAAGTATGGCCCTATTATGCCATGATATGAAATGGCACACCAGACATTAATTTTGTTTACATATTGCCTTCCGGTGGAAATTCTAAATTCGGGGTTTGTCTCACTCCAATCCCGAATATGTTGTGAAGTTACAGTCCCATTTGTTGAAAAGGTTGATTCGTCGAACATGATAAATTTATAAAAATTCGTGTTGCCACTTAAAATTTCATTTCCAACCCATAAACAGAAATCCAGTCGTTTTGCTTCATCTCCTCCTTCTAAGGTATGGTTAAAATGTAATTTGTATGGAAATATTTTATTTTCTTTCAAAATTTGCAAGTTTTCTTAACCACCTCCAAATGCCGTGCTCGATTTCATAATGAAAGTTGTGGATTCTCAGCAACAGATGCTAAAGTCGAGGCAAGAATTCAAGCGATGCACGTCACGAGTGATCTCATTAAAGAAATTTTAATCCTAACATAATTTTTAATCATTAATTACGTTAAAAAGAGTAATTCTTGACACCCAGTTATTAAGCTTTTTTCAGAAATAGAGACAGTTTAATGGGGCTTCATGATTCTTAGCAATAGTGTCTTATTTATAGAATAGATCTGTGACGTGCATCGCTTGAATTCTTGCCTCGACTATAACACTAATGTTGTGGCAGCGTCATTTTGGTCATATGTTTTTTTCTTTTTCTTTACGTCTAGCACTGAACCAGTTTTTTAAAATTTTTCACCAATTTATGAACTGCCGTTCTCGAAACATACACATTGGGATATTTCTCACTGAATTTTTCAAGAACGTAACGGTATGAACTTTCACCGTTTCTATAACACTCTACTAAAAAAATTCTTTGCTCGACAGTTAACATTTATAAAATATTTTTTAATTCAGATATGTCATGATATGTAGACGTAACTAGGTAACAACACAACTAACAATCAAATAGAACATTACAAGAATTATTCAGATTGTTCCTAAAATAGGACTCCAAATTTTTATAGGGTACAACCCTTTTATTTGTCGAAATAAAACAAAATTTTTAAAATAATCAAAATTTGACAAAAACCGACAAGCATTTTCTTAAAAATTCACTTATTTCGGAAACACTCTACATTCAAATGAAATTTTGAAATTGGATAGACTATAGAAAAATAGAAAATGTAGCAAAAACTATAACCATTTTACTAAAAAATCACTTACTTCGGAAATATTGCAATATTCAAATGAAACTTTGGAATTGGATAGACTATATAATTTGAAACAACTTTTTTATTTCACGTTTTGTTCCACAATAAAAAATAGAACTAGTTTACTCTTGCGGAATTTTAAGTTTTTGTAATTTTTAAACAACCCGTATAAAAAATATAATTTTTCTCAACGTCATTACTATTTTTTTATCAAGCAAAAACTTTTATAAAGAATAACATTTTCTCGAAATGTGAAAAATTTTAGCCATTACACCTATTGTTAACCCCATCTGCGGACATACTGTATATATATTTTTTATTTTATTTGTATAATGAAATATTCAACGGGTATGTGAACAAAATTACAGGATAGGTACAACAAAATAGCGGGGTCGATCTGGCATTAAACATGGCTTGAAACAGACTCGCTTTCTTCGAATTTGTTTTTTTTTTTATGTTATGAAGTCGGACCACCTCTATCATCCGGAACATTTTACAGTCGAACATTTCATGAGAAGGGAGGGGGGGTATTTTACATGTAAAGATAGGGAAAATCGCTGTTTCGGACTAACTCGTTTAGTTTGATTTGGATCGAGAAAGTGGGCTCGCGAATGCGCGTAAACTGAATAAAAACGGTCGAGCGGAGTGGGACGTATATTTGTGAGAGAAGGGAGAGAAGTGGGAGCGCTGCACGGCTGCGGAATTGCCGCACTGGTTTTTATAAATGTATCACACGCGCGTGTAGGCCCTAATGAGGTTAGAGCTTCGGGGTAAAAAAATATTGAGAATCCTAACTATCCGATCGCAATTTGGTCGAACTTAAATCAAAGAGAAAAAAACTCCGCATGCGATGGAGAAAAAAAAAATCTCCCCCACGCCAGAAAAATGATTTTTTCTTAAAATAATAACAACAATGGATTGGTTATTTCGCAACCATTTGTTTATTTATGGCAAAAATTGAAAATACATGAGCGGAACTCAAAGTAGGCACATTAGTACATAATGTCACGTTTGCTGCGCGATTTGGGGAAAAAATTGGGTAAGTTACAGCAGTTTTAATTTCATTTACGTTTACCCTTCCCCCTCCCCCCCTAAGCAACCTAGCGACTTGAAATTTGGACACAGTACTTAGGTCCTGCGCGTCTATCGGGGGAAGAAAAAAAGTCGCTAAGTCACTTTCTTCCCCAAAAAAACGCGAAAACGGCGCTCGCCGCAGCGAAAAATCCGTATACAACTCCGTACTTTCAAATCGCAATATCTTGGGAACCGCTGGACCGATTTCGACGAATCAAAATTCATTTTACGCGCATTCATAAGCCCTTCATTTTATCTTTTCGATCCGAATCAAACTAAACGAGTTATGTCCGAAAAACTGATTTTCTCTATCTTTTCATGTAAATTCCCCCAGACCCTCGTCGTGAAAAGTTCGACTGGAAAATTTTCCGGATGATTTTCCTAACATCACAAAAAAAAAAAGAAAAAAACGAGTCAGTTTGCAAATCCAGATCGACCCCACTACAAGTAAACATATAGTAAGTACAATAGAGAAAAAAATACATATAATACATATAAGTACACACAAATATAAAAGTAAAATAATAAAATCACAGGTGTACAATCTTTAAGATACTATTTTCAAAAATTACATTTTTATATAAAAAAGATCAGGTTATTTCCACCGGGAAGCCTTTAAAGAATTTCCACTTTCACTTTCATAAAATCTTATGTAGTTCACTAGTCACTAACACCTCTTAATTTTCAGGTAGCTGTTTTGGGGTACGGCATATACAGTATTTGTTACTATTCACAGCAACTCTAGTAGCATATGCCGTCCGTATTGCTTTTAACGTAGGAATTATTGCCATAGTCAGTAGTGAACCCCTAGAAGGAGTACCTGTAGGTATTTCATTTATACGGGCTGATTGGGAATTTATAATAAAAATTTTAAGATGTACAACAGATCAGTACAAAATATAAATAAATTGCGGTGTGATCTAAATTTGTAACATCCGAGACCCGCAAGTAAACCTAAGTGGAGGGAGGTCACGCGTATGACTACAGCTGTCCAAATAACTAGTGTTTAATAATAACATAACTAACAATTATTTATGGTCGCTCTGTTAAAATTTTGTTATATATTTTTTTGAAAGAGCCAACTCCAATTTTAAGTGTGCGTACATCTTTAAATTTTTAAAACTAAGCTTTGAATCGCCTTGTATATAGTACTAGCTGAGTGTGCTCGTTGCACGTACTTAAGGTTATAATATCGCTTCTACAGTGTCAAATTTGGTGCATGTGCATTAAACGACATATATACAGTGCAGGGATCGCTACTTATTTTTTTATTTTATTAGCCGTTACTCGAGTCCGAGTATAAAAATGTTGCAGTCGATAGATTGTGTACAATAAAAAACAAGTAAAAGGTGTAGTCTATTGTAATTCCCATTCATCTACGGTGCACACGACTATAGCTATAGAGGCCAATTCGGAAGAGCACATGTCGACCGCAGTCAGGACAAACATAGACCTGGTTAGGTCTTGGATTCGGCCTTCTTGCAGCAACATTTCCTTGATAGCTGGCTACAACCCCTCGCCATTCGGTTCTGTCCGCTGCAAGTTGTTCCCATTGCTCGTCTGGAATACCGCAGGATTTTAGATTTTCATGGAGAACGTCTTTGAACCTCTTTCGTTGACCGCCACGCCTTCTTCTACCGCTTAGCAATTCACCATAAAGTGTACATTTAGGAAGGCGGTTATCATGCATACGATGAACGTGACCTGCCCATCTTAGGCGTGCTCTTGAAATAAGCACCTCAATTGGAAGGCTGTTTGCTCTCCTGAGTACTTCCACGTTTGATATGTGATGGAACCAACGGATTTTCATCATACTTCTGAGGTGTCTTTGCTGAAAACCTTCTAATTCTTTCACATGACGACGGTAAGTGACCCAGCTTTCACATCCATACAGCAGTGTTGGAATGACAACTGCTCTGTAGACAGCCATTTTCGTTGGCAAAGCAAGGTCGTGGTTGTCAAATACTCTCTCTCTAAGTCCCCAGAGTGCTCTAGATGCAGCGTTAATTCTATTGCGAATCTCGCTGTCCATGTTTGCTTTGTCAATAACAACGTTGCCTAAGTAATTGAACTGATCCACCACTTCAAGAGAATTTCCGTTAAGTGTAATGTCTATTTGGTTCACTTGATGAGGAGTTGACATAATCTTAGTCTTTCCAATGTTGATTTTAAGTCCCAAGGAATCATAGCTCTGGGCATACACATTAAAAGTTCTTGAAGCTCTTCCGGCGTAGAGGCTAAAAGTGCACAGTCATCCGCATACTGGAGATCACAGATGAATCGTGTGCGTGTCTTCGTGAAAGCTCTAAAGCGCCCTATGTTAAAGAGACCGCCATCAAAAAGGTATTTGAGACCTATTCCTCTGACTGTCAGTTTGTTGTCAACAATAATTGTTAGAGCAGTGGTAAACAAATTAAAGAGTAGGGGTGCCAGGACACATCCCTGCCTAACTCCAGTGAGGGTTTGGAAAGGTTCGGTTGCCTCATTATTATACATAACCTGGGTGTTGTTGTTTGTATGTAGACTGCGGCATACTTCCATAAATTTTCTAGGGATACCTAAGCGGAACATAATTTTCCAGAGCACTTCCCTGTCCACCGAGTCAAACGCCTTGGTTAAATCAATGAAGGCCATGTGAATTTCTCCTTGATGTTCGAGTGCTTTTTCTTGAAGCTGTTTAAGTGTGAAGATTAAATCCGATGTGCCTCGGTTTGGTCTAAAGCCACTCTGTGTTTCAGGAAGTAACTTTTCCATAACAGGTGTTAGCCTATTTGCCATCGCTTTAGTGAGTATCTTCCCTCCAACAGCCAGGAGAGCTATAACCCTGTAATTTCCACAGTCCGCAGCGCTCCCTTTGTTTTTGAAGAGGTTGATTAAAAGTGTATCACGAAACTCCTGCGGAGCTTGACCACTTTCCCACACGACATCAAACAGTTTTTTGAGGTAGGGTATGAGCTCTGACAACACAGCTTTAAAGATCTCAGCTGGCAGTGAGTCGGCGCCGGGAGATTTGTTATTTTTTAGCTGCCCAATGGCGGTTAAGATCTCTTCCGTTGTTAGTGGTTTATCTAAGTCTTCGAAGGTGTCATATTGAGGGATAAGATTTATAATATCGTGATCGGCTTGACTTTGCTGGTTAAGAATGTTAGAGTAGTGTTCTTTCCATCGGGCTCTTATTTCCTGGTCTTCTTTGAGGAATTTCCATTTCGCTACTAGGCACATAGGGTAATCCTATACGCTTATATACATTTGCAATATGGGTGAGAATCACGATATGATATGAAATGGATGGAGGAGCATAGGCACGACAGCTGGTCGATCCGCTGCGGGCCACGGTTAGTAGTGTAAATGTATTTGGAACGGAAGATATAGGTGACCAGTAGTCAAATAAGGAATTTACGAATTATTACGTGTAATTTCAAAATATTAATTTGTCGAAATTAATTATGGTGGGTAACAAATAACCAAAATAAACAAAAGTATCTTTCTCAAAATAAGTGGGAGTGGGTCGATTTTCGTACGCTACAATGAATAAATTTATACCATAGTACAATTTAATTATTTGTACTATCTCGTCTGTTAAATAAATATCCATTTTAGCAGGTTAATGTTATTTTGAGCGCAATAATACCTAATTTGGCAAGGTCACCTGTGACTTAAGCCCAACGGACTAGTAAGTAATAAATAAATCCATCGAGAATCACAGCGGCGCCAGCGTACGGCGCATTGGATCGCCGCACCTCAATCACATTCGATTAGATGACATTATCACCAATATTGCATGTCTAGGATTCCCCTATACGCCTAGTAGCGATTCCCGTACTGTATACCCTTTTTTTGTTGAAAGATACTGTAAAAATTAAAAATTTATATTTTTTAAGAAATTCAATTGAATATTCTGATGGAATTTTGCCAATATCACGCCTACATTGCAAATACAATAAAACTTTATTATAGAAACCACTGGATTGGGTCTTCTAAAGTAATTATTTTTAATATTTAGTTTCAATGCATCTGATACTTGTTAGTAACATCTTACACCTAAATCACAATAGAGTACGATCCCAAGTAACGATCCTTGTGGCATACCTTGTTTAATATATATGAAAGAAGAACTACCACTGCATACAGCAATATTTTGATTACAATAACGATGAAGTAATTGAAAGGAAGTATTGATATAAATTGTGGACCGTACTCACTAAAATAAAACGGTATTTATTTTAGACATATCCAGAATGGGCCGACAAGAAAAACATATTGCTCTCTTCGTTCTTCTGGGGGTACGTCCCTACCCAAGTAATTGCTGGTTTGTTGGCCAAGAACTTAGGCGCCAAATGGTGGCTGGGTATAACAATTTTGTTGGGATCCCTCTTCTCTATTTTAATCCCAACTTTTGCCTCAGTATTTGGATATGGAGGAATACTGTTTTGCAGAGTCGTCCAAGGTTTTGGGCAGAGCTTCCTTTTCCCATGCATACATATCTTATTGAGCAAGTGGGCGCCTATTGAAGCCAGAGCAACTATTGGGGCTTTTACTTACGCAGGTATTGTTGATATAATTAATCTGTCTTTTTTACAAATGCTAGAAAATTCACATACATTTTTACCTTGCATTGTAGGCGTTCCACTTGGGACATTAATCTCAATGCCTATAACTGGATTGTTGTGCGAGTATGAATATGTCGGTTGGCCTGCACCATTCTACACTTTCGGAGCCCTCGGTATTTTATGGTTTATTCTTTGGTCATTTATAGGAGCAGAATCACCAGCGCGGCATGCGAAAATATCTATTGCAGAAAGGAACTATATTGAAGCTGGGTCATATTCTGAGAGCGATCAGAAGGTATACTTCATCCTTTGTAAACCGACCTTGAACGCGTGCCATCGATAGGCGCGCCTAACTTACTTTTCAAGGCAATACATGCCCTACAATATTTTAAAAATCCTTTATTATATACGTAATACTGTTGTGCAGACTTATTAATTAATAAATTATGAATGAAAGTGGTGAAATGATAGGTATAATCGGGTGTATATTTACTGGGCAGTCAAAAAACGTAACAAAAACTTTACGACTTCGTTAAAATACCGTTGCTCACTCTTTGCACTATCTCGCCTGTAAATAGACTCACTTATCTTATAGGTTTTTAATGTAAGTCGGCTTGTTTGATAAGACCATGCCGAATGGTTCACCGGTGTTAATAATCAGCTCGTAAAGTTTTTGTTGAGTCTTTCGACTGCCCAGTAAATATACACCCGGCTATATACAATGTACATATATATGTACATTGTATGTTCGTTTCGGTCGACTCTGTTACCTTGTCTCCAACATTTTCATTATGTAATTTTTTTCTGTGTCAAATGGTCTATAAGAAGTCGTTCTAAAATAGATATTAGTCAGTAATAATTATGTTAGGTAAATATAACATAAACAACTTACGTTTTCTTTTATTATGAGAAAATCACCGTCCAAGGTTAAATAAATGTACGGTACTGCTCGGTTCCACGAAAACAGTTTCGCACAGCACTTCCTTGTTTTAGAACTGGTCATTCCGAACGTCAACTTGAATTCTTTACTTCTAGGGAATATCAACCCCATGGAAGTCGATATTTACATCACTACCGTTTTGGGCGATTTTAATAGTTCACTGTGGAGAAAACTGGGGTTACTGGACTTTGCTCACAGAAATCCCCTCGTTCTTGGACAAGATATTACATTTTAATATCGCCTCGGTAAGACATCATTAAAACAGCACATAAATTAAATCTATTACATTCTCTTTTAGAATAGCGCCCTCCCGGCCCTCCCATATTTTGTTTTTTGGATCTTTAGTTATGTTATGGGCCCAGTAGCAGATTTACTAATACGAAAGAAATGGACCAGCCGCACGACGAGCAGGAAAATTTTTACATCGATAGGTACGTTTTTCACAGTCGGCCATACTACCAATATGGTGGCCATCGTCGATATTAATTTCCAAAATTCTGTAAAATAATAACATCACGACTTTGAAAATCTTATTAGGCAAGTATTTCGCTGCATTCCTCCAGACCTCCGTCTTCCTTTACTGATCTACATGGTTATTCATTATACCGATCCCCTCTTTATTTCTGTTACTATTGAAAGTAGAAAAAGAATAACGGAAATAAAGGGCGAGTCAATATACAGGGTGTCTCACCGGGAACTGAATCGATCGATATAGAGAAAAGCATGCATCAGAAAATTTGTATAATTACTAATGTCGGTGTGGCCAATCCAACTAAAATAATTACAAGCAGCTGGCACTTCCGATTATACCGGAAGTCGATACCAAATTGCTTATTTCAAATGGAACACCCTATATATTTTAGGGTTTTCAAAAAGAGCATAAAATTCTCAGTCGAAAATATGTAATATATCATATACCTAAACCTAGCCGTTTCAGAGATATTTGACATTTATAGAAAATTTGACAGATGCAACGGTTTGCAAGAACCGTTATAACTTTCATCGTGTAAAAGATTCTCATTTGCTTCTTGTCACGTAAAAAGAACACAAGGAGAACTACGTTCCACAACTGAAATAAATTCAATAATATCATACCAAGTTTTCCGTTTTTCGCGTTACATTTTGTCAACTTCAAACCGCGAAAACTTGTTTAGGTCAAATGGAACACCCTGTATTTTTTTTACGTCAAGTTGTGTAAAATTGAATTCCCTCTTTTTTGATATTAGCATTGTGGGGGTTAAAGTTACAACTTTTTGAAATATTTGCGATCTTATTAGAAATTTATGAATTGTTGTAATCATTTCATCAAAATAGCCATGATTAGAAACAATCAGTCATTATCTTATGTCAAAAAATGCCAGCACGTTTAAATTATACCCATGAAGACTTTTTAAATTTGTTTATTATTTTTAGAGAATATGATGAAGTAATATCAAGAATTTGCAGCACATTCATTTTGTATTCTAGCCGTCATAATTTCTTTTCTCTGCTCATTTCTCAATTTGCCTGCTTTAGTTAGATTTCCTTCGGCGATATAAGAAGAACGACACAACACAAGCATCATATAGTGCTTAGGTGAGTCTTCTTGTTCGCCAGGGTGGTATTAAATATAACCTATTTTAAGTTTTTCAATATGTAATATATAAAACTGATAATGTTGTTAATTTAATGTCCAGTACCAAACACTATGTGCATTTCAATATGTAATGTTAAACATATATAGTTAAAGTTGAATAAATTTGAAGTTGAAAATTTGCTACTCGATATCCAGAAAAACGGAAACCGTCACCAAACACTGTAAAACGCATACTGGAAAATATTAAAAATTATGGCTCTGTCAAGGCAAAAATGCAAAGAAGAAAGCCTATTGTTGATGACGAAAACATTGAAATAGTCATTCTGGGATATTTTCATGCATTTCCAAGGATGTCATTAAGACAAGCAGCTGCTCTGGAATCGGGACTATGCAAGGGTTCAATTCACAGAATCTTATTAAAACATAAGTTTTACTCGTTTTCATTCCATATGGTTCAAGGATTAAAAGAAACAGATTTCCTAAGAAGACAGAATTTTTGTGAGTTTATTCTAATAAGGTCTGAGGGTCACGATTCTGATTTGGGAAATATTATATAGACAGATGAAGCAAAATTTACTAAAAATGGACTTTTTAATAGACACAATTCGCATCATTGGAGTGACTCAAATCCTCATATGTTCAGAGAGCGAAACTTTCAGGAAAATTGGCAGTTCAATGTTTATTGTGCCATAAGAAACGATAGAGTGGTGGCATTACAATTTTATCAGGAAAATTTAAACGGTAAATTAAATTTTCTCTTCTGCTAATATGTATAGGTAATTTTTTTTTTTTTTAGGTGAAAGATATCTGAATATCTTACAAAATTTGAATAGCTATTTAGAAAATTTACCTCTCGCCGAACATAGAAACATTTTTTATCAGCACGACGGTGCTCCCCCACATAACCCATATTTAATTAATAATTATTTACAAGAAACTTTTTATGATCAATGGATTGCCAATAATGGACCTTTCTTATGGCCTCCTCGCTCGCCCGCTTTATCAGTCCTGGATTATTTCATTTGGGGAACTATTAAACATAAAGTTTATGAGAGCCCATTAACAACCATTGAAGATTGTATGCAAAGAGTAAGAAATGCATTTCAAAACATATCACAGGATTCAATTAGAAGAGCTACCCATGAGGAACTAATCCGAAGGTGCGAATAATGTGTCGAGGTTCGAGGGGGGAATTTTGAGCAATTATTAAATTAAAATGAAATCATATTTTAAATTGATCTTATCTCTGCTATTTTAGTTCATGCCATATCTTCAATTCGATTAATACGCATGTTACAGTGTTAGTGTTACTTTGCGTTTTTGTGGATATCGAGTAGCAAATGTGCTGCAAGTTCTTGATATTACTTTATCACATTCTCCATAAATAATAAACAAATTTAAAAAGTTTTCGTTGGTATAATTTAAACGTTCTGGCATTTTTTGTCATAAGATAATGACTGATTGTATCTAATCATGGCTATTTTGATGAAATGATTACAACAATTCAAAAAGTTGTAACTTTAATCCCCACAATACTAATATCAGAAAAAAGGGAATTTAATTTTACACAACTTGACGTAAAAAAATACAGGGTGTTCCATTTGGCCTAAACAAGTTTTCGCGGTTTGAAATTGACAAAATGTAACGCGAAAAACGGAACACTAGGTATGATATTATTGAATTTATTTCAGTTGTAGAACGTAGTTCTCCTTGTGTTCTTTTTACGCGACAAGAAGCAAATGAGGATCTTTTACACGAAGAAAGTTATAACGGTTCTTGCAAACCGTTGCACCTGTCAAATTTTCTATATAATATCAAATATCTCTGAAACGGCTAGGTTTAGGTATAGGATATGCTACATATTTTCGACTCAGAATTTTATGCTCTTTTCGAAAACCCTAAAATATATAGGGTGTTCTATTTGAAATAAGCAAGTTGGTATCGACTCCGGTATACGCGGAAGTGCCAGCTGCTTGTAATTATTTTAGTTGGATTGGCCATGCCGACATTAGTAATTATCTAAATTTTCAAAATTTTCTGATGGGTACTTTTCTCCATATCGATCGATTCAGCTCCCGGTGAGACACCCTGTATGGCAAGTAACCCTGTACCTCTTAACTGCACCCATATCTAACATTTCCTATTTTTTCAGCGATGTTCGTTCCAGTTATAGCTTTGATTTCTATAAATTTCTTGACAAGTTCAGACAGGGCAGTAACGATCTTCCTCTTGGCGTTGTCAGTGGGTTCTACTTCAGGCATATTCTCTGGATATTACATAAATCACATAGACTTGTCTCCCAACCACACCGGGGCTCTTGTCGGGATTACAACTATGATCTCTAATATTTGTTCATTGTTGGCACCTCTGTCAGTTGATCTCTTTATATATTTAACTGGATACCAGGAAGTAAGTATTATTATAATTATGAGAGTATTTGCAGTGAAAAATTCAGTAGCTTTGTCTATATTCTAGACAATAGTAAAATAATCTGAAAATGCTGGTGTATTTGCAATTTAGTATATCATCGTTCGATGTAACAGCCGAAAATTTCTAACACTATGTACACAAATTAATAAAAATAAATGATTATAAACCGGTTTCCTACATCTCATTTGATGCAAAATATTAGTCATCATAATTTACTAGCACAATGTCAAATTAATATTCTTGTAGCATTAGCCATTTTATAATAATTATAATAATTAGTTTTTTATTTAATTTTTAGACGGATAAAGAACTTTGGTCCATAGTTTTCTACGTGGCTGCCGTAGTATACTTAATAACCGGAATCTTCTACGATTTGGGCGCATCTGCTGAGGTTCAACCTTGGAATGGCCCCAAAGAAGACGAATCAACTCAGAATGAGAAGCATAACTAAACTACGTTCTATCACTTATTTATAATTATACAAATTGTACTAAAAGTTAAAAAGTCATAACACGTGCCAGAAATAGGTGCAACAAGTGTAAATAAACAGTATTATCAAAATTGAAATGTGTGTTATTTGAAGACAAAATATGTTTTCTGTAATTTACAGTATTGTATACAGTGCGTCCCAAATTAAGCTGCTTGTATTGCAATTCCGTTTCTTATTACAAATAGAGAAACGGTTAGACGGGTACATTTTTGAAGAATTCTATGTCCATTTCAACGACTTTTTAAATTTGAGCCAACTATCTTTTTTCGAGATACATTTTGAGGTTGCTCAGCGGTCAGCGTCTTGCTTGCATATTGAGCAAAGTGAGTTGGAACTCCACCTACTGCGAGATAATTTTCAGTTATAAATTATTCCCAAGAAGTGGTTCGAATTCCACTATAAACTATAGATCCTCGTCTCCTTTACTCAGAATTTACATCTCCTTGACTTAGGAATGTTATTCAAGTGGCCTGGAAGGCTGTTAGAAACATATACAAACAAACGAATAAACATTTTAAAAATCTGAAACAAGCATTTGAAACTTTCAAAAAGTGGTACGTTTCACAAACTTTTCGTATCTGCCTACTTTGATATTTTAAATGAGTATGTCGTCCTTTCGCATTGATGCACGTTTGGTATCGCTTTAATATTTGAAGCCTTTGAAATATTATTACATAGCTCTATTTACCATAATGTTAAAAATATCATTTCCAGTCAGCAGCACGGATTTATGAAAGGCCGCTCTACTACTACCAATGCTACACGATTCATATCTGAGCCCATCACATGCAGATGCAAACGGACGTAATATACTTTAATTTTACGAAAGCTTTTGATAGCTTTGGTGTTTCGGGCCTGCTCATAACCTGCTTTAGATCTTATCTAACTGATAGACTACAATATGTCGTGTATAATGGATTAAGCCCTATGATTATGGCTCATCCTCAGGTGTTCCCCGGGGCTGTGTTCTTGGGCCACTGTATTTCAATATATTTATAAATAACATAGGCGATACTTTAGATGTGCACTTTTTCATATAAGCTGATGACATAAAACGTCTACACAGAATTTCCGGTTTAAACGACTGCATTATCATGCAAAATAATATCTCTAATCTGAATTCCTGGTGTGTTAAAAACAATCTATAGGTAAACGTGCAAAAGTGCAATGTAATGTCATTTACAGCTAGATATTCTGAGCATACCTACGAGTACACGCTGAACGACGAACAACTAATGCGATCGTCTACAAAGCCCTTGGTGTAACTTTTGACAAAAAACTTACTTTTGTAGATCATATCGATACGTCTGTATGTGACGTAAACTAAACTTTAGGTTTTATCATACGTAATGGCCATGATTTCTCTAATCCGGGTACTTCAACCTTACAGTTTTTATATTTTTCATTTCTGAGATCTAAGCAATAGTATACTTCTCTTGTTTGACCATCCTGCTATAATACTCATTACGAAATTAGAAAACGTGCGGCGGCACTTTCCTAAATATCTCTACTTCAAATCTGTAAATATATGTCCGCCTATATCCCGACTTTCCTCAATTAATCCTGCTTGATATGTTTTCTAAGTGAAGCTTAAATGATAGACCTAATAACTTCGCTATCAACGTTTTGAAGAAATTCAAACTTTTTACCTACCTAGAGCCCGAGCTAATGTCCTAAAATTCTCACCTATATACAATATTTGCCCTTGTTACAATAACAATCAAAATATTGATATTTTTCAATAATGGAGCTTCCTGCCTATGTTCGCTTATCAATTTTCCTTATTATATTTTACATATTCCTTATGTACAGCAGTCTTGCTAATTATTCCATGTACTATATAGTTTTTCTTAGCTGTATTTTATATCTTTTTGCTTCTCTAATACTAGTCACTTTAGATTTCAGACTCATGTTAATTCTTTCTCTCCCATTTTATTATATATAATTAAGCTACTCACTATGTGCACTGTATATTAAATACATGTTGTTTCCCATCTTGTAAATGGTATTTGTACCGTTAGATGGTGTATTAATAAATAAATAAATCTTGAACTACACACTTTCCTCAATTTCTGTTAACATCGGCCAAATTATTTCTTGCATGTTCTTCTAAAACTGGTGCATTTTCTAGTGGTTCAAATGCATAAATTACGTTTTTGCGTACTCCTAAAGAAAATAATTCAAGGGATTAAGATCAGGAGATCTGACTGGTCACGTAACATTTCCATTATGTGCCATAATTGATCTTACTGTTCCGCAGGTGGATAAGCCCAACTACAGAACAGGGGGGTAAACGAAGAGATATATGAATGACTAATGAAAAAGGGAGAAAAGAAAAAGTCACATTATACAGTAAGATATATAGACACATAGTTATTAAAAGTAAATATGCACTGAAGCGAAAATTTTAACGAAAAACAGATCATTACGTACCTAATATAAAACGTCTTTAAATCATGAAGGTTGTATGTGAAAATAATTAAGACTTTGCTGGATATGTTCCAATTTTTACAAGCTGTATAAACAAAAAATGCAAAAGCTTATTTGTACAAGGTGGGACCGACCATAAATGTAGTTTAGATAATAATTCTTGACAATCCGCTTTGTTATGAATTATTTTAAAACGAAACAATATTTGAGATTATTTTCAAGGCTATAGTCACAGAGTGATTGCAAGCAAGTCTTGTTGTGGAAAGCCGAAACTGAGACATTTTAAGAACCGTCAATATTGAACCGATTCTAAGCCATTGACGTCTGTACTATACCGATCATACAGGAAAGGCATACTCGAGTCTAGATGTCACGAACGTATAGCAGAGTAATTTAGATCCCCAGGTTGGTGATCTCATAATTTCGCACTCTAAATCCATAAGTCTTATTTTTTTTCGAGACTAATAGTATACAAATACGCAGCAAAAGTAAATTTTTGATCGGAGAAAACACCAAGATCACTCAAGGTAGTCTGGAGTTTTAAACTGAGATTGCTCAGCTTACAATCAAACATAATGCCTCATACCAGACATATACGCTATCTAAATCATTTTGAACGCGAAGACACCGAGGGTATCAATGGTAGTGAATATTTTTAAGTCGTAAGCATAGATGAGGGCAATTTACGTCAATGATATCGTTGATAACAATGTTAAATAGAAACGGCCCTAGTATGGGCCCTTGAGGGGCTCCTGATGTTGTCGTCAAGTATTCAACAGATTTAAACCCACTAGAACAAACCAAGGATACGAAGTACGTATTAGCAGGTTATGGTTAAGTATGTCGAAAGCTAGAGAAGTCTGTAAATTGTCTGCTTGTGATTGCATATTGAATGATTCGGTTATCAACTGGGCAACACAAATAATATTCGTTTTTGTAGAACAGTCTTTCATAAATTCACGCTGGAAAATCGATGGTTGGAGATATGGCGGTATATGAACTCGGCAGTGGAATTTCTAAGAATTTGCAGAAGTTACAGTCAATGGAGACAGGCCGAAAGTGTTGTCCTCAACCTTTGCTTTATTTCTAGTTCTAATTATTTTCATAGATATTTTATGTATTTAAATCTATGCGTCTTTAAGGTAATTATAAACAAACAAAATAATAATTTCAAATGTGCTTTTAGAGGGCGGAATATTAAACATAATATTTTTAGTCGCAAACTCCTCTATAAATCCATATTTTACTATAAGGAACCTAACCAGACTGCAACCAACAGCTACTCTCCGGGCTATGTGCCCCGCCGAGCGCTGAATTACAAGTTGCAAGCCTGGCGCGTTAAGTGTAATAATTGCATATTACCATCAAAACGCTAATGCTTCGATTGCAACAAACACCAGCCGAAAGACCGATCCTACTTAAAGGAGCTCCCTTGCCAGTCGTCACACACCACTTGCAAACTGCAGTTTCGAGCTGTTGGCTCTCGTCAGTGCAAGGTAGGTATGCGACGACCGACATGAGAATCCTTTGACTATAGTACATCCCGGTATTTTTACAATAGCGACATGTAAAACAGCCAGCAGGCGCCATCCAGCGGTCCAGTGTCTGTTGTAATCGAAAAATAAATAGCCTGACTTGGCTTAGCATAGTTCAAATGTGCTTTTAAAGGGCGGAATATTAAACATAACTTGTAATTCAGCGCTCGGCGGGGCACATAGCCCGGAGAGTAGCTGTTGGTTGCAGTCTGGTTAGGTTCCTTATAGTAAAATAAGGATTTATAGAGGAGTTTGCGACTAAAAATATTATGTTTAACATTTCGCCCTCTAAAAGCACATTTGAACTAAGCTAAGCCAAGTCGGGCTATTTATTTTTCGATTGCAACAGACACTGGACCGCTGGATGGCGCCTGCTGGCTGTTTTACATGTCGCTATTGTAAAAATACCGGAATGTACTATAGTCAAAGGATTCTCATGTCGGTCGTCGCATACCTATCTTGCACTGACGAGAGCCAACAGCTCGAAACTGCAGTCTTGAAGTGGTGTGTGACGACTGGCAAGGGAGCTCCTTTAAGTAGGATCGGTCTTTCGGCTGGTGTTTGTTGCAATCGAAGCATTAGCGTTTTGATGGTAATATGCAATTATTACACTTAACGCGCCAGGCTTGTAACTTGTAATTCAGCGCTCGGCGGGGCACATAGCCCGGAGAGTAGCTGTTGGTTGCAGTCTGGTTAGGTTCCTTATAGTAAAATAAGGATTTATAGAGGAGTTTGCGACTAAAAATATTATGTTTAAAATAATAATTTATTAACTCCACTTTTTGTTGGTCTCAATTTGTCAAAAAAAAAAAAATGCTTGTCCGCGCTGGCCTTGGAGTTATTTGGCTCACCGTTTATATCCAATTATAAGGCATGCTCCTCATAATTACTATTCATCGATGTCTGACAACTACGATAAGGACGCCGACGCCAAATAAAATATGTAATAGAATGAAAAGCTGCTTTTATTGTGGTATCAGAAAATACGAAAGGATATGAGATATATTTTATTATTTGTACTTCAGATATCAACAAAGCGGTAGTAGTGAGTGCTGTAAAGTAAAAGTTAGAAGTGTCCAGTGCTGTGTTAAGTTATTTACTTGATCGCGTTGCGGATGTCTGAAATTTGGTGGTGAAGATTTGAACATAGATACGTATCTAGGAAGATATAGGAACAAAGTTGAATTATGGTGGGCGAGTCGTAAAATTTTAGGTTCGATTTCATTTGTATCAGTTACAAATTACAGAGAAGGCCGTTTGGTAAGGCATATTGATTTATGACTTAGTTATTAAGTTAAATTCAGTTATATAAAACCATAGACGTGGTCTTCGAAACAGAAAAACAACGCAAAATTAGGTGAAATTTTTAATAACCAAATACAAAAGCAACAAATATTAAGGTGCACGAACCTCATCCACATACTCATAAAACATTAACGGAAAAACAACGCAAAAATAGGTGAAATCTTTAATAACCAAATACAAAATGCAACAAATGTTAAGGTGCACAAACTTCACCCACATACTCATAAAAAATTAAGGGGGGTTCTTCTCGTAGTACTTTTTAAAGTAAGTTCTTCGATGCTATAAGTCAAAAAAGCCAGACCTAGGGCAATACCTATTTTGTTTCAATATGTGCTGATACTGCTAAAACCGATATGATGCTTCCGCATTATTATTTGCCTATCCATAATAATAATAATAATATATACTTTATTTCTCAATTAGTTTTATAAACAAGTAATTGTAGAGAGCGCCAAAGTGCTAAAAAACTAACAATTAAAAATAAGTAAAAATATATAAAAGATAAAAGTATAAAAGTCTTTATATATTCCAGTAAAATTAGTCATAAAAAGAAATCATAACAGATCATGATAGAAACAAATTTAAATTTGTAGAGCAAGCTCCCTCTGGGAGTATGGTAATGAACTAGCTTATTATTCTTAATGTGTATACCAAATATGAACTTAATTGGTATAGAATTAAGTGAGTTATGTCAAAAAGAAAAAATAATGACTTGAACGAATTGATGTGAATTTCCATTTGGGCAAAAATGATTTTAACATAGGATTTAAATATAATTAAACACATTGCAAAAAATAATGGATACGGTAATAGTTAATATGGTTAAAACAAACGTATAAAATACTTCAAGAGAAATTTTTCACTGCATCTAAAAAATGTACAAAATATAGCGCGATCTCTCGTGTAACCACCTTCCAAGTTTTGCTGATGCATTTTCTGAACAGCCTCTATATTTGTACGTCTGAAAAATAAACATATTCAAATCTTTTTGTCCGTCGAAAACATCGGTGCAAATATTAATAAAGTACCTACTTTAAAACTGGACAATGTGCGACATCAATGTGAATTTAGAGGATTTTATTGTCAATAATAATTGATTATTATTCTGCTTGAGATAAAATCACTGCGTAAAATAAAAGAATTAATACCGAGCTTCTTATCTGGTTTTCAATAACCAAAATTCCAGATAATTTATACGAGATAAATATATTACTATATCAACGGGTGTGAGAGTTCCTATACCTCTGAATTTAGTTTCATTTTCGCTAGGGAAGGATACAAGCTTGTTGATGAATCAGTTTGCACACACACACACACACATACTTGCTGCAATTATTGTTATTTCAATAAGAGTGTTTAATGAAAAACAATTAATATCACATAAATTATTAAAATTTTGGCACATAACATATACTGGCTAGTAAACAGGATATTTGTTCTGAGTAAACACATCTAAAGGTTGGGTTATGCTTCGAGTTAATTGATATACAAATCCTTCTTAAATCCAAGCTGATGATATTGAATCTACTAGTTAAATAATTGTAATTTATTCCTCTTTCGGGATAAACGCCGTCTGCTTTGAAAGTCAAATATTTTAGGAATTTTCTTTGAATTCGTTCCACCATTATTTTGTGACGATTATAATATAGGTACCAAATCAGAGCTACACACTCAAGCCTAGAACAGACATAAGAGAAATACAATATTTTCAAAGTATTAATATCAGTAAAGTCTTTACAATGAACCCATAAAATTTCATTGCATCGGATACTTTTAAAGTTATATACCCATTAAAAGTAAACTTACAGTCAAATAATACACCTAAATCCTTGTTGGGATTACATCGAGATAATGCATCATTCTCAATATGATATGCAAGTTAGCATATGTTTCCTTTCTTGAAAAGCATTTGGAAAAATTGAAGCTTAATTTATTGTCTATTCACCAAGACTGAACATGATTCAGATCAGATTGCAATTTCCTACAGTCATCAATACACGCACGCAATAACGCGCCTTGAACATATCTTTTATGGGAATTGTAAGTTTCTTAATATGAATTGCTTGAATACTTTTGATAATGATAATGTATCGGAACTCAACGAAGAACATGGTTAACTATGAACGCTACTAATGTAGATATAGATCAGAAAAATTGAAGTGCTATGATCACTTGAAATGGAAATTCATTATTTTACGACATAGTTGTAGAGAACAAACCTATCTCAATTAAACTATCCGATTTTACATTTAGATAAAGTCCATAAAATTAACTCACTTAGTTGCTAACGCAATTTTAAAATTTAATATCGTCATATGCAAAGTAAATGATATTGAAAGACGTAATATTAATTTATCTTTAAGTGTAGTAACAAGTACACCCATTTTTTTTTTAAATTCCTGCGAGTATATTACAGTACTTACGTCAATTATATTTAGATTTGTGAAGTTGACTATTGAGAATACCCAAGGCCGGTAGGTCTATCGGTTAAGATGCTCATTGCCATTAAAATCCTAGTACAATACAGTATGTAGCAAAACAATGGAACAAATAGATTGAGACAAGAAAATAATAAATAGCAAAAAAGTTGGGGTCAAAAAATTTGCCCCACTTGAAGAGTTAGATCTATCAAAAGCTGGTTTTACTTTATTATCAGAAGGTTCTATGATTCCGTTCGCCTTTAAAGGCTGAATCAAAGTACCCATGATAGTTTTCTCGGCAGATCTATTGATCGAATATAAGATTTTAAAATAAAAACACTTCATCGACATGCAGGTGCAAACGGACGTAATATACTTTGACTTCACAAAAGCTTTTGATAGGTTTAATCGTAACATGTTGATTGCAAATCTTTCCAACTTTGGTATTTCTGACCAGCTCATAACCTTATTTAGATCTTATCTTACTGATAAACATCAGTATGTCGCGTATAATGGGTTTAAGTCCTATGATTATGCCCCATCCTCGGGTATTCCCCAAGGCTCTGTTCTTGGGTCACTGCTTTTCAATGTATTTATAAATAACATAAGTAATAATTTAGATGTGCACTTCTTAATGCATGCAGATGATATATAACTTCTACACAGAAAATCTGGTTTAAACGACTGCACTATAATGCAACGCTTTTTTCAGATTTAAAATCGGATGAAAAATAAGCTCGGAAATGGTATTTATTTGCTATTTCTAGTTGGCTTTGGAATTTAGGAACAAATTTAAAAAACTTCGAAGGGACTTTGAATTTGATTAAAAGGGCATTTCTCAACAAATTAATTAATTTAATTTGTTGAAAAATATCTTTTTATTCAAATTCAAAGTCTACTTCGAATTTTTTAAAATTTGTTCTTGAATTTCAAAGCCAACTAGAAATAGCAAATAAATGCCATTTCCAAGGTTATTTTTCATCCGATTTTAAATCTGAAAAAGCGTTGGAGAGAGAAATTACAGCTTTATGAGAAAAGTTTCTTAAATATGCAGGGTGCTATTTAAAATAAGAAAGTTTTGCCAATTTCCTGTCATACCGGAAGTTCAAAATGTGGCCATTGATATCTATATTCGATTTCCCAAATTTCAGAATTTTATTTGTAAAACTGTGGAAAAAAGTGGGGAGCAAGTAGTTTCTGGGTGACCCGGTATATATGTTTAAGCTACTCACTATGTGTACTGTATATTAATTATGTGTTGTTTCTCATATTGTAAATGGTCTTTATACTATTAGATGGTGTATAAATAAATAAAAACTTTGTTTTCTATACTCAACTGTATGTACTCCATTACAAAAATAATGTAAAATACAATGCAAATAAAGTCCTCACCAGTATTTGAGTACCACATTTTCATAAAAAAATGAGCCTATGTATATAAAGGATTCAAGTTTACATGAGAACACTGTATAAATAAATTCAAAGGCGTTCTCTCTGATTATTATTGAATGGAATTAATAAGCTCTTCACCTGTCAAAACAATAATAACTGTTCACAGATAAAGCGATGGCAATCTATGATTACCTAATGATTATTGTTTCTATAAGTGGAAAACAATTTAGCATCCTATTCCCTGTTTAGTTGATCCTTGACAACGACCAGGACAAAAATGGTTTTAAACACATTTTAAGAAATGAACATTTAAAAAACACGTTCCTATATTTTGTCACCTTTCCGTCTGCTGGAGTATAACTGCTAAATTCTTTTTGGAAAGCAACAAGTAGTGGCAAGATGGCTAAGGAGCTACAAAATCCACATACTGAAAACGAGGCGGTCGAGAGAGCTGAAGAAGACATCAAAAAAGGTACACGAGTTTTACTTAAAATAAAAGAATGTTTGCTACAAAACGATCTTTTTCATTTCCAGGACCAATTTTCGGTGTGAGGCATGTCATATCTATATTTTGCTTTTTACTTCTTGCTATTGGATATGGAATGCGCGTAAATTTATCAGTGGCGATTGTCGCCATGACAGACAACACCACTAGCAAAAATCCTGATATTCCGGTAAGCCATCATACCATCCACATTATTAAAAACGATGCTTTTGTGTTCGGTAGAGGAAATACATAGAAAAAAAAGGGTATAAGTTCTTAATTGTTACTACTTCAATGTAAAGACTTGGAACCTTTTTCGGCAACACATGAAATGTATGCCTTTGAAAATTAGTGCACTCACCACGGGGGGTTGCAACCCCCATTCAATAGCTTATATCAGAATGAAACATGTAAATGTCAAGGTTATAGTAGCATATATCAGTACTAAACAAACATGCATGATGTGATGTAGGCTTGAGGGTTACGACAGTCAGTGATTAGTAGTAAAGGCCATCACGTTGTAATCACAACGACTGGCGCCAACACAAGATATCCAGAAACACCAGTTACAAACATATACATATGAGTTCACATGTTCTAATTATTCATGTTCATTTTGTTATATCTATTTTAATCATGGTTTTAATCAGTAACTTTAAATAATCAGTATTAAATAGTAGTTGTTAACCTTAAATTGTGTACCGGTATAGGAATTTGTTCATGAATTTGTCTACATTATGTTGAAAATGCGACTATTTAATAATAAATGTGACCTTAGATCTTAACTTTTAACCTCAAAGTTAATATCTTGAAAAAGGAAATAAATAATTTCCGAGAGCTTGACAAAGTAACAAAAGAGTTTTCTTTTTCTGTTTTGTGACTGTCAATTTTTCACCTCTGACTGCAACCTCAAGATAATATCTATATATATATATATATATATATATATTGATATGATATCACTTAAAACAATATTTTTAGTCGCAAAGTCCTCTATAAAATCCTTATTTTACTATAAGCTATAAGGAACGTAACCAGACTGCAACCAACAGCTACTCTCCGGGCTATGTGCCCCCGCCGAGCGCTGAATTGCAAGTTACAAGCCTGGCGCGTTAAGTGTAATAATTGCATATTACCATCAAAACGCTAATGCTTCGCTTGCAACAAACACCAGCCGAAAGACTGTTCCTACTTAAAGGAGCTCTCATGGCAGTCCCACACCACTTGCACGGAGATATCACTTGAATTGTGTAGGAGTTTAGCAGATTGCAGCTGAACATCGAATTAAGTGATATAGTGCGGTTGGAGGTTTTATTTGAGCTACGCGGACTAAAAGGTTGTAATTAACTTCATATAAATTTCTTGCATATCTTTTAATAGTTTGAAAAATAAATGAGTATATTTTAAATTCAAAATTTCGATCATTAATTCTATTTTTTATTAACAAATTTGATTTTAAACAATAATTATCCAAATTATCTTATTTTTAGTATCGTATTTATATATTTTAGCTAGATAGGGAATTTCATTTATTTTTATGTGTAAGTATTTTATTGTTCTCACAATACACTGTTCGATTTGATTTGAATTTGTTTTATTGCTGTGTTTTCTAGAATTGTGTTTAATTTCAATGGTCTGAACTTATTTTGATAATTAACCGACCTAGCAGTGGATATCATAGCAATATATATTATTATTTTCTTTTTAGACATACGACTGGGATGACAAAAGTGTCGTGCTCTCATCGTTTTATTGGGGATACATATGTTTACAAATCGTCGCTGGTCAGCTGGGAAGAAACTACGGAACGAAATGGTTTTTAGTTGGAACGATGCTTATCAATTCCGCTGCGTGCATGCTGACTCCGCTATTGGCTGATACATTGGGTTCAAAGGGGGTTATGGGTTTAAGAGTGGTACAGGGGCTGTCGCAAGGTTTCTTCTTTCCTTCAATTCACGCACTCCTTGGACAATGGGCTCCGGCACCGGAAAGGTCTACAATCGGACTGATAGTATTCGCGGGTAAGTGGAGTCCCCAAGGTTCAACACTTCGGCCCCTTCTCGTTTTACTTTATATTAATAAATTACCAACTGTCGTTGATGAGACAGATTGCACATTGCTTGCTGACGATGCACTATTTAACATAAGTGAACAATCCGCTGATCGCCTCCATTTTTTTATGTTATAAAAATTAAATTTTTCTATAAGTTTCAACTTAACGATTTTTCTTATGGTATAATTTCAATATAAAAAACTTTCGTAAAAAAATTAATTTCTTGTTTAAACAATATACTTAAATATTTAATTGTACACATTGAAACGTTTCTGATTTCAAATAATACATAAAAACAAACATTTTAAAAAAATCATCAAAATCGAACCAGACCTGTGCCTAAAAAAATTCATCGACTCGACTAAAATATGCAAATTTAAGGATATCTTTAAACCTGTAAATTTTATTCCAGGTGTAGCCTTCGGCACTATCATTACTTTTCCTGTAACGGGATTGATCTCCGCATCGTGGGTAGGCTGGCCACCCACATTCTACTTGTTCGGTGCTATTGGTTGTCTATGGGCATTATTGTGGGCTATATTTGGAGCGAGTAGTCCCGCAGAACATTCAAGGATAACCGAGGAGGAAAGGAATTATATAGAATCTACGTTAGGTACCAAAGAGGATGATCATGTACGTGCACAACCTGCTGATGAAATTCAGTTCAGTTTTTTATCTGGTAGTTTTGTAATATGTTTTATATATTAATGACGATAGACTCAATGTTTTCGATCAGGGAGAATAATGTTCTCAATATGCCGTTCTGGAAGGAATATACAGCTTAACTAATTTAGGTGTCGCGGAAATTGATATTAATTCACTCGTTGAAAAAAAGTTATTTATTTGCTGACCAGGAGCCAGAGGAAAAATTTTTGAGTGAAATTTTTCGCTGAAGCTATACGCTTGAATGATATTCCACTACCTGGATGTAATTTATAATGGAAAGATAGGATCGAGGCGGTAGTATTGGGGTGTATATCAAGTCACTTACAGACTGCCATTAGTTCCACGTACCGACTTCTTGTTTCTTAAAGATTAAGGAATATAATAATAAATAAATAAATAAACACCACAGAAATTAAAACATAATATTTTTGGTCGCAAACTCCTCTACAAAATCCTTATTTTACTATAAGGAACGTAACCCGACCGCAATCAACAGCTACTCTCCGGGCTATGTGCCCCGCCGAGCGCTGAATTACAAGTTACAAGTCTGGCGCGTTAAGTGTAATAATTGCATATTACCATCAAAACGCTAATGCTTCGATTGCAACAAACACCAGCCGAAAGAACTTAAAGGAGCTCTCGTGCCAGTCGTCACACACCACTTGCAGACTGCAGTTTCGAGCTGTTTATAGTAAAATAAGGATTTTATAGAGGCGTTTGCGACTAGAAATATTATGTTTTAATATTCCGCCCTCTAAAAGCATATTTGAACCACAGAAATTAGACAATCCCCAATTCCAGAAGCCAGGACTTGTGCGGAAGGGGGTTACACATTGAAAAAACGGGGACATACAACCATTTCCTTCGACAGTGTCAGTGCCGGAGCCACGATTCGAACCCGGAGGCGCGATGTCCGTGTGATTAATCGCAAACACTGACAGGCAACAAATAACTTATCAGTGTTGTTAATTACATTAATTCACTTTTCAGCACGACGAAGTAAAGAGGGTAAATTAGGATCGTTTTGTATGGTCTCTAAGTACATTAAACCGCGTTGCCGCAAGCGATTTAAGATGCCCCCAAAAACAGAAATCCATTGGATTTAAGTTGGGTGATCTAGCAGGCCATCCAACCGGTCCACCACGTTGAATCCATCGTTGGTCGCCAAAGGTACATCTTCCAACAAATATGGCAATGTTTGTTGCAAGAAATGTAAATAGATTTCATAATTTGTTCTATTGGGTAATTCTGTTGGTCCAATTATTTCATTACCACAAATATCTGCCCACAAATTAACAAAGAAACGTTGAAAGTGAGACCTTCTTATTACATGCGGGTTATCATCTGACGAATAATGCATATTTTTGAAGTTAAACATCCCGTTCCTGCATAATCCTAGGTTGCAGGGCTTGGACACGTTGATAATGGCAGGGTTCCGATGTTCATATCTCGCAATGTCCTCCATACCACAAAATGGGACACTCCCACACGTTTTGCGATATCGCGGGTACTTAAAGTTGGATCCTCTTCTACAAGTTTCAAAAGTACCAAAACTTAAACCTCCGCTTCAATTACCCTATACTCGCGTTGCTGACCTCGTTCGCCCGCATATCCATCGAGACGACCTGTTTCCCGAAGACGCTGGGCAATATTAACAAATGTTCGTGGATAAGGATGACGTCAGTCGGGGAATCTTTGAGCTTAAGGACGTTCTGTAGCAGCTGCACTTCCACTACATTCTCCATACAACAAGTGTGTATCCGCGAGCTCTGCATAAGTGTAATTTTCTGCCATATTGTCCAAAATTCACTTTTAAATACTACACTGTAGTAAATCAATAAATTAAATTAAGGATACAGAAAAACGTGGTTCAAAATCGAAAACAGAAATAAAATGCCACAAAAAAACCGTGTATTGTACGTAATCAAGTAACTGACAAAGTAGATTCTTTCTAATAACACTTTGGAACATTTTATCCCTTCTACTTATTAAAGTGTCTTTTATTGGTCCTTAGTCCACGTTAACTGATGCTATGGGCTAAATAATTTAAATTTGAAGGTGTATCGGTGCACTTTTTATACGTATTCCGGATTATTATGTAGATAATAAAACCGCAAAAGTAAAAACACAAAGATAGCCGGCGCTACTTTATCGGTGACACTCGGCGGTTTACATTTTAATTTAATACTCACTGCTTGACTAGTGTTGTTAGATGCTTGAGATTTTCACACGGCATAGTGACGAAATTTCATGGTATTTTTTAACAAAACATGATAGTTTTGGTACTTATACATTATTGTGTGTATTTGATAAACTCGAAACGGCAATAATGTCTTTTTATTAGTTAAGTATTTAACGCAAATTAAATTTTATTCATTAAAACTAGGTAAGAAATAAGATATTTTGAAACCTAACCTAACCTTTTTAAGAAAAAATTTTTTTTCTTGATTCATACTATTCAGAATACAGATTGAACAGAGTTGCGCGGCGCACTGATTTGTAAATTACCACAAAATTTCATTTAGTTTTGCTCATTTAATAGAAGGGAGTGGAGGGACTGGCTTCCAGCTTAAATTTGTCATTTTTGTCAACTTCTACTATTAATTTAATAAAAATGGCACAAAAAGGCGACAAATTCTAAATAATGGTATAATGTATTACTTAAAAAAAGTGCAGGTATACAACAGAAAATAATTCTATAAATACTGGCAACATTGCAAGTAGTACTGCACGAACATCGGAGCATACGTAAATGTCTTAATCAAGTCAACATTCCATAAGGGCGGCAGGCCTTTAAACTTTTTATGCCAATTAGGGAGATGTACATTGTACAGCCGAAAGAGTTGAACTTTCACTTCTATTCTGGAATACTTTGCCTACCTCAATATTACAGAAGTTCTCAACCAATTTTATTAACAATTAATTAATTTCTTTCCCAAAACTATGGACTTTAGATCCTGTCTTATATAAGACTTTTTGGTTTGTCTGGTCGTTCCGCATTACCAGATTTTTTTAATGACATGAAACTAGTGGCACCCTGTACAAAGTGGTAATTGTTAGATATTGATAATGATTTTTAAGATTAGGTCTAACAATAGGTTAACTGAGCAGACAAAAGTTCTATGACCTTACAGCTATAGCTTCCAGTCCATTGACTGAACTGAATTTTTAGCAGTTTCCTTTGTAATTTCCTATCTATACTTATAAATGACAATTTTTTTATTGCAGTCAGCTCCAACCCCTTGGAAGGAAATATTCACTTCCTTGCCAGTATGGGCAACTGTTATAGGTAACTTTGGTCAAAATTGGGGTTACTCAACATTACTCACGGAAATGCCCAATTACATGAACAAAGTCATGAAGTTTGACATGCAATCGGTAAGTAATACCCTTAAAAGGAGGTCAGTAATTATAAACAATACCTTTAAAGAAAAACAGAAAGTTGCTCAAATCCCATGAGTGAAAAAAGGCACTTTACAGGCGAATTGCATACACAATTTTTTCTACTACCGCAGTGGTTACAAAAAATATATGAACAAATTGAAACACAAATTTTACTCTACGCACTAGTGCGTCGTGTTTGGTTCGCTTCGCTGCTCAACCAAACAGGACGAATGAGCAGCGAAGCGGCACCTAAGTATATAACGAAGAGCGTAACACAACAAATTCAGTCTATAGAATTTTTCTAAAGAAGCTGACAGGATGATCAGCGAAACGACAAGTCAAGTTCAAGGACCACGGCAGGACCCGGAAAAAACTACGTCATTATGAAGGCACTATGTATACAACGATTCCACCCCTTTCATACAATCATACAAAGTCCGCACCGCACGCCTTGGTTTTCTTGCATTTGTACATTAGCATTTTTTTTTACTTTTTACAGAAAAGCAAGTTTTTTAAAAAAATTTAAATTTATTTATTTTTAATATTTAGCCACGCCTTATACTTTATTGCAAAAACTTTTGCAAGCTACGTTTCTTATTTCATTGCCACTACACTTGTTTCCAGAACAGTTTACTATCTGCAGCTCCGTACTTGGCCCTCTTCCTATGCAGCTTTGCATTTGGTTCCTTATCCGACTACTTGATCAACAACAACTATCTATCTAGAGGAAACACAAGGAAGTTATTCAACTCAATCGGTAAGGTTAATAACAGTATATTAAATACAAATGGGAAAAACTATTACCATATCTAAACGCCAAGATCTATAAAAGTTTTCACTACTTGCACCTTAAATCTTATAAGAAACGTATAGTCGAGCTCAGATTTACACTGCACGTAAAAAGGCAACAAAAACGTTACTAATTCTTTAAACTACCGTTAAACTAGTCGCAAAAGTAATTGCGCACAAGTCCGCACATGAAATATCTAGTATTATTAATATGTACATTGTAATACATAGGAATTTTAAGTACGGCTCTGTACTATTTCGTTCGCAAATTGACTCGCTTATCTTTAGAAATTTTTAATAATGTGTATCGGATTGTTTGTTGGTAATAATGAGTTCGTAAAGGTTTTATTTCGTTTTTATCTGCAGGGAAGCGCTTTACTATACCGTGTTAATGAATAATTTTATTTTAGGAACTTTTGTACCGTCCGCAGCTCTAATTATACTGGGATTTTTACCGGATGAAGAAACGACATTGTCCGTGGCAATGTTGATAATAGCCGTTGGTATAAACGCAGCCATCTGGTGTGGATTTCAAATTAACGTTGTCGATCTGTCGCCGAAGTTTTCTGGAGTTCTCATGGGGATCGCCAATGGTTCGTCTGCGTTGTTCTCTATAATTGCACCGCTAGTTGTTCAAGTCGTTGTAACAGATGAGGTATGTACAGTTACATCGTTTGTTAAGTATTTAAACATAAACATACACACAGCACATACAGGTTGTTTCAGCCGGAAACTAAAAAATATATTTTTATTCTGTAACGAGCTTCAGTTATCGTGCCGGTGCACAGAAGGATACACTCTCCAGCAAAATATTTTAGAAAAACTGGCAGCCTATGGCTTAATTGGTAAAGTTAATTAATTATAGTATCGTATCGTAATTAGTCTTATCTAGTGGGTCGCAAGCAATTAGTAGAAATCAATAATATAAAATTGCATACTACGGAAATTAAACATGGTGTCCCACAAGGATCAGTTCTGGAGCTATTATTATTTCTTCTTTTGTAAACGACTTACCACTAGTTATAAGCAATAATCAATCTGATATAATAATTATATTAGTTAATGTTAATATTTTAAATGTACTAAAAAATACGCAGGTAATGCTGAATAAATTTATATTATGGATTCATTCAAATAGATTATTTTTAAATACTAATAAAACGGTATTCACTCATTTTACGCCCAAATTAAAACAAACCAGTGATAGTTGCCTTTTAAAATGCAATGGAAAAAGCAGTACAAGCCAGTGAAACAAAATTCCTAGGTTTATATATTGATAACAGTCTGACCTGGGAACCTATGAGAATCTATGCTAAGCCCAGTCAGGCTATTTATTTTTCGACTGTAACAGACACTGGACCGCTAGATGGCTACTATTTTACATCTCGCTATCATAAAAATACCGAGATCTACCAAATAGTAAAGGGATCCTCGTGTCGTTCGTCACATGCCTACCTTGCACTGACGAGAGCCAACAGTTCGAAACTGCAGTCTGCAAGTGGTATGGGACGACTGGCACGAGAGCTCCTTTAAGTAGGATCAGTCTTTCGGCTGGTGTTTGTTGTAATCGAAGCATTATCGTTTTGTTGGTAATATGCTATTATTACACTTAACGCGCCAGGCTTGTAACTTATAATTTACCTATTAGATTTTTTCAAAAAAATATTAATGTAGCACGCGTACAAATTATTATAAAAACTTCCTTCTTTCAATAGCTATCTAACTAGGTAGAAATGTTTAATGTACCCTTGATAGTTCTAATAAAAAATTAGTAAAGATAATGCTGGTGGCGGAATTTATTAAACGACTAATCGTTCATTTTCATTTAAGTCAGTTAGTCCTTGACTTTGACGTTTGTGCATATATGTCATTAACTGACATTCTTATTTCCGTGTCCCTTAAGTTTGTTGGTCTTGTTAAATTAGTTATCGAAGATTTTGATTTTGCTCGTAGTTGTTGTTATTGTATTTTCTATGCCATGGCCGCGTATGCCAACGCAGAATACGCTGATATCTTGTTTGTCTATGGATACTGTGGCGGCAACGCTGCTGAAGCTCGCCGAGAATATGGTCTTTGGTACCCTAACCGCCGCTTACCAAATGCACGTGTATTCAGTGCGGCATATCGAAATATCGCTGAAACTGGCTCCGTGAAAAGTAGAAGAAGTGACGCTGGTGCTCCTCCCGTTTATGAACCAGATGAGGAAGAAATATTGAGGTATTTTGAGGAAGACCCAACTATTTCAACTAATAAAGTCGCAAGACTAACCGGAGCGTCACAATGGAAAGTTTGGTCTACGATACGTAGACTTGGATGTCATCCTTACCACTATACCTCTGTCCAAAGCTTGGAGGAAGGTGATCCTGGAAGGAGAGTGGAATTCTGCCGCTTTATGCTAAATTCAAATGCAGAAAGTGCAGTCGAAATTTAATCGCGAGGGTATAACAAATTTCCACAACCTACATTATTGGGCAGAGGAAAATCCCAAGTTGACAAGTGAAACTAGTTTCCAAATGAAGTTTTCTATTAATGTGTGGATGGGAGTCATTGGCCACTATTTAATAGGGCCACACTTTCTTCCTCAAAATTTAAACGGGGAAATTTATGAAATTTTTTTAAGAAATGATCCTCTCGCCGCCAGACAGCGAATGATGTGTCAGAACGACGGTTGTCCAGTACATTATCGGCTGACAGTACGACAGTTACTTGATCAACGTTTCCCTAACCGTTGGATTGGAAGAGCGGGCCCAGTACCTTGGCCAGCGCGAAGCCCTGACTTAACACCCCTTGATTCTTACGTATGGGGTCATATGAAGGAGATGGTCTATGCCACACCAGTCAATACTATAGAAAACCTTAGACAAAGGATAGTCGATGCTGCCCAACACATAAGGCATAATCTGACAACCAGAGTAACAAAGACGGAAATAAGAAGACGCTGCCGTGTCTGTATACGGAATAGGGGCTCCCATTTTGAGCAAGACATATAAGAAATAAAGTACAACTTTGAAATTAATGAAGAATTAAACTCTACTTTTAAAATGTTTTTTACTGTTTATCTAAAAATAAAATTCGTACTACTTGTGTTATTTTTACTAGTATTTTCTTAGAACTATTAAGGGTACATTGAACATTTGTACCTTGTTAGATAGCTATTGAAATAAGGCAGTTTTTATAATAATTTATACGTGTTACGTTAATATTTTTTTGAAAAAACCTAATAGGTAAATTTCATAACTGATTTAAAAAAAAAAAAATTAAAGTTTTTATTTCAGATGTTCACATGATCGAAATGTTTCCAGATATTTTTCATTCCAAACGGATATCTATAATATTGGACAAGTAATCCAGTAAAAAAAAATTTAAAAATGTCAAATAGATTTTTCGAAAATTAACTTTTAAGACATTAAAATCTACTTTTTTGAGAAAAACAAAAGAATTGAAATATCTCAAAAACTATTGAGTTTTGCATAATGTATGTTAGGGCTAAATTTACTTCTTAGATCATGCCCCATCACATCTCCAAAGGAATGTATCGAATTACCAGTAACCCTGTATATATAAAGTGAACTCACGAACTCCCGATGGTTACGATTTTCACTTTTCCGCGGTTTTCCCATGTCCCACCTAAAATGTACGGCATAGGGCTCAAAGTGATTTATTTCTGTAGGACTACAAAAATTATACTTTTTCAAGCGGTATCATATGACCCCCTAAAAATTTAGCATGGGCTTGTGGCCTATTATAATGTTAATAAATATAATAATAATGTCACATTCTTTCTAATAATTTCAAATAAAATTACACATGTAATAATAATAATATTTACGTGTTTAAAATTGCAATAATGTAAGAGTACTCGTTTTTGAAAATTTATTTTTTTTGTCCGACTATTAAACAGACCAAGTCTGGTCGATAACCGAGTGGGTTAAGGCGCGAGGTGGCAATCGCGATTAATTACACGCACTACCAGGTTCGAATCCTGGCTCCGGCACTCTCGGAGGAAATGGTTGTATGTCCGCGTTTTTTCAATGTGTAACCCCCTTCCGCACAAGCCCTGGCTTCTGGAATTGGGGATTGTCTAATTTCTGTGGTGTTTATTATTATTTTTATTATTAAGTAATTTTGGTCTGATACATAATTGATCAAGAATCAAGTCATGTAATACACATGTACCTTTGTCCGACATGAGGTAGTAGTTGCATAAAACCCTTAACTTTAAGGTGTCGGACAACGAAATTGCCGAACAATTTTTGTCGGACAATATTGCCACTTGATTTAAAATATTTTTAATAAGCTATCCTTAAAAAATTAGCTGTGAGGTAATAATTTTTTTTTATAACTTCCCCGTGTTGGGGGTTGGCGGACGCATCAAACGACCCAATACATTTTTCCGACACAATATTTTTCTTTTTTTCAATTAAAAAAAATTGCGATTAAAATGAAAAACTATGCTGAGGTAATTCTTTATTTTTTTTTATCAAATCCATAAGTTTGAAGCGCTTCCACGAAAAAACGCCCCGCTACCGAAATCTTTCGTACAGAAAAAAGTTGTTGACTATAACAACTGTTCAATAAGTTACCTGATAACATAAAATTTATCGAAAATATACATTTCTTTAAGAAAAAAGTTCGAATGTTGCTGATAGATAAATAAAAGTATTTTATAGTGTATCAGAATACTTGAACGAGAGTGATATGTAGTGACAGTAGTGTTTATTATTATTGTAAGATGTACTATGTGTTTTTTAATTTCGTATATTGTCTGCTTTTCAAATATTTTCTGTCGTATATGTACATGTTTGCAATTTTAACTCGTTTAATACGTCTTACTTTGCAAGGTCTCTTAAATTAATAAATTATTATTATTATTAGATATGTGTGTCTGAAGATTCGTGAGATTATTAATAGTTTTTATTTTAAAAGGATCGTTTTACTTTTCAGACTGACAAGAACCTGTGGAGGATAATTTTTATAGTAGCATCCTCTATATATATGGCGTCTGATGTATTTTTCGTGATATTTGCTTCTGGTGAGGTTCAATGGTGGGACGCTCTGGGTGATGAAAAAGTCGAAAAGGAAAATGAAATGAAGAGCAAAGAAGAAAAGTTTTCAGGAACGTAGAAGTATTGTTTATTGAATAAACTGTATTTATTTAATAAATTTTGTATTTAATATTGTGTGGTGTTAACCTGTTGAGGCCAATAGTTAGATGTTAATCACAATTGATATCCTTTTGGATGGTAAAGTTTAACAAAAGTGTGTAAAATATACAAGCCTGTAAAAAATTAAACATACATATAAAACAATAACTCATAATAAATATCCTTGGAAACCGTTAAAATATATCGGGTGGTTATAGTTGCTGGATTTGATCTAACTTGCATTCGAATGTTTTTTAAAACCAAACTGTTTTGTTAATTCCTTTTAACATTATTATTGAAACTTTTACAAAACTAGAGCTAGAGAAAGTTCAAAAGGTTTTATAGTCAAGATATACAACGAGATAAACGTTTACGGCACCAATCACAATTTGAAATTAAACATAGAAAAGTGTTCTGTAATGGTATTCTTTTCCAGATTTCGCTATAATTATGTAATTAACCATATAGTAATTATTATTATTATTATTATTATTATTATTATTATTATTATTATTATTAGCCGTTACTCGAGTCCGAGTATAAAAATGTTACAGTCGATAAATTGTGTACAATAAAAAACAAGTAAAAGGTGTAGTCTATTGTAATTCCCATTCATCTACGGTGCACACGACTATGGCTATAGAGGCCAATTCGGGAGAGCACATGTCGACCGCAGTCAGGACAAACATAGACCTGGTTAGGTCTTGGATTCGGCCTTCTTGCAGCAACATTTCCTTGATAGCTGGCCACAACCCCTCGCCATTCGGTTCTGTCCGCTGCAAGTTGTTCCCATTGCTCGACTGCAATACCGCAGGATTTTAGATTTTCATGGAGAGCGTCTTTGAACCTCTTTCGTTGACCGCCACGCCTTCTTCTACCGCTTAGCAATTCACCATAAAGTGTACATTTAGGAAGGCGGTTATCATGCATACGATGAACGTGACCTGCCCATCTTAGGCGTGCTCTTGAAATAAGCACCTCAATTGCAAGGCTGTTTGCTCTCCTGAGTACTTCCACGTTTGATATGTGATGGAACCAACGGATTTTCATCATACTTCTGAGGTGTCTTTGCTGAAAACGTTCTAATTCTTTCACATGACGACGGTAAGTGACCCAGCTTTCACATCCATATAGCAGTGTTGGAATGACAACTGCTCTGTAGACAGCCATTTTAGTTGACAAAGCAAGGTCGTGGTTGCCAAATACTCTCTCTCAAAGTCCCCAGAGTGCTCTAGATGCAGCGTTAATTCTATTGTGAATCTCGCTGTCCATGTTTGCTTTGTCATTAACAACGTTGCCTAAGTAATTGAACTGATCCACCACTTCAAGAGAATTTCCGTTAAGTGTAATGTCTATTTGGTTCACTTGATGAGGAGTTGACATAATCTTAGTCTTTCCAATGTTGATTTTAAGTCCCAAGGAATCATAACTCTGGGCATACACATCTAAAAGTTCTTGAAGCTCTTACGGCGTAGAGGCTAAAAGTGCACAGTCATCTGCATACTGGAGATCACAAATGAATCGTGTGCGTGTCTTCGTGAAAGCTCTAAAGCGCCCTATGTTAAAGAGACCGCCATCAAAACGGTATCTGAGACCTATTCATCTGACTGTCAGTTTGTTGTCAACAATAATTGTTAGAGCAGTGGTAAACAAATTAAAGAGAAGGGGTGCCAGGACACATCCCTGCCTAACTCCAGTGAGGGTTTGGAAAGGTTCGGTTGCCTCATTATTATACATAACCTGGGCGTTGTTGTTTGTATGTAGACTGCGACATACTTCCACAAATTTTCTAGGGATACCTAAGCGGAACATAATTTTCCAGAGCACTTCCCTGTCCACCGAGTCAAACGCCTTGGTTAAATCAATGAAGGCCATGTGAATTTCTCCTTGATGTTCGAGTGCTTTTCTTGAAGCTGTTTAAGTGTGAAGATTAAATCCGATGTGCCTCGGTTTGGTCTAAAGCCACTCTGTGTTTCAGGAAGTAACTTTTCCATAACAGGTGTTAGCCTATTTGCCATCGCTTTAGTGAGTATCTTCCCTCCAACAGCCAGGAGAGCTATACCCATGTAATTTCCACAGCCCGCAGCGCTCCCTTTGTTTTTGAAGAGGTTGATTAAAAGTGTATCACGAAACTCCTGCGGAGCTTGACCACTTTCCCACACGACATCAAATAGTTTTTTGAGGTAGGGTATGAGCTCTGACGACACAGATTTAAAGATCTCAGCTGGGAGTGAGTCGGCGCCGGGAGATTTGTTATTTTTTAGCTGCCCAATGGCGGTTAAGAGCTCTTCCGTTGTTAGTGGTTTATCTAAGTCTTCGAAGGTGTCATATTGAGGGATAAGATTTATAATATCGTGATCGGCTTGACTTTGCTGGTTAAGAATGTTGGAGTAGTGTTCTTTCCATCGGACTCTTATTTCCTGGTCTTCTTTGAGGAGATTTCCATTTAAATCTTTAATAGGGCACATATTTTTCCGACTGGGGCCGTACACTGCTTTTACTCTTGAAAGAAATTCCTGTAGTCGTGTGAATCGGCGTACCTTTGAATTTCTCTGGCCTTGCTTGCCCACCACTCGTTCTTTATTCTTCTGATTTCGCGTTGCGTTTCATACTTAGATTGGATAAAAGCTTCTGCTTTTGACGAGTCGTTGGGGTGGTTGATAGCGTTTTGGAAGGCAATATGTTTGCGGTCAAGAAGTTCTTGTATAAAAGCTTTATTATCATTGAACCAGTCCTCCTGTTTTTTACTTGCTGCAGTGCCAAGAATTTCTTCACTCGCACTTTTTAAACTGTCTTTAATTCGTGTCCAGGTAGCAGCGACATCTACAGAATTGGTTTCTTCTAGTGCACTCAAATTCTCTTGAACTTTTTGCTTTAGCTGTTCGACGGTTTGTTGGTCACGCAATTTACTAATACAGAGACGGAGTCTACGTTTTACTTGAGTTCTTCGGTGTTTGGGTCTCATAACAATTTTCATTTTAGAGACAACAGGACGATGATCGGTCCAACAATCGCTATCAATGCGCGCCTTTGTAATTTGGACGTCCTTGAGATGCTTCCTACGTACGATAACATAGTCCAGTAGATGCCAGTGACCTGATCTGGGGTGACGCCAGGTGCCTTTAAATTTATCCTTTTGACGGAAAATGGTGTTTGTTATAACTAGATCATGTTCGGCGCATTTAGTTAGGAGTAGTTGACCGTTAGCGTTCATGTTGCCCAAACCGTTCTTGCCTATGATGCCTGGCCAGGTGTCTGCATCTCTCCCTACTCTAGCGTTAAAATCGCCAAGAATAATGAGTCGTTCCGTTTTAGGTATTCTACAGAGTATAGTATAGTATATAGTAATAGCAGTTGATAATATGATAATTCCATTTGTAGAAGAGGCGAAAAACCTTGGCGTTATAATTGACAATAAATTAAGCTTTAACGCACATGTGAGCAACTTAGTTAAGAAATCAATATGTCTAAAGTTACTATATGCCAACAAGCAGTTTCTGAATTTTAAAACAAGGAAAAAGCTGTGCGAAATGATTATTTTACCAATTCTTACTACTATGACACTATGTACTATCCATTTTTGGATACAGTTAACAAAAAACGCATCCGGAAAGTTCAAAATACTTGTTGTCGACTAATATTTGATTTAAGAAAGTTTGATCACATTAGCGAAAAATTCTCCGAGCTAAATTGGCTAAAGATGGATAGTACATGGAAATTGAATTTCTTAATTTTTATACATAGAATTTGTATCACGTCTTCTCCTGCCTATCTTAGAGACAAACTAATTACCCGTAAATCAGACACACGATCTAAATATTCGTCACATCGACAATTTCACCATGCTGCATTACTCTACGGCAATATTTCAGAAATCTTTTACATATAACGTTAAATTGGATAATTCGTTAAATTCAGAGGTAAAAAAATATAACATCTTTACCTTCCACAAATATTTTAAGTCACTTTTAGCAGCGCAATGATGAAACGGTTTTCACTGTTACTTATTAGTGTCATATGAATATTATTGTTACTACTTATTATTACTTTCTCATTATTACTTTCTAATTGCCACTGTTTTCACCTTTTCTTTTTTGTCTTTTATATTATTTTGCGCTTTGTTTATATCTACATACTTAACTTGTAATTACAGGGTTAAGTGGAGAAATAGCCTTTGGCTAAACTTCGCCCTTTAAATAAAGACGATTTATTATTATTATTATTATTATTATTATATTGTAAATACAGTTATTTGAATTCTGCTCCTGGTTTCTCGGTTTTGTTTTTGTTAAAATAGATCTCAGTGTTCCCCGTTTGAAATACCGTCCTAACATAAAATCTGTCACCTATACGGCGTAGGCGTAGCTTCTCCGATAGTCCACATACATAAGGAATTGTTGCTGTAAATGACGTTCAGATCTTTGTCGTATCTGATTGTCCCTATTTTCAATATTTATGAAAACTCTATCAGCAAGGTAGGGTAGTGATTTTGTACTAGCTCTTTGATAAATTTTTTCTCGTTATTTAATATTTCATTATTAGATGAAATTATTTTGGCCCTATCGTATAAACATTTTACAACACCCCTTTTAATGTTTATTGCAGAATATAAATAATTCTTTAATTGACAGGATTGCCATTAATATGTCAAACAGAGTTTTGTCCATTTCAGACAGGCTTGTTTAATTTTGCAGTAAACCCGAAATCTGTTCCAAAATTGGATATAGTAGCGGCAATAGAAAAAACGGCACAAATATTGCCAACAGATAATGGGAATGAATATCGCATACGGGCAAAAATTGCTTTAGAGAAGCAATACAAAATTAAAGATGATTTAACTCCATCGATAAATTCCTTAAAACGCGATGAAAGTATAAAAATATTTATTTATTTATATAAAATATCCAGCGGGTATCAACCCAAATTACAGGATAAGTATAACAGCCAACTGTAAAGTAAAACAAAGAGGTGTAAAATACACGATGAACATAATACATAACATAAAACTAAATAGACAGCATAAATAGAATAACAAGGCACGAATAAACAAGTGAAAAAGTGACACGAAAGGAATAATCTAATCTAATGAAAAAAAAAAGGAAAAAAAATATATAAATATAAATGTAACTATAACATAAAATGTTAAAAATTAATAACGTGGCTATATAAATAATCGCTTAATATCTTTTATATTACAGCAAAGTATATCAAGCTGGAGCTCAATATCCGAGTAGTTACGTACCATCTGATACAATGGAGAGCATTTGTAGATGTTTGTTCTGTGGGTGTGGATATAAAAGAGGTGGTTGCTTCTAGCATTAGTTCTAGGGACATGAAAATCAAGTCGTGAAACTATAAAGTCACAGTCCAGTTTGTTATGGATTACTTTGTATAATGCGATGACCGAGTGCATAGCTCGCCTGCTAATTAAGCTACTCGTTTGAAACCGCTCATAAAATACCTCTTGTGGAGTGCCTCTGAGAGGATAGGAACTATCTAGGACGAACGTGGCTGACTTAAAAAAACGTCGTTGAACTTTCTCGATGGAGAATATTGGAATATTGCTAGCAGACAAAGGTAATGCCGCAGTCATTATAGATAAAAATATATATGACACAAAAATCATGACTTTTGTCGTCATACTTGGTTGAGGATGTCACTACAGTTACACGTGTCTTCGAGTTTAGTTTTGCTGTTGATGTAAGTTTTGATGTCTTAAATTCTATTCAACCTTAGAAACGAAAAGCCAAGCCTTTTCGTTTCTTCGTTTTGGCTTACCAAAGAAGATGTCTTTGTTGTTATCAGTGTTACTGGTTGACGCTGTACCGATTTTTGGTCTCGAACGAGCGGATCGCCTAGCCATTAGTATTTATTTCATTGATTTGACAGGGAGTAGCAGGAACTGTAGATACTGATGCGGACTTTTGAACGATTGGTTGCGTTGTTACAGGCGTACCTACTCAGTTTTGCAGTTGGGATTGCTTACAGTAGTGTTTTTGTCTACTAATTTGCATTGTAATAATTTTACCTTCTAATAGGCGCATTATTTGATTTGAACACCATACACGTATTTCATAATTTAATTTATTTTCAGTTCTTGGTGAAGTTACACGTTTTCAAGTCCTCTGAACAAAAAAAAAAATAGTATTTAAAATATGTGTGGTTATAGTCTGTCGTTTGTGGTTGCTCTTATAAAACAAAGGTTAAATGGGAAAAAAGTTGCGCAATTTCGGGACAAATGAAACAACCTCTTGAGGTTTTTTTTAAATACGGCCCTGTATATTTTAAATTTTTTTGTATGATTTGTTATTGTCAATACGGCTATTATCAAAAATATTGAAAATAAAGCGTTGTCCTGCTTTTAAACCGTTAATTACGTATCAGGCTGAATACGGGTTTATCGAAAAAAAAAAGAACATTTGGGTTGGGCACCAGTAGACCCGTAAGGTGGCACCTCGCTCAGCTTGTTTAAACCCCTTGGGATTATTTTTATGGGGGTATTTAAAAAAATAAAGTTTACTACGAAGCCGTAGGTGATGTAGACCAATTGCGTCAAAGAATTATTGACGCTTTTATTGATATAACTCCAGATATGGTAGCTAATGCCATAGCACAGTAATGTCAGCGAGAACACACATGTTTATCGAGAATAATGGTAGACAATTTGAACAGTTTTTATAAATTATTATTTGTACTAAATTAAACAAGTGTTACATTTTATTATTATTGTTGAAGTAAATAATGCATTAGTATTAATTCAAATGTTCTTTTTTACGATAATACAGTGCCGTACTCAGCCACATACGTTATTAATGGTTTCAAAGCAGCGCAATGCTCTATTTTCAATATTTTTATAGTCAATACGACAGTGACAAATCATACCAAAAAAAATTAAAAATACAGGGCCTTAATTAAAAAAAAGTTGCTGGTGGCCCAGTTTAAACGAAACTTTTTATTTAATATTTGATAATAAATAAATAATAGTTTTACAGTCCAACAGAGAAACCAATTTACAGGACAATGTATTACAGTGAAATTGTCACCAGAGAACTAAAAATAATAATAATATCTCGATGTTAGACATTTCCAAAATACCTTGTAAGCTCTAAATTGTAAAACACAATTACCTTATATACAGGGTTACTGGTAATTCGATACATTCCTTTGGAGATGTGATGGGGCATGACCTAAGAAGTAAATTTAGCCCTAACATATATTATGCAAAACTCAATAGTTTTTGAGATATTTAATTTTTTTTGTTTTTCTCAAAAAGTAGATCTTACTGTCCTAAAAGTTAATTTTCGAAAAATCTATTTGACATTTTTAAATTTTTTTTTACTGGATTACTTGTCCAATATTATAGATATCCATTTGGAATGAAAAATATCTGGAAACATTTCGATCATGTGAACATCTGAAATAAAAACTTTGAAAATGTTTTTTTTAAATCAGCTATGAAATTTACCTATTAGGTTTTTTCAAAAAAACATTAACGTAACACGCGTATAAATTATTATAAAAACTGCCTTATTTCAATAGCTATCTAACAAGGTACAAATGTTCAATGTACCCTTAATAGTTCTAAGAAAATACTAGTAAAAATAACACAAGTAGTACGAATTTGATTTTTAGATAAACAGTAAAAAACATTTTAAAAGTAGAGTTTAATTCTTCATTAATTTCAAAGTAGTCTTATATATATGTCTTGCTCAAAATGGGAGCCCCTATTCAGTATACAGACACGGCAGCGTCTTCTTATTTCCGTCCTTGTTACTCTGGTTGTCAGATTATGCCTTATGTGTTGGGCAGCATCGACTATCCTTTGTCTAAGGTTTTCTATAGTATTGACTGGTGTGGCATAGACCATCTCCTTCATATAACCCCATACGTAATAATCAAGGGGTGTTAAGTCAGGGCTTCGCGCTGGCCAAGGTATTGAGCCCGCTCTTCCAATCCAACGGTTAGGGAAACGTCGATCAAGTAACTGGCGTACTGTCAGCCGATAATGTGCTGGACAACCGTCGTTCTGTAACATCATTCGCTGTCTGACGGCGAGAGGAACATCTTCTAAAATCACCGCCAGATCATTTCTTAAAAAATTTTCATAGATTTCCCCGTTTAAATTTTGAGGAAGAAAGTGTGGCCCTATTAAATAGTGGCCAAGGACACCCATCCACACATTAATAGAAAACTTCATTTGGAAACTAGTTTCACGTGTTAACTTGGGATTTTCCTCTGCCCAATAATGTAGGTTGTGGAAATTTGTTATACCCTCGCGATTAAATTTCGACTCGTCCGTCCATAAAATATTTGTTAAAAAATTTGCACTTTCTGCATCTGAATTTAACATAAAGCGGCAGAATTCCACTCTCCTTCCAGGATCACCTTCCTCCAAGCCTTGGACAGGGGTATAGTGGTAAGGATGACATCCAACTCTACGTATCGTAGACCAAACTTTCCATTGTGACGCTCCGGTTAGTCTTGCGACTTTATTAGTTGAAATAGTAGCGTATTCCTCAAAATACCTCAATATTTCTTCCTCATCATCTGGTTCATAAACGGGAGGAGCACCAGCGTCACTTCTTCTACATTTCACTGAGCCAGTTTCAGCGATATTTCGATATGCCGTACTGAATACACGTGCATTTGGTAAGCGTCGGTTAGGGTACCAAAGACCATATTCTCGGCGAGCAAATAAGATATCAGCGTATTCTGCGTTGGCATACGCGGCCATGGCACAGAAAATACAATAACAACAACTAATAACAACAACTACGAGCAAAATCAAAATCTTCGATAACTAATTTAACAAGACCAACAAAAACTTAAGGGACACGGAGATAAGAATGTCAGTTAATGACATATATGCACAAACGTCAAAGTCAAGGACTGACTGACTTAAATGAAAATGAACGATTAGTCGTTTAATAAATTCCGCCACCAGCATTATCTTTACTAATTTTTCATTAGAACTATCAAGGGTACATTAAACATTTCTACCTAGTTAGATAGCTATTGAAATAAGGAAGTTTTTATAATAATTTGTACGCGTGCTACATTAATATTTTTTTGAAAAAACCTAATAGGTAAATTTCATAACTGATTTTTTAAAGAAAAATTTTACAAGTTTTTTATTTTAAATGATCGAAATGTTTCTGGATATTTTTCATTCCAAACGGATATCTATAATATTGGACAAGTAATCCAGTAAAAAAAAATTTTAAAATGTCAAGTAGATTTTTCGGAAATTAACGGACATTAAGATCTACTTTTTTGAGAAAAACAAAAAAATTGAAATATCTCAAAAACTATTGAGTTTTGCATAATGTATGTTAGGGCTAGATTTACTCCTTAGCTCATGCCCCATCACATCTCCAAAGGAATGTATCGAATTACCAGTAACCCTGTATATCCAGACTGTACAATCTTAGATTTAATTTTAGCAACTTCTATTAAATTATTCAATGAACTGCAATGAATGTCGGCATATGTGACATATATTATTAAAGTTTTGACACATAACATGCAGAGGTGATTTCGATAGGATATTCGTTCTAGGTGCTTTACATCTAAATGTTACACTATGCCTCATGTTAATTCTAGGTACATTGGAATTAATATCGCGAAGTAAGTCTGAGCAAACAATAATATTATTTAATAGCTTGTGTAGAAATATTAGTGACATACAAGATAATATAGAATTATAGCTACATTAATAACTAATAAGAAACCTACATAGATTTTTTTGTAATTTTCTTAAATAAGCACAAAAAAACGAAAATCTTAAATTTTCCACTTTTTAAGGTATCTCGAAAACTATAAAAGATATTAGAAACCTTAAGAGGGCGTTTTATTTGTCCCGAAATTGCGCAACTTTTTCCACATTTAACCTTTCCTGTATTTTCTATACTTTACGAAATACCAATACTGTCCCTGTAAATTAGTTGGGACACTGTATACCAACCTATCATTTCACCACTTTCAGCGATAATAATTTATTAGTTAATAAGTCTGCAAAACAGTGTTATTGCGCTACGATTTACACGTACATAAACAAATAAATACGTTGGATAGTGATGGTTATAAGATATTACACAAAGAAACTCACTTGGGCTACTGTAGCGTAGCAGATATCGCAGATACAACTTAACCCGGATAAGTGATGTAACGTGCCCACGATAAAATTTCTCTAGCTCAGACTATCTCAGGGCGTTAAGCCCAAGTTTACATAAACTATGACAAATTATTAGTTTACTTACACAAATCACTGAGGGTTCCATACGTAGTGGTCGCAGATGAAATAATAACACTTTCTTTAAACGTGAATGCACTATATTATGGAATTTACAAATATTGGTTCTCTAGCATGTAACCTGGCGATGTTCAAAAGGTGTGGCAAATTTCTTGATTAATAAGTTACAACATTAATAAAATGCCTCGTGTAGCTACACATCGGTTTACAACGTGAGTATAAATGGTAATAAATTCGGCCACAATGGGTCTATTTAGAGAACCACCTTAAATAAATATAAATGCATAAAATCTTTAAATGTGTACAAGTTAAAATACAATAGTAAATATGAATGGAATATAACCGCGCAGAACCACTGAAGGTGGTCCCCGGTAAATAAAAACAACACACTTATCTAGGGTGGTACGATACCGACTTCGACGTTGAAGAAATTGTAGCCCTACGGTGGTGTCTTCGGGACGAAAGAAATTGACCCGAGGATGGGGTTGATTATCGCCTCTCCAGCCCTGGAACTTTCTACTGTGTGTGGATGCCCCGTCCATGAAACTTCAGTACTGAGTGTGGAAGCCCCGTCCGTGGAACCCTAAAGATATCCCGATTTAATTTGCATGGTTGGAAATGCACGTGAAGCGTGCCTAATGAGAGCAATATAAATCTGACATAACCTACAAAAAGAAATATAATTTACCTCACTGATGAGGGAACAATCCACCAATGATCCTAGAAAGCCACAGTTGGATGAATGGGGTCGAGTCCGCCTTTCAAGCCAACACGATACTTCCAAAGGAAAGCCTGTAAATTTGTGAAACACGTGGGTAGAGAACAAGTAAGATGGCGTGAAGAGGTTATCTTACCTTGTATACTTAAATATCCTTCCGCAGTTAAAATTTACTCACAACAACAACAGATGGAGAAAATTTTCCTGGGTTGACAATCCCAAAATCCACCAGGATGCCTTGGATAAAACGAGTTTTGTGAGATTATCAACCGTATACGCCAACAAAAATGTCTCTCCGCTTTTCACGAGCCGGAAGTATATCGCCCTCCAATAGCGAAACTCTGCTACGGACGTAGCGGTTGTTATTATGCTGTCCACAAAACGCTAAGGCGTATGGTGGGTCGCATACGCTAGAGGTCCGCAACAACTGTAGGACATGTATTGCCCTGAAAAGTAAGTTACGCGCACCTGTGGATGACACGTGTTCGAGGTCGGTTTACAAAATAATGCCTCGCTCTTGTTTTTTACATCGTTTTAAACGGACATTGAACAAAGTATAGAATTAAATGTATTAAATCTACTATCTAATTTCTCAGTGATTCGTATAAGAATTGTAAGATGACGTATCCTGTATTATCAAATGATGGACGACGATGATCGTAGATTGATAGATAATTTGTTAAGATTTGCTAATGCAAAGAAATTTGCTAGTGAGCGGCACAAAAAAATCTTCATAAAGCGGCACATTTGGTCTACTTGAATTCCTTCGTAGCATAATGTATACCTAATATGAAAATTCTCTGCACTATCTCAGAAATCTGCTACATTTTTGGAATGTTTACACAATTAATAATAAAGGAATTGTCTGGTGGAGATAAAATACTTAATTTATTTTGACTTCATAGCAGATGACAATGTAGAAAAAAAATAACATTGATCCATTTATAAATTATAGTTAAGTAATTTTTTGCAAATGAGTGATGCACATTATGATGTTCTTTCTAGAGGTAAGGGTAAATTATAAGTGACAAGAATTGCATTGCTCCAGTTAAAACAGATATTATTGAAATTGTTTAATTTTTCAAATGTTCCTTCCAGGACCCGCTTTTGGCGTCAGACACGTGATTGCAATATTATTATTTTTACTTATTGCCATTGGATATGGGATACGTGTTAATTTATCAGTGGCAATAGTTGCCATGACCGACAATTCTACCAGTAAAAATCCTGATGTTCCGGTAAGTTATTAACAACAAAATTCGAAAAAGATCCACCTACTTTTTCGGACTGGTGAGAATCGAACTTACAGGAAGAAGATATCATGCTTCCATATCAAAGTGGAGCCATATCCCAAAACACTCATCAAATTGTGCGCATCGTTAGAGAAACAAGATTTGTTGCGATCAATATCAAAGGTACAAATATGAAGTGGGCTTAAATTTGGTTTTAAAACTAAAAAAACCCTGCCCAAGGAATCACTACTTCCACATCCAAATTTTGTATCCAAGTTCTTATACATACTAAATCCCAATGTAATATTTTACTGCCTTTAATAATAGGGTGGGGGTGGTAATGGGGCTGGCAGAGGGGGCGGCAAACGCCAAAACAAATTTTACAGGCCCTTGAATCTCGTACACATACTAAATCACATTTAATTTTTTTGATTCCGTTTCATAATAATGTGTGGTTGGGGGGGGGGGGGGGCGGTTGCTGATGCAAAAAAAAAAATTTGAGCCCTTCACTTTTCGTACATGCCCTAAATTGCAATTTTATGGACTCTTACCTGCTTGCTTTGCCTATTTACCCCATTTACTCCCGAATCCTTCAACGGAATTAGATCAAAATATAATCTAGTTCCAGATCTCGTTATAATACATAAGTGTACCACATTTTACGTCAATATCATAAACGGTTCCAGAGTAAATGGGCGCACAAAAAAGTCACAGACAGACATACAGAAAATTCTTTTTCGTTCAAATTTAAAATCTCGACATTTCATGACATTTCAAACCTATTTCAACAAAAAAAATATACATATTTTTGTGTTAGTATGCTTCCATTGGACGTGGGAGTAATTATGGCACCTAAAATTATTATATTACATATTTGATCTTTAACTAGGGAAAATACATAGTGATGTAAAGCTGTCGAACCTGAACACATACGATCTTTGGTTTGAAAAATAAAAAGCTTAGCTTAAGAATCCTGAGGCCGTAAGCGCACTTTATTTTTTGAAATATCGGGGGAGTTACTTCGAATCTGCTGGTCAGGGTCAATGCTACACCCTGTATATGGTTCTCTTAATGTTTTGTACACTGTTTGATTATTTAATGGTTTAGTTTCTAGCACTGAATGTTCTTAAAGGCTTGGAATAATAACACTTTGTTTTAAAAGGAACGAAAATAATTTATTTAAATTAAGAAAAACAAAATTAACAAAATAATGCTAGGTAACTTGTCGACAATAGAAATTCCGACTTGAAACAAAATAGTAGCGTGGCGAAGAACATACAGAAAATTGTAGAATAAATATTTATTGGAAATTAATATTAACTCTTATTTATTAGGTTTCGGCCTAGGAAGCAGCACCGGACTTAGATGATCGCGAGATACACCGAAGAAACTGAGTTAGCCCGAACTCGTCGGGCTCGGTTATTTATATGGTTCGATGGGGACGGTGCTTGCAGAGGTCTGGAAAGAGCTGGATAGCTATTCCCCGCGAGTCATTTGGGCTTGATTGCTAAACATTTCATAATATTGCACAACATTGCATCATGCATTTTAAAAAATTAAACATTCGAGACGAACATAAATGAAATTTAAGTTGATTTGGGCTTGGAAGTTATTCGCAATAACTGCGGAAAGGATTGAATTTGGAAGTGGTCCCGTAATGTATTCGAAGGTCCTTTAAGCTATGTTGATCTCATATGAGAATTTCCTATAGAAGTGTGTTGAAATGAATGGGAAGTAAGTTTTGATACAGGGTGAAACATACACAATTAGAAAAAGTTTTGATGAATATTCAGCTGGCAATCGGGAAAGTGAATGAAGCGTTTTGAGGAATGATTTGAAACTTGAATGGGGAATAGATTTTAAGAGAAAATTGTTTTGTAAAAACTTATAGAAGCGAGTAATAACGTTGTGGCTCGGGGTGTGGAAAGTATATGTGATATGAGACGAGTTTGTGAGGGGGCTGTATTTTTTAGAACGTTACTTTGTAACTTTTGAGTAGTATCTTGGTGATTATGAATGTTGGAGTGTGGTTATCGATGAATTTGGACTATTCTTGAATTATCGGTGCTCCTTGAATTTTTTCAAATTTTGTTGACTAAAATTGTAGTTTTTTGCAAATTTAAAATTCGTAATGACTTTTTTTTTAATAGTTTGACTTGGGGAATGTGATTGATGAATTGTTTTGAAAATTTCAAGCTTTTCGAAAATCTGTCTGTCTGTGATGACTGAAAGGTACTATAACATTCCCTTGTCTATTAAATGTTAGGCAAGTAGAAGATCCCTACTTTTCGAAAGGGAAGAGGTTCGGCAAAATTTCTGGTTTGGGGGTAGCTCGTCTACGGTCGTCGGTAATATCATGAAACAAAAATTAGATATTTTACTATATGAATTATAACACACTAAGATTTTCAGACTTACAATTGGAATGATAAAAGCGTGGTACTGTCTTCATTTTTTTGGGGATACGTAGCCCTACAAGGTGTCGCTGGACTGTTGGGTAAAAATTACGGAATAAAGTGGTTATTAGTCGGAGCCATGTTTGTTACTTCAATCGCCACTCTGATGGTACCACTGTCAGCTGAAAAGCTGGGTTCGAAAGGTGTCATGGGATGCAGAGTAGCACAAGGATTGTCCCAGGGGTTCTTATTACCTTCAATGCATGGCCTTATTGGACAATGGGCCCCACTGCCGGAAAGATCTAGGCTTGGAGCAATAATATATTCAGGTATAGTAACCTGCAGACTTGCGGTGCAGATAAAAACTTTACGACCTCATTAAAATACCGTTAAACTAATCGCAGCAACTCAGTCGTTCAATTTTAACAGCGCGTTACGGTCTAGCATTATTAATATCCACATTCTAATACATACGAATTTTAAGTACGACTCTGTACTATTTCGTCCGTAAATTGAGCCTCTTACCTTTATAAGTTTTTGTACGTCGGTTTGTTTGATGACACTATACCGAATGGTTCAACGACGTTAATAATGAGCTCGTAAGTCGTGCGAAGTGTATGTCGAGATCAGCCAAAACTGCAGACATAAAAAAATATCTAACACAGTTATTACATCTAAATCAATGCAGCCTGTATCATAAAAAATAATAATTTTTTGTGAAATAGGCAATATAATTTTGTAGATCAACGGTGAGAGAAAATTAAAGTTTTTGTCTTTTATATAAACTTACCTGTAGCGCGCGAAACAACTGTCTGAAATTTGTGCTTTGGAAGTGCCACAGGGATCAGTTTTAAACCCGTGGTAATTTTTATGACTATTAACGATCTGCTAGTAAACTTTTAAAACATCTTATCAAAGGCGATATTTAGGTAATATTCAGCGAATATGGATGGATAAAAAATAATCAAGGCATTTTCTATTCATTTTTTAACACAGTACACTAAAGAATTCTGTCCTCTAGAAGCACTTTTGAATCAAAACTGTTTACAGGTGCAGCATTTGGTACTATGGTTACCTATCCAATAACTGGATATATTTCTGCATCGTGGATTGGTTGGCCGCCCGCGTTTTACTTATTTGGGATTACTGGCTGTGCTTGGGCATTTGCATGGGCCATTTTTGGGGCAAATTGTCCCTCGCAACACCCACATATATCTGAGGAGGAAAGAATGTATATTGAAACTTCACTAGGCATCAATAAAAAAAATCAGGCCTGTATCTATGCATATATAACATATCTGTACACTAAGAGGGATATATAAGAGGGAACAAAGTTAGAAATCATTAGCACATTGACTGCTGATGGGATTTTGTTAAGTACTCCCAGATGCTGAGTAGGTTTTTTTTTAATTGACAAAACTTTTTATAACAATCCAATTAGACATAGGAAATGTAAATTTTGTATTAAAACTAAAGAAAACACAAAAACGCCAGATGGCGATACCAGCATTGTTGATAGAATTTTCTCTGCAGTGCTGATGTCGCCATATGGCGTCACACATATAAAGGGTAGGTTTTGTCCATTTTCAAATAACAATGCTCCATTCTGTATTAAAACTTTATAAAAACAAATTAAAATACATACAAAAGAGCTTTGGGAGTCATCTTAGGCCTTTTAGGAGTTGAAGGGCCTGCCTGGCTATCATTCATAGCTAGAAGTCAAACTAAGTCGCACTGGGTATGAAAATAGTCTTTACAACACTTTAACTCCACGCTGATTCGATTACATGCATCCACCAGCAATGCTGAATACAGACTGGGTAATATAATATACATAAGACCAGATCGCCATATGGCGACACCAGCACTGCGCAATATACTACTGCGTCGCCATATGGCGACGTCAGCAGTTAATGTGTTAATGTCTCTTATAAATAGCTTTTGAATTAGATACTAACACAATACTTTGTCCTTATATAGTCAGGACCAACACCTTGGAAGGCAATTTTTACATCTGGACCCGTATGGGCAGTTATTGTGGGGAGCATTGGCCAAAATTGGTGTTTCTCCACTTTACTCACTGAAATCCCGAATTATATGCACAAAGTGATGAAATTTGACATGCATTCGGTAAGAATTAAAGGACATGAAATCAATTGAACTCCTTAAGAAATCAACTTTTAATAAGATCATATCTGTGTGTGTATAACTGGTGGCTGGTTTTAAGGCTTCATTGATCATCCAGTCAATACATTTTTTTTTGTAAAAACTGCAAGTTGTAGGACAAATGGCGTTCCTAAGATTACAGGGTGGCTAGATTTTAAAATGTATTTCCTGGGTCACCAGATATATACATACACAAAAATGTCAGGAGTTGCTCTTTTAAGCAGCAGAATAGCAGGTCCATCTATTACACATAACTAGTGCCATATCCGTTTTTAAATAATAATTATTTCTTTTTAGAATAGTGCATTATCTGCAGCTCCCTATTTAGGCTTATTCCTATTCTCTCTGGTATTTGGTAACATGTCAGACTATTTAATCAATAATGGCCACCTATCCAGAGGAAACACAAGAAAGTTGCTTCACACCATTGGTACGTTCCATTCTTCTTCCTCATAACTTTATTACAGAAGTTTAGTTATCCATGCACTCTTCTACTTGACATACGGCGTATATTATATGATCACATCTGCCATGGTTGTCTGTTAAGGAAACGGTATCAACAACGAACGAATGTATCGTTGTAAACGTTAGATAATCCTTCAGAACAGGTTCTTAGAGGCATTATTCTTCTTTTATTTTATTAACTGTTTACTCTTTACGAATAACTGATCGTACGTTCCGAAAGAACCAAATAAACAAAAGATTTACTTTTAGGGACCCTTGTACCGGCCGCAGCTCTCATTACACTGGGCTACCTACCAGAGGATTCGACAAAATTGTCGGTGACAATGCTAATAACAGCTGTCGGCATAAACGCGGCAACCTGGAGCGGATTTAAGATAAACATGATTGATTTATCGCCCAAGTTCGCAGGAGTTCTCATGGGAATCACAAATGGTACTGCCGCCCTATTCTCTGTGATAGCCCCGCTTGTTGTTCAGATAGTTGTAACAGACGAGGTAAGTAGGGAGAAATTGTCAACGTTGTAAAGGTGCATCTATAATGCTTTTTATTTTCCAGACTGATAAAAGCCTTTGGAGGATAATATTCCTAATAGCCTCCTCCATATACATAGTATCTGATATGTTTTTCATCTATTTTGCCTCTGGAGAATGCCAGTGGTGGGATGCAATAGAGAGTGAAACAATTGAAGCTGAAGATTCCCTGAAAGAAAATAGTGAAGAAAATTTGGAATATAATAAAAACGTATGATATAATGTATTTTACAAAATAAATGTATTTTCTAAATTACAAACTTTGTAAATTAATATTAATTACGTGGTACAGCTTCCGTTCTGTTATTGGTTGCCGCTGTCTGTTCAGTCATTTGTCTTTGCAGTTACTATATTACCAAGATTGAGCATGGATAATAGTGGAATTGGGTGATCAAAGAAAATTATTGAACCGCAGCAATTAAGCTCCATTGGGCACTTTGTATATCATCCATGTAGACAGACCCTCGCCTAGGTTTCCAACTAATTTAATCTTGACAAATAGGTGGTGATGCCCTAGAGGCATGTCCCTTACATCGGCCAGAGTAAGCCAACGTTCTCCCAAAATGGATTTTCTGATTGATAAGACGGCAAGAACAGTCACAGAGTACATGTTGAACCGTCCCACCTTCTTGTTCACAGCATCTACAAAGAGGTCTTTTGCTTAATCTCATATTCAACTCTCTGCACTTGGCTGGCCTTGATCTTAGCTGTGATCTGATTGCTTTTAGACCATCAAACCACAGCTCCATAGGTTATCATTGGTCTTATGACGGCAGTGTACATCCACATGACCACTTTGGATTTCATTACCCAGGTCTTCCCCATAGTCCTGCGACACTGCTCATAAGAAATGCCAGCCTTCTTTAGTCTTCTATCTGTGTGAAGATTCCATGTTAGTTTGGCATTGAAGGTTACCCCAAGGTATTTCACTTCTGATGCGAAACTTAGTGGTGTATCCAGGAGGGCAGGCGCCTTCAATGCTCCTAGTTTCCTTTTCCTTGTGAATGGAACCATCTCCGTCTTCTTGGGATTGACAGACAGGGAGTGTTCTTTGCACCATTTTTCGATTATTCTTAGGGCCCCCTGCATTCTTTCACAAAAGACTCCTTCGAATTATCCGCTAAGCATGATTGTTAAATCATCTGCGTAGGCAATTGTGTAGAATCCTTCTGAATTGAGGCGGCACAAGGGGCTGCCAAGAAAGAGGTTCTCGCGACCAATCCTCGTAGAGAAACATCTCCCACACTAATTTGTACAGCTCTCTTCGGGATCATGTTGAATATCCAGCTTCTCATGATCATAGGGACATTCTTATCCGTTAGTGCAGCTGTAATTTTTGGAAAGTTGGTCCTGTCAAACGTACCTTCTGTGTCTTTGAAGACACCTAGCGTGGACTCCTTTATTGTCCAAGAATCTCTCAATCCCACTGGCGACTGCATGGAGGGCGGTGCCGGTGGATCTTCCCAGGGTGTATGCGTGCTGGTTAGGATGTAAAGGATTGTCTTTCTCTACAACATTCCTGATGTATCGTTCACAACTTCGTCTTGAGCAGTAACGAGGTTAAGCTAATAGGTCTGTACGCTTTGGGGGTGGTATAGTCCATCCGCCCTGCCTTTGGGATGAACACAACTTTCACTTCTCTCCATATCTCTGGGATATAAAGATGCGCTAAGCTAAATATTCCAACCAGGTGCGGTAGCAATTCATCCAGTCTCCATTGCAGCAGGGCGGGATAGATATCGTCAATGCCTGGTAATTTAAAAGGAGAGAAGCTCTGTATTGCCCAGCTTATTTATTTATTTTATTTATTTATTTAGAATACAACTACCCAAACAGATAAGAAATCCAATTACAGGGTAGGAAATAACAAAACATTGTTACAGAATATTGTACGATAAATACATATGAAAAACTTAAGTATAATTACATAAAATATTTGTACATAAACTAGTAAATATTTTTAGTTTGAATGCAATACAGATTGCTTAATTTTTTTAACAGTAGTACAAAATATATCAACATCGTCCTGTATATATGCATAGTTTGAACACATCATATGCAAGGGTGAAGATTTAAGTAAATTTGTACGAGGCGTATTTAGATAAAAAGAATTATTTGAGCGTCTATGAACTGATGGTACATGTAATTTGACATGACTACATGACTCAGGGCAATCAATCACATTATTCAAAATTTTATATAAAAACACAATCGAAGAATACTTACGGCGGGATTCCAAATCATGTATTTGATATCTGTTTAATAGATCACATTGAGGTGCACCTCTTGCTGGATAAATTCCGTCATTTCTATACCAAAGATATTTACTGAAGATTCTTTGCGTTTTTTCAACGCTAAGTTTATGCACGGCGTATTCTGGACTCCAGATTATGGAGGCATACTCTAATGTTGATCTGACAAATGCATTAAACAGCAATATCAAGGTGTTTTATCCACAAAGTCTTTGGTATTTCTGATTATGAGACCTAAGTTTCTGTAAGAACTGGCCACAATAGCATTTATGTGATTATTAAAGGTTAACTTACTGTCGAAGATGACCCCAAGATCTTTAAATTGACTACATCTAGATAGTTGAATATCATTTAAAGAATAAGTAAACTCAGTTGGATTAAGCTTTCTTGTGAAAGTCATGTATTTACATATTAATTATTAATATTTAGATGCAGTTTATTTTTGTCACACCACGTACTAATTTGTTGCAAATCTTTTTGCAAGTTAAAGCAGTCATTTAAATTGTTTATGGCCGAATACAGCTTGCAATCATCAGCGTACAGCAGAGTGCTATTTAGAAGTTCACAATTAATGTCATTTATAAATATTATGAATAACAAGGGTCCAAGAACGGACCCTTGAGGAACGCCAGACGTTGCTGTTATTTCATCAGACTTAAATCCATGGTATTGGACAGTAAGTTTCCTGTCAGATAGATATGAGTAAAAAAAGTTAGTAAATATTTCGGTAAGGCCGAAGTTGAACAATTTTTGTAACAAGATACCATGATCGAGTGTGTCAAAGGCTTTAGAGAAATCTGTATATATGACGTCAACTTGACCTCCTCCATCTAACGTCTCCGCAATAAATTGAGTTATGCAAGCCAGATTTGTAACAGTCGATCTATCAGCGAGAAACCCGTGCTGATTAAAGCAAATTTGGGATTTAACATGGGAAAATAAAATATTATAAAGGACACTTTCAAATAATTTACTGAAGTTACATAAAATGGTAATTGGTCTATAGTTTTCAACTGCAGCCTTGTTATCCTTTTTATAAACGGGACAAATTTTAGCTTGTTTCCATAGGTTAGGAAACGTAGCGGTTTGAAGAGATAAATTGAAAATAACTGACAAAGGAAAAGCAAAAATTCTGTCATCACTCACTATTTGCTTGGCCATTTGCCAATACAAATCCAAGGATTGTTGATAATAGTGGTTGACACTGTTCTGTGTTGGATATTGTGTTATTGAAACATTCGATATTGTTTAACTTATCCCCACATTCTGTGTCATTATCTGGTAAGTGAAATCTCTATTATATTAGATAGCATCACCAAGTATTTGAGAAATTGTGTAATTTTGTTGTATTCAAAATGGCTACTGTTTAGATTAATTTGCTAGTAGCGATAAGCCATTTATGTATTAGCCAGTCAACCTTTTTTAGACTAAACACAGTCACAGTCAACCTAGCTAGAGTTTGATTAACAAACTCAATTTGAAGATCAATTTGCCCATTCAAAAGTTCCAAGAGCGTCCTATCGGCTGAGCCACCCGATTATGTCACTGGCAGAATCAGAGGCCTTTTTGTTGCGAATAAAATGTGCATAAACGAATAAGAATAATAATTTAGAACAGCTGTAAAATTGATATATTTTTCGTAAGAATTAGCATAATTTGTACTAAAACATAGACTCAGGGTCAACTATAATGAGGATTCTTTTCTTACTGCATTATTTGAAGAGACGAAAAATATTTTTATACAAAATAGATTTTAATGCGGTTTCTATTTTAAACCTAAACCTAAAATTATTGCGAACTATAAGGTACTTCCATTTCGCTGCACACACTGTATTAATTTATAAAATTTCAATAAACGGCATAAAGTTAATAGCGATATGGTACCTATAGAACAACGAAATGAGTAATAAAGTAAATCAGTCCAAGTTAAAGGCAAATATTATTTTACCGCTATCACAAGCTGCCAATGTCAATGTAAAATGATTGTATGATAAAGGCAGCGTTGTATTTTTTTATATCTCCAAAATTACACATTTTCAGACGTTTGCTATGAAGAGAGTATTGTAGTGATATGCAGAGAAAATTGTCTCATATTTTGTGTTTAATAGTTTTTAAAGAACAAATACTAAAAATATCTAAAACGTTTGTAGCTTAGTATGTAATATAAAAATGAATGACATTCATAATACAGAGCTACCTAAAGGTAAGTCGTTGGATTACAATCAAGATATATCATCACACTCATTGCTCCTCTGGCATTGGCACTATTAAAACCGTCTTGTTAATGAGATGACTTTCTTTTCTAGAAAAATCTTGTTTTCTAGTCGATGACGATCTTTTTCATTACAGGACCACGATTTGGCGCGAGATATGTTCAGTTAATCCTTTTGGTAGGGCTTTGTGCACTTGAGGCAAATGTTAGAGTTATACTACCAATCACGTTGGATGATATGCTAAATTCTACTTCGTCTTCCGATAACGATACACAACAAGAGGTAAAATTATTTATCATATTTTCATTTATTATTGATTACGAAAAGGACCTCATGTTGATGAGTTTTATGATGATTGTAAAAAGGATATGAATTCGTAATTCTCCTTATCACAAAGAAATGATTTACATTGAATTCCGAAAATGTTGGCCCTGTATCAGATCCACAGAGAATATGCATAAGACTTTTGTAACTACTACGGAAAAGGTGCTGTATTATGTTCAATGGCTGAACAAATATTTTTGTTATGATCAAAAAACTGTCATTACCATCAATGGACTTAAAAGAGCCATAGATTAAATACAAATACAGAAAATCAAACAGCCATTAACTCAGTATATGCTCATTGGCATTGTTATAGTCGAGTACAGTTTTACTGGACAGACAAAAAAACGGAACAAAAACTTTATGGCCACATTATTATCAACAAACAAGGCGACGCACATTAAAAACCCATAAAGGTAAGCGAGTCAATTTGCCAACGAAATAGTAAGTACAGAGCCGTACTTAAAATTCGTATTATAATGTACATATGATCAAGAACTAGAAATTTTAGCTCGTGTGGATGAAGATCCTCAAGTCAGCTCAAGTCGTTTAGCAGCGGCAACAGGGGTGAATAAACAATCTGTCCTAAGAGTCTTACGTAAAGAACGCTTCTTTCTACCCATATCATCTCACTCCTGTACACAACTTACTTCGAAGGGATCTTCCACAAAGGCTACAATTTTGTCAATTTGTTCTAAATAAACACAACAGGGATCGAAATTTTGTTAAGAACACTTTATTTACCGAAGAAGCAACTTTTACTCGCCGAGGTGTTTTTAACTGGAGAAATACCCATTACTGGGAAGTAGAAAATCCTCATGCCGTTAAAGAAAGGCATTTTCAGCAAAAATTTAAGATTAACGTTTGGTGTGGTATCATCGGCGATGAATTATTGGGACCATTTGTTCTTCCTCCAAATTTAAATGGACAGTTTTATCTGTTTTTTCTTCAAAACATATTACATGCTTTCATGCTAGACATATGGAACAGAATGTGGTTCATGCAAAATGGAGCTTCCCCTCATTTTTGCTTGATCACCAAGGAGTCCAGATGATCCTATGATCTAACGTCTAATACATAAATTATTGTTTTAAAATAAAAAAAGTTCCTCTAGCAAATTTGGTGAAGATCAGTCAAGAGGATGTTAAATTATTACAAAAAAATCGAAACAATAATTTGAACTTTGACACTGTCTCTTTTTCCACATAAACATTTTACTAACTTTACAAATTTAATCTGTAAGCTTGCAGCTGTAAATATATGAAAGGTGTATTTTAAAATTTTTACTTTATTAATATCTGTTCTCTGGATAAATAAAGATTACCTTACTTTACTATGAATGGTAAGGTGCAGTGCAAGAAGTAGCCAACAAAGGCCGCTTACTTGACTAGTGATAGTATTTATACTAAGGTGTTTCGTATCCACAAATTTTGTTAATCTCGTGTGCAGTAGTCGGTTTGGATAATTTCTTAGAAAAAGAAAAACTCACATTCTCATTAAGTCGATGTTTCGACAAACTTTATTGCCTTCCTCAGGACTACAACAATATAACATAAATCAAATAACTAACAAGAAGTATATAAATTAAAATAAACATGAATAAAAACATCAACCTTTAATTACACAGTATAAGGCTTTTGTTATTAAAAAATGACTTTAAAAAATGAAGCGTTATATAATATATATGAAAACTTGGTAAAAAATGAGGAATAAATATAATCTGTAGACATGACAGTGTTAAAAACCTATACTACTACTAACAATATTAGGGCAAATCACGCTTACCTAATGAGGTATTTGGCTCTCTGTCAACACAGTCATCATCGTCAAATCAATAAATAAAAATAACGTCACTTATACCAATAGGGTTCCTGTCTTCAATATTTATTCATAGGTGACACAACAATATTTTATTTTGAAAATTGATTAATATGCGAATGCAGTGTCCAATGTAAACGTACTAACAGAAATGGATCTTTAAATTAATACGAATTTTAACACACACCAACTATATTCGCTCATCATAAAAAACAAAGAAAAAACCTACTAAAAAATAATATTAGCAATCATAAAAAGACACATCAAATTGTTCTTATTTTCATTTTCAATGTTAATAAAAATTATGTATATTTATGAATCACAACTATTATTGTGATGATTATACAGGGGCTATAATTTTACAAAGTTTGTTATTATATTATTATAAATTCTGCCCAAATTTTCTGTATGTGTTTTTTTATTGACAGTATTATTATGTTTCTTAATGAATATCATTTCGCTAATCAATCGTTTTTTGTAGTTATGTTCATTGTCCAAAATGCTAACGTTGTCAAAATTAAATCATGTCCCTTGTAATGAAGTATACAATACTACAGGAATACTGTATACTTTCATTCCAGTTTAGCTTATTTTAATTATGCATGGATCAAGTAGTTCAGTTTTAGATTAGTTCAATACCTGATTAGTTCTTTTTTTAACTTTTATTTCTGACTTCACCAGGCCGCAACTTGCGTGCCGTGTGCAAACCACGTGACCGTGATTTTTGGGTATAAAATAGCTAGCCAGAAACCAGTAAATTCAGAGCTTGGCTTTCACCTTTCTCGAGTGTATTGAACTGGGATAACCGGAAGATCAAGCTTCTCCGGCGCCGTGGCAGCCGCTGGCCAAGTATCTGTTAGGGAGGATTCGAGTGCGTTGAACTGGACCTCCTCTCAGATTGATTCGAGTGTATTGAACTGGATCTCTCCTGAAACAGATTTCTTTGTCGCGTCTGTTATGTCCTGGAACTTCGATTAGAGAATTGGGGTTACGACGACGTACATAGAGGAAATATGTTACACTCTCTCTCTCTCTCTCTCTCCGATTACTATGATGTACTTATGTAATAACAAGATTGTCGCAACCTAAGCCATAAAAGATACGGCCACACTGTACATATAATTATTAGAAGAATAAATGTCTTATTTTGGATCTGGATTTTAATTAATATTAACATTGAACCCTGGAATAATCTCCAAATCAGCTACCCGAGCAAAACAAGCATCACACCCTATTAATGTTATAATCGAATTTCAAGACAGACAAAAAAGAACTTACAACGTGGCTTTTGATAGGATAAGAAATAATAATATACTAAAGTTTCAGAGACTAATTGAAACACAACATAATTTTATTTTTAATTTCAACGATAAAAGTTTTGTAAATTTAACACAACATAGTATACCCAATAATGTAAAGAATCTTTTAAGTTTAGGTCCTAACTTTAGTGTTGATTATAATTTTTATGAAATTCCAACACTACAAATTCTGAAAGATGTAGAGTTTTACATTCAAGGACAGCCAATGAATGTTAATAAAAATCAATTAAGATGCTTAGTTACTAATGTATTAACAAATTATTTACAAAATAGTAATAATAATAATAATAAATCGTACGAATCAAAATTATTAAGTGATTATTTTAGAGAAGCAAAACATTTTCTTAAAGATCATGATGACATATTTGTAACTAAATCGGATAAAGGCAATGTTACGGTGATGGTTGGCAAGTCTCAACATATTGAAAAAATGTCGAACCTAGTTAATGACATTAATACCTATGAGCTATTGAGTAATGATCCAACAAACGCATTTCAGACAAGAGGTAATAAAATCATTAGTGAACTTAGTAATAAGAATTATATTAGCGAAATTGATGCCAAACGATTAAAAACATATAACGCGGTACCACCCAGAATTTATAGACTCGTTAAAATTCATAAAAATAATAAATTAAGACCGGTTGTACCTTGCATACAAGCCCCCACTTTCAAAATTGCTAAGTATATAAATAGTATTTTAATTAACATTTATCCAACATTTGAATACTCATTAAAAAATTCATTCGAACTAATTGATGTAGTTAGAGACATAAAGTTGCCACCAAATTATGTTTTAGTCAGTTTGGATGTAGTTAATTTGTTTTCCAACATCCCTGAAGAATTGGTGATTGATTTTATAAATAGAGAATGGCCTAATATCCGAAACTATACTGACATTCCATTGGAATATTTCCAATTAATGATTAAATATTGCTTTAACTGTAGTTATTTTTTATTTCAAGGCCAGTATTATAAACAAAAGACAGGCACAGCAATGGGCAACCCAGCAAGTCCTATATTGGCCAATATCGTTATGGAATATATTTTAAATATTATACATTCACTATTACCATTTAAAGTACCTCTATTAAAGATTTATGTTGACGACACGATTTTAGCTATTCCCGGCAATGAAGTAGACAATATATTGAATTATTTTAATGAATGCCACCATGACATACAGTTCACTATGGAAACTGAAGTTGATGGTAAATTACCTTTTTTAGATTTATTATTAATTAGAACTAATGATCAGAAGATTATTACTGATTGGCATGAGAAAGATATTAGTTCTGGAAGAATTATTAACAACACCCCTTCAGACAAAAATTTAATATATTGTTAAGTTTGAAAAATAGAATTTTAAAATTAAGCGATGAGAGATTTCATGATCAAAATATGGAGATTTTTAAACAGAAACTCTTAAATAACAATTATCCTAGTACATTAGCGAATGTTATTATAAACAATAATAATCTGAGTAATATAAATACTGTTACATCAAATCGACAACAACTGGCTAATAATAATAAACAAATTACCGTATGTACAAGGCATTTCACAACAGATTAAAAGAATTTTAACTAATGAACATTCCAATATTGTTTTTTATCACAGTAAAAAAGTGGGAAATTTATACTCGACAATGAAAGACAAATTAATATTAAATTATAAATCAAATGTAGTATATAGAATTCCGTGCAGTTGTGGAGCAGTATATATTGGACAAACTAAACAATTATTAAAAAATAGAATAAATGAACATATATGCTCGTGCAACATAAGACACATTAACAAAAAAAGAAAAAACTGCTCTAGCTACTCATCATTTCGATTTAAATCATGGATTTAATTTTGACAAGGTTAGCATTTTGGACAATGAACATAACTACAAAAAACGATTGATTAGCGAAATGATATTCATTAATAAACATAATAATACTGTCAATAAAAAAACAGATACAGAAAATTTGAGCAGAATTTATAATAATATAATAACAAACTTTGTAAAATTATAGCCCCTGTATAATCATCACAATAATAGTTGTGATTCATAAATATACTAAATTTTTATTAACATTGCAAATGAAAATAAGAACAATTTGGTGTGTCTTTTTATGATTGCTAATATTATTTTTTAGTAGGTTTTTTCTTTGTTTTTTATGATGAGCGAATATAGTTGGTGTGTGTTAAAATTCGTATTAATTTAAAGATCCATTTCTGTTAGTACGTTTACATTGGACACTGCATTCGCATATTAACCAATTTTCAAAATAAAATATTGTTGTGTCACCTATGAATAAATATTGAAGACAGGAACCCTATTGGTATAAGTGACGTTATTTTTATTTATTGATTTGACGATGATTGTGTTGACAGAGAGCCAAATACCTCATTAGGTAAGCGTGATTTGCCCTAATATTGTTAGTAGTAGTATAGGTTGTTTACAGATTATATTTATTCCTCATTTTTTACCAAATTTTCATATATATTATATAACGCTTTATTTTTTTTAATCATTTTTTAATAACAAAAGCCTAATACTGTGTGATTAAAGGTTAATGTTTTTATTCATGGTTATTTTAATTTATATACTTCTTGTTAGTTATTTGATTTATGTTATATTGTTGTAGTCCTGAGGAAGGCAATAAAGTTTGTCGAAACGTCGACTTAATGAGAATTTGAGGTTTTCTTTTTCTATGAAATTATCCAAACCGACGACTGCACACGAGATAGTATTTATTACCATTACACTTGCAGCATGCATTTGCCGTGCTCAACTGATTGTCACTTGGATTCAAATTAATCATGTTTTAAATACTTTCAGTGGTCTACTTGGAAAAGCAAACAAACTATATTGTCTTCTTTCGACTGGGGTTATATTATTCTGCCTATAGTTGGTGGGAAACTATCAACAATCTTTGACGCGAAATGGTGCCTGGCTATTACCGTATTAGTTAATTCAATAGCAACAGTCCTCATGCCATTGTTAGGTTATTGTTTCGAAACAGCAGGAATTGAGCTCGGAATTAAGGTCTTTAGAGTGTTTCAAGGATTGTGCGCTGGGCTGTACTCAACTATATGTTACCATATTCTGGCATTCTGGACACCCCCGAATGAAGTGTCCACGACTGTAGCAATGTTGAACAGTGGTAAGTATGTACATATATTTTAATCTTTTTTTAATTTCATGTCGGGCCAGCGATCGACCTAGGACAAACTCAGGACATAATATTGGCAGGCGCGGATTGCGCCACCAGGTTACCGGGCTTAGACCGGTGGGCCGTCCCGATGGGGCCGGCACCGGTCGCGCTCTTGGGGTTAAAAAACGTAGAATAGCAAAAAAATATTTGCATGCTATGTTATTCACTTTCAAAGAAGATAGTGTACCTATTAATTGCATTTTACCTGGACAAAATTATTTATTGTTTCAAGACCTACCTGGCCGCATCAGCCATATGTTCAAGTGCTTTGGATGTCATCCTTATGAGCCCAACATTTAAAAACTGTTTCGACTGCTTATTTTTATAGCTTGTTAAACCCGATATCAGGGGTTGGAACTTACAACTAGTCTTATATTTATTGTTCCTAATTACGGAATCAAACGGTTTATAATAATAATAATAATAATTTATTATCCAAAAGACCACATTGGTATAGGTTTAGTCACAAAGAAATTGAGCACCTTACAATGAATCAAGTGCTCTTATTAGTGCTTAATACTAGATAAAACTACAGAAAAAATCATATATCTTGTTAACTTAAATAATCGTTAATTGAATAAAAACATTTGACTGTTAGGTATTTTTTTGTTTCACTTTTAAATTTTTTTATATTTTCAATGCTTTTTAGAAAGTCTGACATCTTGTTATACAGTTTTATTCCCATGTAATTTGGACATTCCTCATATTTTGATAGTTTGTGTAACGGTGTGCTTAAGTTATTACTTTCCCTAGTGTCATATTTATGGTTGTAATTGTTTTGTAAAAAGTTACTTAGATTTTTTTTAACATATATAAGTATTTCTAATATATAAATGCTTGGCAGTGTTAAAATGTGCAACTCTTTAAATAAATTTCTATAGGTCGTATATTTAGATGCTCCCACAATATTACGTACAGCCTTCTTTTGAAGCTTAAATAATCTTTCAAAATGGCATGAAGAGCCCTAAAAAAGAATTCCGTATGTTGCCCTTGAAATAAAATTTGTATAATAATATGCCATAACAGTTATCCTACTTGATATTTTGGATAATCTATACAACGCATAACAGACGGAAGAAAGTTTTCTTGCTACGGAGTCAATATGAGTTTCCCAATTTAATGTATTATCTATATATATCCCCAGAAATTTAGTACAGCATACTTGTTCTATAGATTTGCCAGCTATTTTTATCAAGTGACTTTTATCTAGTACATTATGCCTCGGAGAAAATATAATAAAAACAATTTTAGATATGTTTAAGAATAACCTATTTGATTTAAAGTGGTCCGCAAATTTTGTTATAGAAGTTTGTATATCAAGTATAGCCGTTTCAAAAGTTTTCCTGCAACATAAATAGGAGTTATCATCCGCGAACATAATTAAAAAGAAATCAAAGAAACCAGGTAATTCATTGATATAAAGTAAAAACAACAACGGCCCAAGGACCGATCCTTGTGGAACTCCAAACTTAATATTCAATTTATCAGATTTTACTCCATTTACTTCTACTATTTGTGTTCTATTTGTAAGGTATGTTATTATCCAGTTGTTTATTTTGCCTCTTAAACCATATTTGTTCAATTTTTCAATCAGTATTGTGTGATTTACTAGATCAAAGGCTTTGCTTAGATCCATAAAGAGTCCTATGCATTTATTATTTTGGTCCAAATTTTCATACAAGTTATTTAAAAATGACAATATGGCAGTTTCAGTGGAACGATTTTTTCGGAAACCATGCTGCGAGTCTGAAATGATATTATGTTGTGTAATAAATTCAATAATACGATTAAACATAACTCGTTCTAATATTTTGGAAATAGTTGACAATAGAGCAACGGGTCTATAATTTTCAGATAATGTATTATCTCCTTTTTTATGCAATGGAATAACTTTAGCTGATTTTAAAATAGATGGGAACTTTCTTTCTGATAATGACAAATTTATTAGAAAAGTAAGTGGAAGTACTAAATAGTTAACTGATTGTTTGATCAAATTAGAACTCAAATTATCTAGACCGAAAGAATCACTATTTTTTAATTTCATTATGATATTGTAAATTTCTGATTCGGATACTGGTTTTAAAAAAAATGTGGGAAAATTTGAATTCGGATCGAAATTGATTTCAGTAATATTTTCTCCAAGATCATCATTTAGTTTAGCTGGCAGATCTATAAAATACTTATTTAGATGCTGTGCAATAAGATAGGCATCAGTTACTAAACTATTATTAATTTTAACTTCATTAATTTGATTTTTAGGTTTTTGATTATTCAAGTTGTTATTTATTATTGACCAAACAGCTTTAGGTTTGTTGGTAGCTTTAAGATAAACTGAATCATTGTACATTTTTTTAGCAGCAACTATTACTTTTTTGTAAATATTTTTATATTTATTATACAAAATTTTATCATTTAGATCGTTTGTTTGAACTTTTATTTGGTGCAGTAATTTCAATTTTTGTGAAGATATCTTAATCCCTCGGGTTATCCATCCATTTTGTATGTGGGTGCACTGTAATGCTATAAACTTCAAGATGTAGGACACCAATGCTTTCAGCAAACATGTTCTTAAAGAAAATGACCATTTTTATGACTTTTCCATTTCGTCCCTTGGGACGAAATCTAATAATAGTATAAATGCAAACAACACCCCAATTTCTTTTTAGTTTTGCTGTCTGGCCATTCAAATAAAAAATTGAAGCAAAAAGTATCACTGTACTCATTTCTGTATTGACGATGTCGACTTGAATTCAATATTTGTCGTATAATATCACTATATACCAGATCGAATAAACTACATTTACTTTTTGTAGGATACAGTTTGGGCTATCTGATCACAATGAAACATTCCTCTAATGTCGAATGGGATGCGCTCTATTATTTATCAGGTTTTATGGGTATTCTGTGGATTATACCTTGGATTATTTTTGCATCTAAATGCCCCACCGAACATAAGACAATAACTATCGAGGAGAAGTTGTACATTCAAGCTTCACTTGCTAGTCGGGAACAACCCAAGGTAATCTAGCGTATAAGATAGAACAAAACAAAAATATAGAAATTCTCATTAGAATATCTTTGTAAAGTCGAGTTCATCTGCACTCAAAAAAAGCAACAAAAACTTTACGATATAATTATTATCGCTGTTGGGCCAAGCGGCATGTTGTTATCAAACAAGCCGACGCACATTAAAAACCTAAGCAGGTAAGGGGGTCTATTTGCGAACGAAATATTACATAGAGTACCGGTAATATGGCAAAGTGTCTGGATACCGAACGGTGCTAGTTTTCACAAGGAAATCAAGAGTGTTAAAGACTAAACAACCAGACTGATTTTCATAAACTAGGTCTCCAACCAAAATGGCAAGCCATTTATCGCAATGTTGTTGATATCTATGAGTTTGATATTAAATTTTAGGGATTAGTAAACAATATATAGTTGAGATCGTTCGTCTATGGTGAAATTGTTAAGAGATGCAATCTATAAATTGTAAAGAAAATGAGATATCAACTGTACAATCGATACATATGGAACTGAGAAGAAAAGATCTAGTGCGAGTTAGTGAAAAAGCACTTCGGCGATGGCTATTGAATATAGAATTTAAATCTTATGGAAAGTAACACAATTGTACGGTGGAATATTTTGAAGCTATTAAAAAGTTTCGAAATGAACAACGATCAATATATTATTTAGACGAAATTTGGTATGATATGATACAGTGAGAAAAGGCTGGACAGATGGCTCAAAGAAATGTAAAGTTGATATGTCTGCAAATAAAGGAACCAGATTGATAATTCTAGATTGTGGATCAGAAACTGGATGGGTGCATAACGGTCTCAAATTAAGCGGGGAAAAAACGAAAAATTCAAACGTTGACTATCACCAAAACATGACTGCGAATATTTTTGAAGAATGATTTCATACTTCATTGCTACCAAATGTAGAAAAAAACAGCGTAATTGTTTTAGACAAGGCTTCATATCATTCGCGACAAATCGATACCAAATACTGGAACAAAGAAAAAAGACATTCAAGAATTTCTTCGAACGCACAATGTGACATTCCAAGAAAATTTTAAACAGAAAAATCTCTTAGATGTTGTTAAGAAGCAAAAATTCTCAAAACAATATATAATTATTGATAAAATGGCCTTACAGTTTTACGGTACTAATCAGTATTATTTGATTATTATTATTATCATTATTGTATATATTTTATTTAATAAGTATTTACTTGTTTTCCACAATTGAATTTATTTAGTCTATTAGATCAAGTTAGGATTATTGATATAAATATAACATTTTATTTATTTAAAGAATTTAAAGATCTGCTTTATTTAACTATTCGAAAATCTTGCCTCTGTGCCCACATTTCTGGCAAAGAAATGCTCGTACCTTCTCGCGGTCATTGCTGGATAACAATAATAATATGATATATTCAAGGATATATTATATTATTGGCAGACCCGAGCAACAAGAGAATATTAATTTTTAGAGTACCTACCAGAATTAATCAATGGTCCATCAATATATAAGATATTCCTATCTTCACATACACACAAAATAGGATAAAATCATTAAATTTATCAGAAACGGTATCAAATACCTATTAATCGAAGACAATACTTTTAAATCTAGTATTATTAATATGTACATTCTAATACATACGAATTTTAAGTACGGTTCTGTACTATTTCGTTCGCAAATCGACTCGCTTACCTTTATAGGTTTTTAATGTGCGTCGGCTTGTTTGATGACAACATGCCGCATGGATCAACGGCGATAATAATAAGGTTGTAGTTTTTGTTGCGTTTTTTGAGTGCCTAGAAGCACTGATCTCGACTATAACAATATAATAACTTGAAATTTCATGACCACACCACGATAATTTACTAAATTTCTGCTAAGATTTTTAAATGATTTAAAATAAAAGTATCGATTGCTCAATCAGTAAAAAGGGTATTTTGATTTTTTTACATTATTTACTTTGTTAGGTTTTTACTTCAGTTTGCTGCGAATGTCCAAGAATAGTACAAAAAAAAAACAATTAATAATATCTAGTTTTAATACACGTTTAATTTTGCAGAAAATTCCTTGGAAGGCAATATTCACCTCCTTGCCTATGGCGGCAATTATCATTTCCGTTACAGGTAAAGGCGCCATGGACTCGCTTATGCTAAATGAAATTATCATGCATATGCGCATCGTAATGAATCAAAAAGAGGTAAGGGAGGCCTTGGGTGGTTTTACTATAAATTATTGAATACTTATGTACCTACTTTTCATTTTTTACAAAACAGAGTATTTCAACGAGGTTCTATCTACATGTTTTCAAAACCTTTGTATTTTGAGATTTTCTCTTCAACGTGTGAAAAGTTTTTTTTTTAAACTGGCGGGAAATGGCGACATTAAATAGAGTATTTTCCTCCCTTTTCAACGATATGTCACACGCCATATTTATTCATTGGAACTAAACAAGCAATTATAAAAAAAAATTAACCAATAATTTTTTTAACTAGCATTCCTGAATAATGTATTTCTCTAGATATAAGTCATTTCATCTGCAAGCACAGAAAGATCTTTTGGTCAATGGGAAACATGTGGTGTCGATGAGGTTGCCTCTTATCGAGCGAAAAATATTAAACATTTATTTGCTTTTTCTATTAGTAGAGCTGAAAAGAGTACAAAAAATCAGCGGTATTCTTGTCAAAGGATTTAGCTGTTATTTTATACTGAAACGACACCTCTTTCCACCATAGAAATATATTAAATTTTATCAGTTTTTGTCTCCTACCAGAAATGAAAATCACGACTATGACCATTTGTGTAATTGCCATAGTCTACCAAATGGGTTGAATGTGTGAACGTGCTGCAGTTATACCTAATATTTTGTTGACTGCTGTGAAATAGGCCAAGCTTTTGTATACGAAGATCAACTATTCGGATAGCCCGTCATCCAGTAATGCCACACATATATTTATTGATATATCACTTGTACTTAAGAGGATATTTGCCCCACACTCCTAGAGTATGACACTCCGCGGGGTGAGAGACGAAGACGTATTAAAATTATAGTAAAGACCACCTTGGAAGGTCAGGTGCCAGGTTCTTTTGGACGATTTCGCTATACATTCATAACGTACAGGTCCGTACTAAATATATTGCACAATAGTGTTATTGGTTTGCGTATATGATCATGTTTTTTAATTTTATCTTTTTCTCCTCTCATCTGGCTTTAGGTTGGTTACCCTTAAATGTTGTAATTAATTTTAACCCACATCCCTATGTCCAGTAATTTTCATTTGTATATTCTTGGTGAAAATACAAGAAAAATTCTATAACTTTAAAGTTCAAGATGGCGGTTTTAAAATGGCGGACGTTTGAAATGACTGACACAGCAAAGCCCAGCACAAACCGCAGGACCTAGCTAAGAAGGGTTTTTTGAAATTCTACACCTACGCGGTAAAATGTATGTGACAAAGAAAAACAAATAAAATTTGGCCAGTATTGCTAAGGAAGAAATTTGATATATACTTAGTGAAAAAATATATAGGGTGAAATAATTAGTAAAATAATATGAGAGAGGATAATATTTGACGTAGTTGATATAATTGCAAAAAAAGAAGAAACTTTCTTTACTTTTAATAAATAATATACTCAAAAATTGAAGGCAGCGGTTTCAAAATATATTTCAAATATATTTTCCGATATTTTCCGATTTTAATCAAAATCAGTATCCTGGGGTATATAGAGTTATTTGATATGAACATGAAATCAGTTTTTACAAATAGCAAATAGCAGATTCAAAATACAGATAATAAAGAGGAATTTTAATTTTCGCGGTTTTATTTAATAAAGTGCCACCATAGTATAAGGGGGAGGAGCATTGCGTAAATGAGACGAAGAAACAGACATGTAGTTGAATATTGATTACAAATCGGCTAATGCCTAAAAAGTGTAACATAAAATATTTAAGTAAAATTTCTAAAGGCAAGGTTTTAGCATATACATTAAAAACTAGAAATTAATGTTTTTAACTATCACAGTAAATTCAGGCTTATATACAATTAAAATAATAACATAGGCAATTAAGAAAATGCAAAAATTTTCTGAACAGAGATAGTAAAATATTCCGTACAACACGCTTGTAACGCCCCATGCTTTTATTTTAAACATATAACAGCCTTACATTGTTGTGATAGTTAAAAATATTATTGTCTTTAAATTCTTAGTGAAAGCATTTGCCTTTAAAAAAGTTTTTCAAATATCGTCTGCATCTGATTTCTTTATTAATTATAAATACAGATACGTCAAATAAAAAAATAAAAAAAGGTAAACCCACAATAAATAAAACCACGCTAACTATTCAACAGTGTTATATTGTAGAAAATTACAAAGCTTTTTAAAACCATCATTGAGATTCAAAATATGTAAATAATAAATGAATTGGATAGATAAAGATTACTGAAAAAATGTAATTAGAAAGTAACGAAATAATCATTTCGGTATTTTAATTTTTTTTATAGATTTAGCATCTTTGACATTTTTATAATGTAATCAGAATTTCTAATTTTCATGTTTTTGCTATGTCTGAGATAAATAATTGGATAAGTTATCAATAACATATTCCTTTTTGAAATTCTGTTCTTTTATTCTTTTCAGTAATTCGCGTCTTATTGGAACTTTCACAGGAATTTCCATTTTTTTCTCATGAATTTTAAAATGTCTTCCTTTTTTGTGCTGTTATTTGGTATTTTATTTAATATATGCGAGTGATAAGAAGCATTATCTAATACAATTACCGAATTTGGCGGAATATTTGGTAGCTGTTGAGAAAACCATTTTTTGAATAGATCGGCTGTCGTGTCTTCGTGATAGTCTGCAGAAGACTGCGATATTTTTTTGGCCAATTGGGTACAAACCCATTTTCACTTCCCGCATGAAGTATGATAACGCGTTTTCCTCTAGAACACGGAGTATTTAAAACACAATTGTGCGAACTATCTACACAACCATACTGAACAACATCATACGTGTCAAATCACGTCTCGTCTAGATACACTATATGCCTGTTTACTTTACGATATTCTCTAATTTTTTCCAAATACTCTACTCGAAGTGAAACTATATGTCGCGATTCCATAATTACCATACGACTGTCAAGTTTTTTATGTTTAAAACCGCATTCTAATAAGACATTTCGTAGTGTATCTAAAGACCTATAATTATAATCAGGATAATCGCTCAATTTTTCTTGAATCATTTTTAACGTAGGAACTATATTTTCTTCATACATATTATAAATTATACGCCGTATTACATCTCTAGTGGCATCATCAATATTTTTTAATTTCGTATTTTTCTGTTTCCTCTTTGCGCTGCGATCTATAACATCGCCTTCTTGAATTACGCGATAAATTGTTGATTTTGATATTTTAGTTAATTCGTTAATACGTCGTACTATTTCTTTCTCGCATTGTTCAAGATTTTCGCTTTTCAAACATTCATGTATATTTAAAATAATACGTTGACTTTGTACGTGTAAATCTTGATTTTTAAACTATAAATTTATTTCGGCTTTTTCGACAATAACCGGTTCAACTACTTCGGGATTTTTGGGCGTTATTATATTATCCTCTGTTTCAAATGGTCTCCAGAAAGCCATGGTAAATTAGTAAATAATTAAAATATTTTACCTTTTATACAGTAGTAAATAATTATAAATATGAACAGTAACTAACTAAACTCCTACGCTTGATATTATAATAGGTACTTATGCACTGCACTGGCACATAGACAGCACGTTGTTAGACTTCCACGTTGATAGATAAGAAACGATTTACGAGTTTTTTGTGCTAGTAGGCCTGGCCGTTTTATTACCTTTAAACCAGTGCAGTCGTAGATGGTTCATTCAGGCTGATTACATTGCCAGTCTCGGACTCGCCTGCACAGTTTCAACTACCGTTCGAATTTCGATACCATTGCCAAATATATAGGACAAAATATCAAGTTCAGTGCGCACGGTCCTGTGCTTTAAAACTGACCAGTTTCAATTTTGGCCGTATTTACTATACTATTGCGGTCGAATTGAAGTAATCGATTTTTTATCAAGTAGTATGTTTTTTCAAAAAAAGTCTGTTGTAGAAGGGAATTTTTATATCAGTCATGTCAATTAAATTATTTTAACAAGAAATCGTTGGTGGGTATCACACAATGACATTGACACTAATAAAAATAATAAAATATATTATGATTGATGCGTCACTGGTCACAACCATATTTACAACGGGAAAATCAGTCGATTACTTTTTTTTCGGCCGCAATCGTACGTATGTAAAATTTCGTCAGTTGCTCAAAACTAATTCTCGAGTTACCATACAGACAGAATTTTAGCGAGAGAATTTCCAAGAAGATAATAACCGCTGTTAGTCTATACATAATATCGTTTTAATCGTTTTAATATGTTCTACCTGTTGAATTCATAATATATATTAGACTTTTTTACGTTTATCTGAAACCGCAGTCTATATTTTTTTCCTTTACGATAATCCATAGTTCGATCTAACTACATAACTCAAAAATGAATAAAATGTTCAATTTTAAATATCCGCAATTTCACCACCATTTTATTAAAATATAACGCACGAAACACCACAATAATAAACTGCATAAATCACATAATAGATAAAAAAAAAACAGAAGCCGTTCCTGAAACTGATCACATCACCACAGGTATTTACAAATAGAATTAGGAGGGAGGGTGTTAGTAGCTAACGACGTCAATGAGGGCATCACTTTCCACTTATAAAATATCTCATATTTGCTAGCAAGACGCCTATAAGTTTGTGTATAGATTAACGGAATACAATATTTTTTTTTACTAAAATGTATTTTTTTTTAATTACACAAAACATCAATTTAAGCCCGTCTTGTGGCAGAATTAATTCATTTTGTCATTAAATATACGTTTTGAAGCGTACAAAATTAGCCATAATCATCTTTTCCAATCGTATAAAATAACCAATAACTATGAGAAAATTTAAAAAGTGTTACACGGGAGTCATAAAACAATCTTTCTTCTTTCCAGTACATTTTGTTTGATATTTCTATCTTAGTTATTTACAGAGAAATTAGGTATTTTCTGACACTCGTTAATACATTATGTGAGGAGGGCAAATATCCTCTTAAGCTTTAGAACCATTAGGATCAATTCGAGTTGTGTATTGCGAAAAAAATGCATTTTATTTTATCTGAGTAAAGAGTTGCATGCATGTTTTTTGTTTTCTGTTTTGTTCTATTTGATAAAATACCAAAGTATTTTATAAAAGACAGATATTTTTATTTATTACATGCAATTTTTATATTTCAGCTTTTAAAAATAGTTGGAGATATTTATAACACAACTTAATGATAATTAGAATCAGTTATGTTATATTAATTCACTTATTTTGAACTGTTTACGCACTTATTATGTTCATGTAGATATAAGATTTTTAATTTAATTTGTGCGGGAAAGTGATAAAACTTGAAAAAAGCATTTATTTTCCGCATGTTTACATAAATCACCCTGTATATTGACGGATTATTATCTTTGATTTATAGAATGAAGAATTCCAATTGGCCCTATCCTATGCACTTCGCACAGTTATGATAATTCTCGGCGGAATCATCTCAGATTGGTTAGTGAATAGACATTTCCTTTCGAGAACAGTCGCAAGAAAATTATTTAACACGATTGGTAAGCTCCATTTAATAAAAAAAATTAATATACTGGAAGGTTTAGATTGGTTCAGATTTTAGCTGGTAATGTTAAAATAGCTGTTCGTTGAGAATGTGAACGATCCATGCTATTGTTTGCAATCTTTTTACCTTCTTCTCTTGCCTTTCTTAATTACGTATTATAAATTCACTTGGGTAGTTTCGGGCACTCTTGTTAATGTGCATAGTTTTATAAAAAATCCCAAGACACGTCGATTTTGGATTCTGAAATGACTAAATTTTTAAATGGAAAGTAGGAGTATCTAATTTGGCATTGTTGCTCGTTGCATTGGAAGCTTATTTTTTATCTGCCGTATATGTGCATTTTCGCGAAACTGCTGTACAATCTTGCTAATTGTACCTTGGGATATAGACGGCAAATCAGGAAATTCTTCTTGAAATAGGCGGGCAACTTTCTTGTGTGATCGCAATATATCTCCGTAACCGACCATCTGTAAAATTATTATTTTATGCATTTCGTTTAAATAAAACATGTTCAGAAATTGCAGTTAGCAAAACTCAAACAATAGAATAGAATAGAATTTTATTCATGCTATACTTACATTAGTAATGTTTGCATACGTCATAAAAGTAGTATAAAATATAAAAGTGTAAATATAAAAACATAACAAATAAAAATAATGTAAAAGACACAATAAAATACAATATGCGTAAGTTAAAAAAATTAATAAATACTCAATAACAAAAAAAACAGTATTACAACTATAGAAAAATAAATATATACACATATACAAATATATATACACACACATGTATACAAACCCACACATACATATATATAAAATTGTCATAAATCCAACAACAGTTAATACAGAAAGCCACAATATACAAGTTATGAATATGAATATGTTTTATTTTTTGTTTAAACATGCTTACACTCATATCGACATTTTTTATGTTATTAGGTGACACGTTGAAAAATTTAAATGATTGATATAAGAAAGAGTTTTGCGATTTGCTTAGTCTATATTTTGGTAGTCTCAAATCTGTTTTCGTTCTAGTATTGTGGTAGTGTATGTCCTCCTGTTTGGTAACTTTGTCGCCACTTTTTAACTTTTTAATACGACACAAACATTCATATATGAAACATGATGGCAGGGTTAAAATATGAAGACTATTGAAGAGCGGTTTACAATGATCATCATATTTAGCATCCGCCATTATTCTTACGACTTTTTTTGTAATTTAAAAATTTTATTTAAATGGCGTGATGATCCCCATACTATCAATTCATATGCCATTATGCGGTGGAAAATTGCAAAGTAAGCCACTCTTAAGCTATATTTTGTTGTTTTATTACTAAGTTGCCATATTACATAAATGGAAGTTGATAGCCGTTTTGACAAGTTTTGAAAATGGGATAAAAAAATTAATGACCCATCCAAATAAACACCGATGAGTTTAATAGGTTCAATGTATGCTTCATTATTTTTTGTTGAAAATGTAAGGTTTTGGTTTTATTACCATTTATAGTAAGATAATTACTCCTCGACCAATGTTTAATTAGATTATCGGATTCTTTATTACTAATACACAAGTTGGAAAAAAGGGTGTCCCTTAGCAAAAATGTGGCATCGTCAGCATATATTATTGGTAGTACTTGAGGAGTCAATTGAATGACAGATCATTAATATAGATGATAAACATCAAAGGCCCTAGGACAGACCCCTGTGGTACCCCGTAATTCACATTTGAAAGTTTGGACACTTTACCGTTAAATTTAATACACTGTTGACGGTCTGCAAGATAAAACGTAAATATACTTAAGGCATTTCCTCTGCTCCCATAATAATCTAATTTTTGTATCAAAACACTATGGTTGATAGCATCAAACGCCTTGGACATGTCATAAAATTTAGCGGAGCATAATTTTCGCTCTTCAAAAGCTTCTATAATGTTTACATACATTTCGCAGATTGCGTTAACAGTGGATTTCCCTTGTCTATATCCAAGTTGAGCACTAGTTAGTAGATTATTTTTTTCAAAATATTCTAGCAGTCTATTGTTTAGAACGATTTCAAATATTTTGGAGATGACAGGTATAATGGAAATAGGCCTATAACTGTCTGTATTATTAAACTGTCCTTTTTTGTGTATAAGAGCAACTTGCGATTTTTTAAAAATTTCTGGATAAATTCCACATTCAATACACATGTTTCTTAAATGTGCAATAGGCTTTGCAAGTACATCACCAACTAATTTTAAAACCTCGCTATTAAGATTGTAAATATCTCTAGATTTATTATTTTTTAAGTGTAATATAATAGTTTTGATTTCCAGATCACAAACTGGAAATAGAAAAAAAGATTTGTTTGTCTTAGTTCTTTACAAAATCTGAAAACGTTGTGTCATCAACATTATCAAAATTAATCATTAAGTTGTTTATAACATCGAAGAAGTAGTCTGAGAAATCATTAGCCGTTAAGTCAGAAGTTATATTGGTATTTTGATTTTTTCTATTTTTATTGATAATATCCCATGCTGCTTTCTGTCTGTTATTAGAAGTTAGAATTCGTTTACTATTAGATTTTAATTTAGATTGTTTTATTTTATTTTTATAATCTTTTTTTAGAGTATTATACACCTGCAGATCGTTTTCATTTTTTGTTGTACAAGCAATTATATGGACAGCGTCCAAGGTATCTTTTAATTGTTGTATATCATTATCAAAAACAAAGTCGATATTATCTAATTTTGATTTTTTATTAGTTTTTCCCGAAAACATTGATTATAAAATTTTGACAAAATCTCGACTAAGAAGTTTGCTGATTTGTCAGGATTTTTTATTTCATAAAAAACATGCCAATTTATATTATTTACACATTCAATAAGCTGTTGTTTACTCCTTTTAGTCATAGGTCTACATAATATAAAATCGTCTTTTATTTTATAGTCGATATCTATAGAGAAAGAAATACCTTTGTGGTCAGACATATGAGGTTCAATTACTTTCACGATCATATTATTGCTGTTTATATTGGTATCTATTTTTGTTGCACTAGTATTAGTTACCCGTGTGTTTTCGTGAATTTGTTCTTCTATATTATATGACAACAAAATATTTACACATTCATTTACATCTATATTGTCTCAAATATTAAAATTGATGTTGAAGTCGCCAATCACAACAATTTGTTTATTTAAAGGTATCTTTTCAATTACGTTATTAAGCGCATTAAAAAATATATCAGTGTCCCCCGTAGGAGCCCATGAGTGCATAAAAAATAGATTTTCTCATTAATCAGCTCAATTAAGGTAAATTCAGCATGAATATCTACACAGAATTCATTAATTTCCTTACTTTTAATTTTTAACAGTAATATGCAAAACACTGACAAATATTTATTGCTGTCAATCGCTACGTTTTCAATAAAACTGGCAATGCCAGCTATGAAGAATTTTAATGTTTTTGCTAGCATGCAAGAACAAAACGCTTTTTATGTTTTTCGTTTGTTGTCAAGCAGACCGTTAATGTTTGCAATAAATATTAAAACCTTAGCATTTTTGAAAAGATAATGAAAAGACCTTTCAAATGAGCTATCACAAGCCACTATTTTCCATTTAAAAATTTAGGGGTTGCAACTATCACTCACTCTCAGGGGGTTGAATTTAGGGGTGAAATTTTTACGTTGCAGGATGTCATTTCAGAGTCCAAAATCGACGTGTCTAGGGATTTTTTTATAAATATGCACAATAATTGAGATACTGAATATACAGGGTGGACTATTAATAATAGGCCATAGTTCAGGGATGGATTCTTTAGGCCAAAATATGAAGATATAAATGTTGCTGTGGAAAAAGATACAAAGTTCAAATTATTTGTTTGTCTTTTTTTACTATAACTCAACAGTACCTTGACCGAGCTTCACCAAATTTGCTAGAGAAACTTTTCTTATTCTAAGAAACAATAATTTATGTATTACATCACGTTAGATCATAGAGGGCGCCGCAGGACCTGTATCTGATGAACTTTTTCATTTTTTTTTTTTTGACAAAACTTCCCAGTAATAGGTTTTTCTTCAGTTAAAAACGCCTTGGCGAGTAAAAGTTGCTTCGTCGGTAAATAAAGTGTTCTTAACAAAATTTTGATCCCTGTTGTGTTTATTTAGAACAAATTGACAAAATTGTAGCCTTTGTGGAACATGCTTTCGAAGTAAGTTTTGTACTGGAGTGAGATGATATGGATAGAAGCGTTCTCTACGTGAGACTCTTACAACATATTGTTTACCCACCCCTGTTGCCGCTGCTATCGGCTTGAGCTGACTTGAGGATCCTCATCCACACGAACTAAAATTTCTAGATCTTGATCTAGAGTAACTCGTTTCGGTCATCCTACATCGTTTTTATAGCGAAATAAGTCCATTTCTCCCAAATGACGAAACAGATCTTTGAAAAACTTATGGTCTGGCTGTATTCTATTCGGATATTGCAATGAGCATCTCCTCGCTGCAGCACGTCTTCTAAAATTATTTTCTGCGTAAACACATATCATATTCCTCATTTCCCTATTGTTATGTCTAGGCCATTGTAAATAAAGAAGTTAAAGAAATTAGCTCGAGGAACGCAAGAATAAAATAAAATGATGGAATGACGCTGTTACAGTTCAATTTAACATGTATACGTCATTATAAAAAATCTCTAAATCATTACTTTATCTCTTACATTTAATGTCTAACGAATTCGTGTTATCCGTCGTCACGCGTAATATTTATTATTTAGTTGTCTATATGAACCCGCAATTGTAAGGAATCTGTTGCACTTAGGTGTAGGCATGGCATTATACATTTTATTGTGTAGCGTGTTGCATATACTTAGGCTTCTATTTCTGTAATTCTTATAAGCTAGGCAACCAATAACTTTTAATTAGTATAGGTAGATTCCTATAACCGTACTGACGATCGGTAACACAGATTTATTTCTTCACGGTAGTTGTGGTTTTGGCTTAGGTTTCGTCTTCCGGTATTCTGTCACTTTTCACGTGTAAGTTCGCTTGAACGCTTGGCAATTATTAATTGGTATTTTACGTGCTCTTTGCGATTTTTGAAATAAGTAATTTCGCCATTTTGGGATATATTCGCAACGTTACATTTTTCGATTATACATTTATGTTTGGATGAGTGCATATTTTTATGGTATTGGAAATCGATTGTCTTCATTGAAAGGATCTATACGTAAAAACCATTTTTGCCAAATTTACACGAGGCCAAGGACATCCAAGGTCAACAACATTTTTCTAAGAAATCCCTCCGAAACGAGGTAATTATTTTATTTTTATATTCAAACTAGCAAAATTTTACTTGTAGTAAATTGTTCAATGGTAAAAATTTATTTTTAGGGTTTTTTTCCACCTACGGTTTCGCCTAGGAATTCGTAGCTTTTCCTACGTTTTTTTTTGTCTCCCCTGATACGAATACCTTTTTGTCTTCCACTGGTCTACACGTGCTTATGTTATTTCTCCTTGCTGGACTGGAATTTCTTTTTTTGTGGAGGAGCCATCCATTTTCTGGTTAATTGATAGGCTGGAAGTTGCCCATTCCTGAAGTTTGAGCCGAAGCTGAAGCCCTGCTGCCTGCAAGTTTGTATCCTTCTTGCGCCATCTATATATTGATTTTTTTTTAAATATATTGTATATTTTGCTTAAAAAAAAATCACCACTGTATGTATATATATTTTTTAAATTTTGCTAAACGTTCTATGAAAATATTCTGTTAATTAATTAAAACATCTATGATATTTGTTGGGGGTTTAAGCACTTACGTAAGACGCGTATACCCAGTTAGATAAATTTTTTTTTAGTGTTGAATTTGTCTGCTATATCATACCCTACGTTATTGTACTGTTGAATGTTATAAAGTTAACCTACTTCGTTTATTGTCATTAAAAGATAAAACTGAATTTGAATTTTTATTAACATCTCGCTAAGTAATTTATTTAGTAAATTTAAGGTTACATTGTACTTGAGCTGGTATTTGGGTAGAAAAAAAATTTACTTGGCGGCCTGATACATCAAAGAAGTTTAGAACCCCGACCATCTCCACTGTCAGTCGGCCGGCAAATACCGTTAGTCAACAGACGACGACCAACTAGGTATGTCAGATTGCAGTTTTAAAATTTGACGTAGCAACGCAAATGACGGAACTAAAATGTAACCAAAGCACACTTTTCAGTAAATATATTTTATTCCATGAAGTTTGAATTTGTCTTTCAAAAAATTATTGAAATGTTAACAGCACTTTCCTCGAAAACGGTTGGACTTATCAAGTTCTACCGAATGTACCTTTTATATGTAGAAATGACGCCCTCATCAGATTTTCTGGTCAGAAGTACCACAACGTTTCGTCACAAAAAAAATTTGAAAAAAATCCATCAGATACAGGTCCCACGGCGCCCTCTATTATCTAACGTGGTGTAATACATAAATCAATGTTTCTTAGAATAAAAAAAAGTTCCTCTAGCAAATTTGGCGAAGATCAGTCAAGAGGCTGTTGAGATATTGCAAAAAGACGAAAAAATAATTTTAACTTTAAAGTGTATACCGTATAAGAACTAAAAGCCGGCAAAAACAGTCGGCATTTCTTTATTGTACACGGGCGGAGGTAAGTAAAAATGCTTATCATAAGAAAACGATAAGATTTTCGGGCGTTATTATATTATCTTCTGTTTTAAATGGTCTCCAGAAAACCATGGTAAATTAGTAAATAATTAAAATATTTCACTTTTTATATAGTAGTAAATATTTATAAATATGAACAATAACTAACTAAACTCCAACGTTTGATATTATAATAGGTATTTATGCACGGCACTGGCACATTGACAACATACCTCATCGACTTCTGAGAAACGATTTACGAGTTTTTTTATGCTAGTAGGCCTGTCCGTTTTATTATCTTTAAACCAGTGCAGTCGTAGATGGTTCATTCAGGCTGATTACATTGCCAGTCTCGGACTCGCCTGCACGCTTTCAACTACCATTCGAATCTCTATACCATTGCTAAATATTCGTGGGCAAGCCCGCAGAAATGAAAGTGCAACCGTGTACACGTGTTTCGGACTTTTTGGTCCTCATCAGCACGGTGTAGCTAAGTTGAAAGGATAGGCACAACTTAGGAAAAAAACGACACAAATGGAAACCACTGACAGGAAGCCAGTTGCACATTTGTGGCTGCAGTCGGAAGACCTTGAGGTTTCGAGGCAACATCCAACATTGCCACGGAGGCAAACTGTAAGCCGCCTGCGTGGAGTTCCATAGCCCAAATGTGCAACTGGCTTCCTGTCAGTGGTTTCCATTTGTGTCGTTTTTTTCCTAAGTTGTGCCTATCCTTTCAACTTAGCTACACCGTGCTGATGAGGACCAAAAAAGTCCGAAACACGTGTACACGGTTGCACTTTCATTTCTGCGGGCTTGCCCACGAATTTTTTTTTTCTTGACTTATTGTCCTGTTCCCGCGATAACACCTTTACATTGCTAAATATATAGGACAAAATATCAAGTTCAGTGCGCACGGTCCTGTGCTTTATCACTGACCAGTTTCAATTTTGCCCGTATAAAGTATAACACCATGTATCATTTTCCACAGCAACGTGTTACTAAAGCCTATCTGGTTATTTCCTCATATTTTGGCCCAAAGAATCTACCCCTGAACTATGGTCTATTATTAATGGTCCGCCCTATATAATAAATGGTTTTCTTTCAGGGACAATAATACCTGCTATCGCCCTACTGCTGGCAGGATTTTGTGATCAAGATCAAACCGACAAATACTTTGTCAGTCTGTTAATTGTGGTAGTGGCATCTGCAGCGACTTATGACGGATGCATGCTAAATATAATGGATATCTCTCCAACTTACTGTGGAACTCTACGCGGAATAACATCGTTCTTTTTTACTTTATTTTCGCTTCTATTGCCGCTCGCTGCTAGTAACATTATCTCCGAAGTCGAGGTAAGTTATACTAAGTATTCAGCTGTCGTTAAAAATTACACAGAGCAGCAAAAATAGTTTTCGCACAACATACTAGATGCCATTCTCCCACGTATTTTGCTATGGTGGAACTGAGTCTGGTGGCGCCGCGATGACTGAGAGTAAATTACTAATTCTGATGACAAGTGTCAATCAGCAAAGTAGCACTTTTCCTACCTAGGCAATACATTTTTCACTTTCCTGCCCAGGCATTGAGTTATTGAAGACTCACTTTCGTTTGTACATACGCTGGAAGGCAGTGGTATGTCGATATCGAATGAATATAAATATACAACCCAATAGTGTGTCAATGTCCGATATCGGCCTTACTAGAAGACTTTGGGAAATTATTTTTTATGGAAGTGGTATAGTACCAAAAGGCGCACATTTCAAAAATATTTTGAAATATACAGGGTGACTCGCTACAGCGGGGCATCTTCAAGGTCATTTTTTTTTAATGGAACACCTTATACACGGTGTCTCACCGGGAACTGAATCGATCGATATGGAGAAAATACGCATCAGAAAATTTTGAAAATTTAGATAATTATTAAAGTCGGTGTGGCCAATCCAACTAAAATAATTACAAGCAGCTGGCACTTCCGCTTATACCGGAAGTCGATACCAACTTGTTTATTTCAAATGGAACACTATATATATTTTAGGGTTTTCGAAAAGAGCATAAAACTCTGAGTCGAAAATATGTAGTATATCCTACACCTAAACCTAGCCGTTTCAGAGATATTTGACATTTTATAGAAAATTTGAACTGTACAACGGTTGGCAAGAACCGTTATAAGTTTCTTCTGTAAAATATCATAATTTGCTTCTTGTCACGTAAAAAGAACACAAGGAAAGCTACGTTCTACAACTGAAATAAATTGAATAATATCATACCAAGTTACATTTTGTCAACTTCAAACCGCGAAAACTTGTTTAGGTCAAATGGAGTTGTGTAAAATTGAATTCCTTTTTTTCTGATATTAGCATTGTGGGGGATAAAGTTACAACTTTTTGAAGTATTTGCGATTTTATTAGAAATTCATGAATTGTTGTAATCATTTCATCAAAATAGCCATGATTAGAAACAATCAGTCATTATCTTATGTCAAAAAATGCCAGCACGTTTAAATTAAACCAACGAAAACTTTTTAATTTATGGATAATGTGATAAAGTAATATCACGAACTTGCAGCACATTTGCTACTCGATATCCACAAAAACGCAAAATAACACTAACACTGTAACATACGTATTAATCGAATTGAAGATATGGCATGAACTATAATAGCAGAGATAAGATCAATTTAAAACATGATTTCATTTTAATTTAATAATTGCTCAAAATTCCGCCCCCGAACCTCGACACTTTTTTGGCACCTTCGGATTAGTTCCTCATAGGTAGCTCTTCTAATTGAATCCTGTGATATGCTCTCATAAACTTTATTTTTAATAGTTCCCCAAATGAAATAATCCAGAACTGATAAATCGGGCGAGCGAGGTGGCCATAAGAAAGTTCCATTATTGGCAATCCATTGATCATAAAAAGTTTCTTGTAAATAATTATTAATTAAATATGCGTTACGTGGGGGAGCACCGTCGTGCTGATAAAAAATGTTTCTGTGTTCGGCGAGGGGTAAATTTTCTAAATAGTTATTATTCAAATTTTGTAAGATATTCAGATATCTTTCACCTAAAGAAAAAAAAACAAAAATTTACCTATCATATTAGCAGAAGAGAAAATTTAATTTACCCTTAAAATTTTCCTGATAAAATTGTAATGCCACCACTCTATAGTTTCTTATGGCACAGTAAACATTGAACTGCCAACTTTCCTGAAAGTTTCGCTCTCTGAACATATGAGGATTTGAGTCACTCCAATAATGCGAATTGTGTCTTCTAAAAAGTCCATTTTTAGTAAATCTTGCTTCATCTGTCCATATAATATTTCCCAAATAAGAATCGTGACCCTCAGACCTTATTAGAATAAACTCACAAAAATTCTTTCTTCTTAGGAAATCTGTTTCTTTCAATCCTTGAACCATATGGAATGAAAACGGGTGAAACTTATGTTTTAATAAGATTCTGTGAATTGAATCCCTGCATAGTGCCGATTCCAGAGCAACTTGTCTTAATGACATCCTTGGAGATGCATGAAAATATCTCATAATGACTATTTCAATGTTTTCGTCATCAACAATAGGCTTTTTTCTTTGCATTTTTGCCTTGACAGAGCCACAATTTTTAAAATTTTCCAGTATGCGTTTTACAGTGTTTGGTGACGGTTTCCGTTTTTCTGGATATCGAGTAGCAAATGTGCTGCAAGTTCTTGATATTACTTTATCACATTCTCCATAAATAATAAACAAATTTAAAAAGGTCTTCGTGGGTGTAATTTAAACGTGCTGGCATTTTTTGACATAAGATAATGATTGATTGTTTCTAATCATGGCTATTTTGATGAAATGATTACAATCCATACATTTCTAATAAAATCGTAAATATTTCAAAAAGTTGTAACTTTAACCCCTACAATGCTAATATCAGAAAAAAGGGAATTCAATTTTATACAACTTGACGTAAAAAAATACAAGGTGTTCCATTTGACCTAAACAAGTTTTCGCGGTTTGAAGTTGACAAAATGTAACGCGAAAAACGGAACACTTGGTATATTATTGAATTTATTTCAGTTGTAGAATGTAGTTTTCCTTGTGTTCTTTTTATGTGACAAGAAGCAAATAAGAATCTTTTACACGAAGAAAGTTATAACGGTTCTTGGTTCCATTTGAAATAAGCAAGTTGGCATCGACTTCCGGTATAAGCGAAAGTGCCAGCTGCTTGTAATTATTTTAGTTGGATTGGCCACACCGACATTAGTAATTATCTAAATTTTCAAAATTTTCTGATGCGTACTTTTCTCTATATTGATCGATTCAGTTCCCGGTGAGACACCCTGTATATTTTTACATTTGTGAATTCAGCGTAAAATTACCTTTCCAACGACTTCTAGATTTTTGATTTTTGACGTGGCGTACTGAATGAAAAAATCATTTTCCAATTCCTCTAATAAGGTCGACTTTGACGCACTGTTAGTACACCCTGTATATTTTAACAAGTAAAAGCTATAAGATGGACCCTTGGGGTACTCAAATAGTAATCCAAACAATTATTTTTCAGAAGAAAGATGAATGGAGGATCTTATTTGTACAAGTCTCTGGCATAAATATCTTTGCTGGTACGTTTTATATCTTCTTCGCATCCGGGAAAATCCAGAGATGGCTCCCGGTTACCAAGAAACGGATTTACGGTAGTATATGGGGGATAGGTGGGAAAGTAGTGAATGAAAGTAATCTATAGTCTACGCACCAGTCAACATGGGGGGTAGAAAAACATCTTAAATAAACTTTCCCTACTTACTGTGTAGAAGACACCGATTTTACATGATTAAAAGCATTATTGTACGTACGTATTAATAAAAAAGTTATATAATTTAAGACAAGTGTATGAATACTGCCAGAAACACCGGTCCGGTCGCTAACGAGAAAAATTGAAAACTTCAAAACAACCAAAATGCATGGAATTTGCATAAAAGTAGTAATTTTTCAGGTACTTTTCCTTCCAGTTTAAAAAAAGCTATATTGGTATCTATTCACAAAAAATATAAGGAGCTGATATCTAACTATAGAGCGATATCATTACTATCTGCCTTTTCCAAGCTATTTGAACTGCCAGTCAGCTCAAAATTTATTTAAATAAAAATAATATGCTATCATCGTCAGTATGGTTTTAGAGAGGGACACTTCCTATAAATGTCTATACATTTTTACTTTCTAATATGGATAAGACAAAAAAAATGTTAATGTTTATTTTTATATGTCCAGAGCATTCGATACGGTGAATCACGAAACACTTAACAAAATGTATGCCTACGGAATAAGAGGAGTACCTAACTCTTGGGTGAAGTCCTCTCAGTAACCATACTTAGAGAATTGAAATAATAGTGTGTGGCAAATTGTATCGATCTGATGCCCAATTGGTACCAACAGGTGTTCCCCAGGGTAGTACATTAGGTCCAATTCTTTTTTAAATTTTTATCAACGATCTGCAAAATAATTTTACAGTAACACATGATTTTCACGTCACTCAATTTGCCGAAGACGTGGCAATTGCGTCGACAGCCGACAATTTTCACGATCTTTCTCTTAATAGTTCAAACACTCAAGATCGTCTCTCAATATCTAACATGACAGTACTTAGATTAGATCATATGTTTAATTCTACAGGAGGAGTGAATAAAAAAAGTAACAAACCAAAACTAAAATAATGTTCATGATGAAAATGTCTTAAATTTTTTGAGAATTAATGAAAATAGACGCTCCCTCCCGGAGCGTTGCAGATGAATAAATAATTTCATAAAATCAAATTCATAGTCCAAATGTTTCTTCTCACATAGTTGTTTAAAGATTTGAGCGTCAGCTGCATGGGTAGTGGTGAAGGTGGCAGTGAGAAAAATCGAAACATATAAAAAAAGAAAGAAAAATAAAGCAGCTAGGGGGTTATAGGTGTCGAGCGAGCATGGCCTATCAGCCTCGAGTAATTTAATTAACTGCTTAACTGACGATCGATCTTCCCCCTATCAGGTTGTCAGCTGACTATTCTTTCATTAAAAACAATATCTCAAGTAAAACATAATATTTTTAGTCGCAAACTCCTCTATAAAATCCTTATTTTACTATAAGGAACGTAACCAGACTGCAACCAACAGCTACTCTCCGGGATATGTGCCCCGCCGAGCGCTGAATTACAAGTTACAAGCCTGGCGCGTTAAGTGTAATAATTGCATATTACCATCAAAACGCTAATGCTTCGATTGCAACAAACACCAGCCGAAAGACTGATCCTACTTAAAGGAGCTCACGTGCCAGTCGTCACACACCACTTGCAGATTGCAGTTTCGAGCTGTTGGCTCTCGTCAGTGCAAGGTAGGCATGTGACGACCGAGACGAGGATCACTTGACTATTTAGTACATTTCGGTATCTTTGGGATGGCGACATGTAAAATAGTCAGCAGGCGCCATCTAGCGGTCCAGTGTCTGTTGCAATCGAAAAATAATTAGCCTGACTGGGATTAGCATTGTTCAAATGGGCTTTTAGAGGGAGGAATATTAAAACATAATATTTTAAATTAATTCATGATAAAATTGATTTTATTATTATATCATTTTAATGTTTCTTTAAGTATTTTTTACATATTAGAATTTCATTAACTGCTTGACTAACGATCTTTCCCCTATTTAATGAAACAAATAGTCAGCTGACGATCAAATAGGGGAAAGATCGTCAGTCAAGCAGTTAATTAAATTACTCGAGGCTTAAATGCCATGCCCGCTCGATCCCTATAACCCCCTAGCTGACGGTCTTGCCCATACAGGATGTACAGCTGATTATTGTTTTTATCATTAAAAACAATTTGACAATCCTCAGTAGGTAATTAATTGCAAAGGACAGTATTTTGTAAAAGTAAAAGTGTTTTGACTATTGGAATTCTTTGAACCACTTTTACAGAGGCGCTAGAAGAGTTTGTTCTCAACATCCATAATTTTGAGACAAAAAAAGCAAATTTAACGGCAAAGACCTTAAATTAAAGCTGACTAAAAATTTAGACGGACATATTAGTTTATTTAGGCATAATTATCCTCTATTTTGGGGGTTAAACGGGTTAAAATAAATAAGTTTTTAACAGAAAATAATTTTTTTTATGTATCTTTTATGAAAATAGGTTAAGAAATTATCTATATCTATTATCTATAATTGCACCAACACTCATTTCAACCCCCTTTTAGACGGTGGTTATCGCTTAGTGATAAGTTTAGGAGACTTATATGTCCTGCAGTATCTTCCTAGTATTCTTCTTTATTTTTCCTGATTTTCTCAGAGCTAAGAGTCATTTTTCAGCTTATTATGTTAGGTACTAATACGTATTTCAACCTCCTTGTAGGGGTGAGTAGTTATCGCCAAGCGATAAGTTTGGGAGCCATGTAAGTTTCATGGTATCTTCTCAGTATTGTAATTATTTTATTTTTTCAGTCATGAATTCATGTTTGTAAGGATAACAAACTCGCCTACTTATTGTGACCCCCTTTTTTTCACTATACGATATTCCGTTAAGAATATGTTAATACTTGAAATTCTTGACCTATTTTCATGAATGAAACATCATAAAATCAACACGGATTTGGTCAGGTATGTCTACTAACACAGCCTTGCATTCCTTTTATGAGAGACTTAATTCAATAATTGAGGCAGGCGAGTGCCCTGTTGAAGTCTTCTGTGATCTCAGCAGGGCATTCGTCTGTGTCAATCATGATACTTTATTGCGTAAACTATACTCATATGGTATAAGGGGAATCGCATTAGATTGGATTTCCTAATTTTTAAGATATCGAACCCAATATGTCAGTATAAGTCACTTATCAAATGGTGCTGTAAATAGAGTTCAATCGGAATATAAGGAAGTTAATATGGGAGTTCCGCAGGGCTCAATATTGGGTCCTTTATTATTTTTGTTATATACTAATGAACTTGATACTCTTACTATAGACGCATTTTTTGTCATGTATACAGACGACAAGTCCTTACTTCTGTCTGACAAATCAGATGATATATTAAGAGGCTAAATGTAATGATGTTATATGTAATACTGGTAGTTGGTATTGTTTTAATTCATTTTCTCAATCCTCAGAAAACGCATTATATTAGATTTCACAATTGGCAAAAGAATTGTTTAAAAATAAATATTAAGGTAAAAGATGTTAAGAGATTACTTTCCGAAACGTCAGCAAAATACATTATTTCTGTGTTTATTCCAATTTATATTATTTGAAAAACATAACCTCTGACTTTTCCTTTTTGGCGTAAACGTCACGGGCGCAGAGGCTTTTTTCCAATAATTCTATTATTTTGTAGATTCGGTGATTTGATTTGAAGAGGATAATAATACATGTGGTAGAAAACCCAAATAATAGGAAAGAATATTCGTAGAATGCCACAAATAACTTTCAGACAATATTAAGATGTTTCTCTCTCAAAGAATAAAACAATCAAATTTTTAGGTTTAACAATTGATGAATGTTTGAGTTGGAAGGAACATTGTAATAATCTTATAGCCAAATTAAGTTCTTTGAGTTATTTGTTTAGGAATTTAAAAACAGTTCTCTTAACTGATCAACTCGAAGGTCTGTATCATGCGCAGGTAGGTTCAGGACTTAGATATGGGGTTTCCTTTTGGGGCAACTCCACACTATCTCCAGACGTGTTTGTTGCACAAAAACGCATATTGGGATGTATTGGTGGAATTCCAAGTAACCATACATGCAAGAATTTATTCAAAGAATATGGCATTTTGACGCTTATGGGAGTATTTATTTACGAATTATGTATATACGTTTTTATTAACAAACAAAGGTTCACTACAAATAAAGACTATCACGATATCAACACAAGGTAAGCAAAAACATTTCACATACCTTTTTGTAGGTATAAGGTAACAACAAATTCGCCTACTTATATAGGTCTCAATGTATATAACCATTTGCCTGATGACTTAAAGCAATTGAAAGATCTCAACCATTTTAAAAAATGTTTTTAATACACCAGTGTGTTATTACACTATGAATGAATTTTTTATAACTTAGATAATAACCATATTAGACGATTCCTATACATAATGTACTGTGTCTGAAAGGAAAAAATAAACATTATTATTATTACTTTTTTTTTAACAAAAAGCCAGTCACCCTACTCTGTGGCTCCGACCCTCATAGAGGAGAGCTGGTAATAAATACCAATAGCCACTCCCCACGCCCGTGGGGTGAGTGACTACCGGGTCCGTGAATCATGTGCCCTGAGTAGACGCAATGAACCGAGGATGACAGCCTTCTGCATTCTGCCGGCTAAGATCTCTACCGAATCTCGGCATGCCGGTATGATCTTTAGTTCTGAAAGCAGCGTCTGTCTCATTCCACCGAGGGCTCCTATAATCAGTACCACTATTTTAACAGAATGGCCTGGATAAAGCCTGCGGAGTTCGAAGACCAAATCTCGATATTTTGTCCGTTTTTCCTCCTCTTTCAAGACAATGTTGCTCTCAGTGGGACTTGAAAATTCCTCGACATACATTGTCTTGAGTTGGTGGTCGAGGAGTACTATGTCAGGCTTGTTGGCTTGTGCTTGCCTGACGGTGGGAAACGAGTAGTTCCAATAAATTACACACTTCTTATTCCCCACAACGGACTCAATATCCCCCGGAGCGTAAGGCAGCACTGGTGTTTCGTCTATCCCATACGAGTATCTTAGATGATAGTACAGCACTCGTAATGCTGCGTCGTGTCTGTGAATATAGGCCGAGACTGCGTATGTCCGGCAAGCCGACAGTATATACATTACAGTCTCCGGCGCCCTGCGGCAGGCCCTGCAGCTGACATCAGGAACCTCCATACCCATGACACGACATCGATAGACGAGGGTGTTAAATACACCATCCTGGCAAGCCATTATGAATCCTTCGGTCTCGGACTTCAGCCCAGCTGACCTTAAGAAGGCGAAGGTCAGCCTTTCGGACAAGCCGAGGTCTTTTATATTTTTATAGAAGACTCCGTGCAATGGCTTATCCTATGGAGCTGCAGAAGGATGGTGTGTTCTGCAGCTCTAATGTGGGCTTTTAGTCGAACGGGTTCCAACTCGGCGACAGAGTCGGGGTTTACCCGCTCGACGTCGAAGATGAGACCAAGTTCATCGGCTGCTCTCCGTGCTGCCTTAAAGAGAAAAGCTCCTACCTCTGCATTTTCACCGTTTCGGACCATGCAGAGGAGGGGATCCGAACTTCTGATGACCTTACATGATCCGTCCAGAACCATCCTGCTATGGAGACTCTCCAAGCTCAAGAGTCCACGGCCTCCCCGATATCGTGGGAGATATAACCGTGGAACGGGCGATTTAGGATGCAAGCTCCTATTGACATGCATCTTGTTGCGGGTTACTACATCGAGTTGACACAGCTCCTCTCTAATCCACTTCACTTCTCCAAAAGAGTAGAGGAAGATCGCAACGGCAAGCATATTTGTAGCAGACACCTTGTTCTTCCCCGACAGTTCTGAGGACTAGATCTGTCGGAGTAGGTGCTGATACTTGCCGCGGAGAGCGTTTTTCACTACACTGACTTCTTGGGTGGAGCGTTGCTCAACACCCAAGTAAGTGTACGACTCTCCGGCATCTAGATGGTGTAAGATGCTTCCGTCCACGAGCTGCGCGTCCTCTCCATAGTCACCGCATCGTCCTCTCTTGAGATGGATCAGTGCGCATTTGTCCAACCCGAACTGCATACCGACAGCCTGCTTATTATTATTATTATTTTCATTTTCCATTAAAAAATTAGATATTTTAACCCGTTTAACCTAGGACATAGGGATTAGCAACCCCTAAATTAAAAAAAAATGGAAAAATATGTCCTATATTTTTAATTAGTTTTAATTTAAGACCTTCAACGCTAAATTTGCTTTTTTTGTCTCGAAGTTAAGGAGGTTACAAGAACGAGCTAATTTTGCTGTCGCTCTTTTATGATGACAATGAAACCACTTCTTCCATTAGACTATGATCACGATATAAACATGTGATCGAATTTTTAACCATAAAAATTGTAAATACGTTATAACCAAGTTTAAGTGCTTTTCTATTCCAAGATTTTTACTATAAATAGAAAATATCTTGAGTGTGTTTACGAGATTTAAATGTGCAAAAGCAATAAACTAAATTAAAATAAGTCGAGATTACTCTCAGACTGTTATTTTCAAATATTTATGTTTTTCTATTTTGCTGTGTACTTACCTCGATGAGTTGTCATTAGGTGGTAAGTTACATGAAAGATAAGTGACATTGATAGTTATTAGTTAGTTACTAGTTATCTTCTATTTTTAGTATTAAAAATACTATTGCAATTTCTAAAACATATCTGTGTATTGACAATATCACAAGAGAAATAGAATTAAACTCTAACAATATGGTATTATTATGATTCTTATGCCTAGTTATAACAAAACTGAAACAAACAAAAAAATACAGAATTCCCCACGATAATCTTGTAGTTTTTATAAACAAAAACTACAATATTATCGTCGCTTCTACCAATCCACCATTTATTTTAATACACTTGTCAATCCTTTTCATATTTGTTCTTGAGTAATTTCTGCGCAGGCTTACATTATCCTAGCCCGTAGTTCTTGCACAGTTTATGACCTCAATTTGTAAATTACTTATTTCATTAAAACCTGAAGTACCCTGTATATACCCCATTTATAAATTTAGTTTTTTCTTATTTATTTCCAAATTCAAGTAATTATTGCAGTTTTTACATTTATTTAGTCATTTAATATTGAACACAATAAAGTTACCAGAATGCATTTTAAAATTATATTCTTTTAAAGCAAAGTTAAACGCTACAGTTTTAACTAAAAAGTTACGGCAAATCGAGTCGAGCCACAGGGTTTGTTTACAATGGACACGATAAGCGTCAAGCACTTTGGTTACTCTCCAGAGTGTGAAATCGCCTACGCTTTTCTATCTTAACCGTAGGAGAAGATAGAGAGTGAAGTTTTCAATCTGAAACGCTGCACAAAACTACGCCGTATCAAATATTAATGTTGTTAACGTAAACAATTCTCACGTCGAACTTGGAGTACGCGTAAATCTGGGTAAATTGTGACGTCAATTTTACCATATAAAAGAAACTGCAGTGCCCATGCCAAAGGGTAATCAGATCCGAGCTACATCGCAGGACATTGGGTTCGCTGTTGCTCCCTGGAGATTACAATTGCACCGCACCTTAGGTACATCGCCGGACATTGAGTTCGCTGTACTTTGAAGATTGAATTTAAACATACCGAAGTTACATCGCTGGACAATGAGTTCGTTGTACTGACGCCGCAGACAACCATTCTTTGGCGTACTCTTTATGAAGTGCCAATCTCTCTGTTATACTCCACGAGTACGTTAAACATGAAGAATCTGGGGGAGAGCATTCACGGACGATATAACGCTATACAGGGCGCACGGAAATTCTGCAGGCATAAATTTCTAAAGGTGAACGCTTGCTTTTTTCGAGACTCTATTTTATTATTGGCTATTGAATTTATATTCTGGTTTCGTTGGAGTCTAATGGGGAAAATTGACGCATTTGTCAACTTAATTTTGATAATGTGCAACCATGACATGATTCTTTTCCTTTGATTTGCATTCGATTCGTTATTTGACTATTGCTAACAACTTTAATTATAAACCATTATTACCTAGCAATTGCTAACAGCTCTATTATAGATTATCATTATAAGGCCATTGCCACATTATTAAACTAACACAGCATACTTTTGTATCTCAGTTCTTGTTATTGCATCAAAACACTCAGTCTATCTATAGCATGGTCATTACTATAGCGACGCAGATTTTCCTATTATAATATTTAGACAATTGTCTCAAACATTTGGATTACTTTTGAATTCATGTTCGACTATTGTTGCATCAATTTATATAAAATAAAATGGGTTTCCTTTACTATCTTTTCCCATCAATTATTGTCTTATTCTTTCACCTTTACCTTTTCGTCATATAAGTAATAAACTAAATAAATGTTTTAATTTCAAAAGCAAAATAGAAAGCAAATTCAACTATAAATGTACAGTGCAATCTTGAGTAATAAGATACTACATAAATAACATATATAATTAACTAGGTCTCTCAATTAATAGACAGTGTGTTCAAGTTTACCAGGTATTTCAATTAACAGAGCGATTAATTTTCTAAGGTATATCGTATCAGGCAGAAGCAAGTAATATTAAACTTTATACAAAAGAACCTGGGGTAATTAAAAAGGGTTACTACACACACAACGAAGTTTGGGTCCTACACCAATAAAACTGGACGATCACGCAAATGGCCAATTTTATTTGTTAATCCTTCAGATAAATAATTAAGTACTTTCTTTAGTAATTAAACAGGGTACCCCACAACCTCTTCATTGGTGTCGTGACCAGGATTAATTATTAATTAATACACTGGGGGGCTTCAACCTCTTTAACCCCAAAGGAAAAAATCGAGTGGCGTCAAGTCTGGGGATGTCGGCGGCCACTCAATCAAAGGACTTATCCAACGATTTTCAAAATAAAAAGACTAATTATTTTGCCATTTAGTATTCCGCGCCAAACGTTAATTTTTTTGCGAATACTGCCTGTTTGCATTAATGATGAATTCCAGATTCTCACAGTGACGGCAATTTTGACTTGAAACCACTCCATTTGTGGTAAATGTGACTTGATCGCTAAATAAAATTTCATTGTAAAAATCAGGACTATGTAGATACGCTCCTTGTGGCCAATAGTAAAACTCTAATGGTCTTTCCTCTTCTCCCATTTGCAATGTATGTAAAATTTTTGGCCTGTCGATGTATATACATACGTATTTTACCATTTTTCTACATATTTCAACGATCTGTGTATAGTCATTAGCCAGGATTGCACGAGCTCTTCCTTGCGAGTTGCAAATCTTCTTAACTCGTCTTTGACCTGGAGTTTAGTTTAATGGGGTAGTCTTTTTAAATCTCCCATTATAGCTAGGAAATTTGAGATTTCATAATTCAATTCTAGTTAAACTGATAATACACTTCATTAACGTTATCGATGATACAACATATTTTAATGGTATTCCCACTTTTGTTAAGCTGTAATCAAAACATAGAAAGATAAAAATGTACTTTATTAATTTATCCAAAGAAACAATCTTAGCAAAGTTATAAAATACAATAGTTTTACTTTACTTTGTTCATTAGGTAAATTGCAATTGATGTAAGTATACTTAGGCAAACAGTAAATATACAGAGGTTTCAAGTGCAAGTAAATGTTAGAAGAATTTAATGGTTATTGATTTAGAGTCCGCAGAAGTCATGCGATGACAGCTTGTGAGATAGGATGCATAGCCCGTCAAGCCTTAGAGTTATTGCTTCAATCCAGAACTTGCATTTCTACCTTTTATCTGCTTATACGTATAGTACAGTTAAACGTGAGTTAGATAGGGTCTAGCAACCAGTCAATGAATAGCTAGCTGGTTGATGTTTATGCTTTTATGTATAGACAACTTGCAGATACATTAATTAATATATAAAGAACTATTGTCTGAAAGTTATTTGTGGCATTCTACGAATATTCTTTCCTATTATTTGGTAACGTGGTAGAAAACCCAAATAATAGGAAAGAATATAAAGAACTATAAGTTCAAATATTCACTTATATAAAAAAATTCCCGTTATATTTTATTATAATAAAGAATATCACATAGTTATCACGTTATAAGTTATTTTAAGGTTTATCTATTAACAAATGTTCTATATTTATTTTGAAGTGCCTCTCGACAACGTTCGAACAATGAGTTCTGAATGTGATTTAACTGTAAAATAAATCAAAACAAAACTGATTTATTGTAGACTGAAGAAATGAAGCAGACATCGTCGGCGTTGAACGCTTTGGACATTTGAATTTCTTACACAACTCTTCACATTAAGAATTCAGTTATCCACTAAATACTCCCCATCCTATCAGATAACCACGACATGCAGTATGTTGCTGTAAAAATGCAACCCTTTCAGTTTTTCACACGATTCTGTGCAATAAGTATCCGCCATCAATAATATCCATAGAATTATCTTCAATGGGTGTGAAAAATTCATATAAATCTGATTTTTTATTTTTTCTCATACTGAACCCGTCAAAAATTCCTGTTGGATACGGTCCTAATTCAAAGTTGAAGTAATCTTCAAATTCAGCATCAGATGGCTTGCACAAAGGCATTAATCGAAATACTGTTTCCGAATCAACAACCATAACATTATCTGTGTCCAAGGTAATTTTATAAAATGCACCCTTCAGTGGCAATATTTTCATTGTTTTTATATTTGTTTAAAAAACCATCACAGTTTTATACATGTGTGAAAATAATTATTCATTATTAACAAATGAACTTGAAATACATTGTCATATTGAGCAAAAATCAATTTTGTTATAAAAAATAAGATTTAAAGCAATATTAAGGTAAATGCGAATTTTTTTTTTTTAAATGGCTAAGTTTGAGCGACTATATCTCAGTCAATTTTCATCGAGAAAACTTTTTGAGAGTACCATTTTAAAGGAAATTTCATCAACCTTTATATCTACAAAGCAACGCCTATACCTATCTCTGCTCAAAAAAAAATTATAGGCAAAAAAGTAAAAAAAAATGGATTTTTCGCTTTTTTAAAATGTTTTTTGGGTACTTTTCGCACAAAAAATTTAGTTTTTATTTTTTAAATAAACCATTTCGATGGGAAATTTGATTCCCTACAAACAGTTTCCTATTGGCTATACCTTTCGAAAAGAGCATAAAATTCTGAGTCGAAAATATGTAGCATATCCTATACCTAAACCTAGCCGTTTCAGAGATATTTGACATTTTATAGAAAATTTGACAGGTGCAACGGTTTGCAAGAACCGTTATAATTTTCTTCGTGTAAAGGATCCTCATTTGCTTCTTCTCACGTAAAAAGAACACAAGGAAAACTACGTTCTACAACTGAAATAAATTCAATAATATCATACCAAGTGTTCCGTTTTTCGCGTTATCTTTTGTCAACTTCAAACCGCGAAAACTTGTTTAGGTCAAATGGAACACCTTGTATTTTTTTACGTCAAGTTGTGTAAAATTAAATTCCCTTTTTTCTGATATTAGCATTGTGGGGTTTAAAGTTACAAGTATATTTGCGATTTTATTAGAAATTCATGAATTGTTGTAATCATTTCATCAAAATATCCATGATTAGAAACAATCAGTCATTATCTATGTCAAAAAATGCCAGCACGTTTAAATTACATCCATGAAGACTTTTTAAATTTGTTTATTATTTATGGAGAATGCGATAAAGTAATATCAAGAACTTGCAGCACATTTGCTACTCGATATCAACAAAAACGCAATATAATACTAACACTAACATGCGTATTAATCGAACTGAAGATATGGCATGAACTAAAATAGCAGAAATATGATCAATTTAAAATATGATTTCAATTTAATTTCATAATTGCTCAAAATTCCGCCCTCGAACCTCGACACATTTTTCGCACCTTCGGATTAGTTCCTCAAGGGTAGCTCTTCTAATTGAATCCTGTGATATGTTTTGAAATGCATTTCTTACTCTTTGCATACAATCTTCAATGGTTGTTAATGGGCTCTCATAAACGTTATTTTTAATAATTCCCCAAATGAAATAATCCAGGACTGATAAATCGGGCGAGCGAGGAGGCCATAAGAAAGGTCCATTATTGGCAATCCATTGATCATAAAAAGTTTCTTGTAAATAATTATTAATTAAATATGGGTTATGTGGGGGAGCACCGTCGTGCTGATAAAAAATGTTTCTATGTTCGGCGAGAGGTAAATTTTCTAAATAGTTATTATTCAAATTTGTTAAGATATTCAGATATCTTTCACCTAAATAAAGAAACAAAAATTTACCTATACATATTAGCAGAAGAGAAAATTTAATTTACCGTTTAATTTTTCCCGATAAAATTGTAATGCCACCACTCTATCGTTTCTTATGGCACAGTAAACATTGAACTGCCAACTTTCCTGAAACTTTCGCTCTCTGAACGTATGAGGATTTGAGTCACTAAAATAATGCGAATTGTGTCTAATAAAAAGTCCATTTTTAGTAAATTTTGCTTCATCTATAATAATATAATATTTCCCAAATAAGAATCGTGACCCTCAGACCTTATTAGAATAAATTCACAAAAATTCTGTCTTCTTAATAAGATTCTGTGAATTGAATCCTTGCATAGTCCCGACTCCAGAGCAGCTTGCCTTAATGACATCCTTGGAAATGCATGAAAATATCCCAGAATGACTACTTCAATGTTTTTGTCATCAACAATAGGCTTTCTTCTTTGCATTTTTGCCTTGATAGAGCAATAATATTTTAAATTTTCCAGTATGCGTTTTACAGTGTTTGGTGACGGTTTCCGTTTTTCTGGATATCGAGTAGCAAATGTGCTGCAAGTTCTTGATATTACTTTATCACATTCTCCATAAATAATAAACAAATTTAAAAAGTCTTCGTGGGTGTAATTTAAACGTGCTGGCATTTTCTGACACAAGATAGTGACTGATTGTTTCTAATCAGGGCTATTTTGATGAAATGATTACAACAATTCATGAATTTCTAATAAAATCGCAAATATTTCAAAAAGTTGTAACTTTAACCCCCACAATGCTAATATCAGAAAAAAGGGAATTCAATTTTACACTTGATGTAAAAAAATTCAGGGTTTTCCATTTGACCTAAACAAGTTTTCGCGGTTTGAAGTTGATAAAATGTAACGCGAAAAGCGGAACACTTGGTATGATATTATTGAATTTATTTCAGTTGTAGAACGTAGTTCCCCTTGTGTTCTTTTTACGTGACAAGAAGCAAATGAGGATCTTTTACACGAAGAAAGTTATAACGGTTCTTGCCAACCGTTGCACCTGTCAAATTTTCTATAAAATGTCAAATATCTCTGAAACGGCTAGATTTAGGTATAGGATATGGTACATATTTTCGACTCAGAATTTTATGCTCTTTTCGAAAATCCTAAAATATATAGGGTGTTCCATTCCGGTATAAGCGGAAGTGCCAGCTGCTTGTAATTATTTTAGTTGGATTGGCCACACCGACATTAGTAATTATCTAATTTTTCAAAATTTTGTGATGCGTACTTTTCTCTATATCGATCGATTGAGTTCCGGGTGAGACACCCTGTATATTATTTTATGAAGCATAACAAAAATACATATTATGTTATTCTTCCTGAAAATTGTTTTAATAAAGTTTTTGTCCCATTTTTAGTGTATTCTATTTGTATGTTTCTCTCAATATTCTCTCTCTCTGTCCGGTTCCACGAAAATAGTTTCGGACAGCACTTCCTGATTTAGAGCTTGTCTGGTGTTAATAAGTAGCACTGTGAGCATGAATTTATTCAAACTTATCTTAAATGCTCTGACATAAAATAAATACCTGCATAAAACGATTGATTTGTAAATATATTTTAACAGAATCAAAATTAGATGTCATCGACCAAAAATTATTTTAGTGATACTTAGGGCATATTAGCTTATCTGATATTCAAAAGCAAAATCACATATCTATAAATACAATCGATGATGTTATTTATATAACAAAATATTACTCACAGATTTGGACGTTACTTGTTATAGCAAGAAATAACGAATGATAAGATTACAGTTTTAATTTTATATTAATAAAAATATCGAAAGAGTGTCTTAATCCGAGATAATATAGTATTAATAGCAAAAACTGAAATAGTTAATCTGTAGGAAATTAACAATCTATTAATTAATAAGTGAGAAACCAATATTACTAAGAACCCTTGTTTATGATTTCCTATGTTATCCTTTAACTAAACATACTAAACATGTTTATTTTCATGTCATGTTGTTCAATATTAAAGTGTATGTACTTCAAATAACACGACGCACTTAAATGCTTGAAAAACATCTTACAAAAAAACTAGAGGAATCTTAAAAATTTCTCCTAATCGACTCCTTGAAAAGACAAGCAGTTGCAGTTTATTGTGGAGGCAGAACGACATCTATGATGCGGAAAATTAAAATTCCAACTTTATTATATTATAATTCAAAATTATAAGCACTCTTTCCCATTCGGTTGCGCTACCCAATATTTTTCAAACCGATAGTATAAAATACGTTCAAAATCGTGCGTTTATCACTTTACTGTGGGATTGCGTAAGACATGTATGTTGTTGAGCAGACGTCGATCATATCAACTGATGTCATCATTTCAGAAAGCACAAAGAAAAAGTGAATTTTTATTGTACTCAATACAGAAGTTGCAAAAAACAACTAGACCAAACACCTGGGAGTGCTTCGTGAAACCAGTAGAAATGTCTTTGTCAAATGTAAGGGGGGATTCAGGATTTCTGCGGGAACATAAAGCTGAAACTAGTTCAAAAGAGACAGAAAACCAAACCAGCATAGTTCTTGTGAACCCAACAGTTAAAACTCACAGAATCAGGGTCGAATGAACATGGATGGGGGCCTGTAGGCAAAATTGGGGTGGAGGCTTGCTCATGACCGGTGATTTTGTGAACGATCCGTCTTTTGAGTCTGAAGGACGTTCACAAATAAGGGTTCAAAACGACTGTTTCAGGCGGATAATAATACAAAATTTATACTTACTGTTCGTTTTTGCTTAACTGCTTCTCTGATGGTATCAATTGGACATCGGAACACTATAAATCTAACACAATAAGTACTAACACTTTCTTAAAATTAAACCTGAAAGGGAATTTTGAAAACACAAGAAAAAGACAATATAAAGTTCAAAAATATATATTAAATCTCTAAAAATTCATGTTTTGCAACAACTTCAAAAAAAATGTTTTTGACAAACTATAGTCTGGCCCGTGTACAACACATGGTGAGGAACGGAACGACTTATAATGTACCAACTACCATCCAACATGCGGTTTTTGAGCTAACGATTACACAAAAAGATTCAAGAAAAGTTCAATGTTTATAAATTTTTGGTGGGCTTTTGCTTGCCTGTCTATTTACGTATTTACAGTTCAATATCAATTTTGATCGCTCCTCGGAGCTTAAAAATGCTTGAACCGCAACGACTTTGAATTATATTATAGCAATTATAAATTCATACGTTCAGGCAAGGCGGTCCCATGCACATATGAGTACATGGTAAAGATACTTTTCTGACACCGAATCACTGAGGAACCGGTTTAGGGCAAATCCCGTTAAAACTCATCATTTTCCCGTCAAAATCTACTGCTAGAAAATGATGGGGGTCCCATGTCGCTAAAGGCTATTTTCGCTAAAACTTTCGATATACTTTGAATAGAAGCTGGATTAACTTGTCCTCATATTTAACACAACGCATGAGTTGCAGTGCTTAACAATGTGGATTCGTAAAAGGTTTTTTAATTTTGAAATTTCCGAAAGCACATAACTTATTGAATAAAATGATAACAAAACTATTATGTGTTGTCCTGTTACTGCTACACATTTTTCAATATTTATTTTTTCTAAATTTTTCACAAACTAAATGAATTGTATCCTCGTTTATGTCGGCTATTGCTTCTGATGTTTTCTCGTTTAAAAGGTTTAATTAGTTTTTTAAATCATGGGCATAATCTTTTTGCTTCAGGTACTCCCATAAAAAGAAATCAAGAGGGGTGCTGTCAGGGGAGCGTGCAGGCCATCTTATTGGTCCAAACTGTCTTATCCATTTATTGTGGAAATGCTGATCTAACCAGTTTATTACACTAATTGCACTGTGTGCAGGACAACCGTCATGTTGATAACATAGTTTTCTTCTATCCTGTAAATTTATATCATCCAGGCCAGGCATTAAAAAGTTTTCCAACATTTCTATGTCAAGTGTTCTGATTTACGGTTGCGTCGAAAAGAATATGGTCCAATAATTTTTTTATAACGTATCGCACATCCAACATTTCCTTTTTTATATCGTTGACTTTTAGTAATAATACGGAAATATGGATTTTCTTCCGACCAGTGCCTACAATTTTGGTAACTAACAACTCCATTCGTAGTAAATGTTGCCTTGTCGGAAAATAAAATCCTTCTGTAGAAAAATATATCTAACATAATTTATTCCCCCATTAACATACAAAATTGTAAACGAAAAGCGTCATCCCCTATCAAAGCTTATGGTTAGTAGGGATGTATTGTTGTATTGTTACATGCCTAATGCATATGCAACCCGCAACACACATTTGTGTTTCGCGGGTCGCATATCATCAACAGCCGCGAGTCATTGGAGGTTTGGTTGTTCTCCGCTAGGAGCGGTCGCATGCTTCCAGCTGGTGGAAACGAATAGGTAGAAGGTGAGAAGTGGTTAGCTTCGTATACGCTGTCGATAATTCCTAAGAGCTTGTTTATTTGAGCCATCCTAATAGATTTTGGATTATCGACAATGGTAAAATTTCCTTCGTTTTAAATTGCTGCTATTTATCAGAATATTTCGTTGCAACGGAGAGAGTTTAATCTGCATCTGTGCGGGATTTATGTGTGCATACGTGAGTAACCTTATTATCGCCATCTATTTCGACCTTACCCACGTATTTAAAAAATGTATAGGTTGGTTGACCACTTTCCTTTGGGAGTATCTTTGCATTGTACAAGAATTTTGGTGGATTGTATCCCTCAACAAGTCAGACGGTCCACGGACTAGGTTGGAACATTCCACGGTCTAGGTTAGAAAGTTCCACAGACTAGGCTGAAACATTCCTCGGTTAGGGGGGGTTATAAATCCACCACCATCGCCTGACCCCGCAGTCACTACCGTAGGGCTGCAATCTCATCACTGGTTGACGTCTGGGTATCGTACCAATATTTTTTGATAAATGTTATTGCGTCCTCTACCAAGAAACCACCTTCAGTGGTTCTGTTTAATAATATTTGTTTTCTTTTAACTTACGTCTGCATATATAAACAAAATTCTATTCACTAATATTGATTTAATAAGTTCTCTAATGTAACCTATCGCTGCGAAATTTATTTTAGGCAATCCTCACGCTTGTGAACCAAGTTACACGCTTACCTTTATTTTATATTGTAACATATTTATCAGAATATAGCCGCATAACTGAATATTGCCAGGTTCATATTAGAGAACCATACGTTGTAAATACTGTCATATAGTACATTTCATGTTGAAAGAAGCTATCATTATTTCGTCTGCGACCACTAAGAATGGAACCCTCAATGATTTTATGTTAAATAAGCAAAAAACTTCTAATTGTTTATGTTAAACTTGGGCTTAATGCTCTGAGATTTCTGAGCTAGTGAAATTTTGTCTTATCCGGGCTAGGTAGTGTCCGCGATCTGCTACTCACAGCAGTACAGGTGTTTTTAGTATTAACTTGCATACCCCTATCGCCCCACAGTTTAGGGGGGAAAACCAGTAGCAGTATGAAGTGTTGTTGAAGCAACCACGCTCCGTTTGGCAGTCCATCAGCCACGCCGGAGTACAAATAGAAATCTCATTTAACACTAGCGAAAACCTGGTGATCCTGATCGTGTATACGCTAATAAAATTTTCAAGGAAAGTTGCGTCATAGGGGCTTCTCCAACAGATATTATTTCTTGCGTTAGAAAAGTCTCGAAAAAATGGGCAATTGATGTGTCAGCAATAACCCTCTCGAATCAATCGAATTTGGTCAACTCTGTACGTCCTACCAATTTGCTGCGGAGAATTATGATAGTCTGGAGATCTGACGACAATAAAATGAGATAAACATATTTATATACGATTTTATTCCAGTAATATCAAGTAAAACTTGGCATGTAACATGACAGGATACTATCTGTTGTGACTATCAGTTCAGTTGTACATAATCAACAGCACTCCAACAGCAGCGAGGTTTATTTTTAGTAAGTATCTCATTTCATGGAGGAAAGTTACAGACAGTTTGAAACTATTAAAAAACACTGCATTATTGTCAGCTTGCGACGATGCTTTTAGAAAGACAGAAGTTTTTGATCTGAGCAACTTTAAGTGGTCGAGACCGTATCCGCAAAAATTTTTGTCTTATCTAAAAATTGCGATTTTGCTATGCAAATATTAATGCCTCTCGGAATAATAAGATTTTAATGACACCAAATATGCCAAAGATAAGATAATCGGTCATATCTCCTATAAAAATATCTCCAATATATATAAGAGGCTACAAAGATTGAATCTGGCTGGGTCAGTCACTCTTTTTCGAATAATAATCTTATGATTATGCATGACTTTTCTATATATACCTATATATATCTACTTGTTTGAGTCAAGTACGAACAGTATCGTCGGGGAAGTTAGTGCAATAGATTTCTAAGACAGAAACTATTATAAGCAGAATTCACCGACGAACTTTTTGCCAACAATTGTTCCTCTCGTTAAATAAATTATCACAGGATGCTTATCAAAACAACGGACACCAAACCGGAGATCTCGCCGGTGGATCAAACGATTGAAATTGGAAAAACTGAGAACATCTGCGATAAAGGTAAGTAAATATGAAAGACAGTAAGCCAGTTTGCTTTCGTGAACTTGCTTGAATTATATATTTTTGTTTTCAGTCCAAAATGCTAGTACAGAATTATTAGGGGAAATTGATAAAGAAAACACTTTTTTGTCAGTGTAAAAATATAGGACCTATATGACGGGTATTTTACGGGAAATATATTAACAAAAAAACTGTGAGAATAAATAATCACATTTCGTCGTTTTTTCTTTTTTATGATTTTCGTTGATAAATATCAGAGACAAAATGTGTGTATTGGCTTGTCTGTAAAATACAATTCTTTAAAGAAATATTAAGAAAACAAATGACAACGTATCAGTTTTATTGTTATTTTAAAATTATAACATCATATTACATCATCATCAGTTATTTTGATCGATTTAATTTGTTTTTGTCATCATCAATATGATGTGTGGTGGCTCAAAATGTACAAGCTGATTGTGTAACAACTGTGAAAAAGTAAAAGAAAACTGGAAGACGAAGACCAGGATCAAACAAATGAAAATTGAAATTATCCTCTGGTTAAAAGAGGCAGGTTAAATTTAGAACAACCACTTTCTAATGATAATAAAATAAAAACGATACGTTACTAATAATTTTCTGAAATATTCTTTAGATAATTTGGATTTACAAAATTTGTATTTTACAAGTAAATCAATACTAACAGTTCTTGTGTGGTGCTTAACAAGAATAAAAGATAAAAAAGATTATACGAATTTTTCACTAAAAATGGCATTACAATGTGTCCATGGAAAAGCGGTATTTTAACTTTTTTTGGATTACAAACACAATTTTATGTATTCTGCTCTTGCTTCACCCAAAATCTATTTTTAGTATGTTGGAATTTAAAAAATTTATAGAGGATGCTGGTCACAGCTTAAAAATAAAAATCTCATCAGGTAAAGTGCCTTTTCTGTGCGAAATATTTGAAACATTTTAGAATAGAATAAACTTTATTGCTATAGATCTTACAAAAAAGACATTAGCATTGTCAGGGTAATTAAATATTAAAAGTTATTACAATACATTAAAATATAAAACATTAGAATACAAAATATAGAACATATATAAAATATATAAAAACAAAGAGAGCAGCAAAAAGAAAACACACAACTAAAACAACCCTAAAACTGTAGAAAACATTATAATCAGTTGCACTATTGAAGTTACTAACAAAAGTTTTATGCATTTAAAAAATCACTGTAAGAGTAAAATGTATTTTCAAGTAAATACAATTTAAGTTGATTTTTGAAGGTATGAATGTTATTAACAGATTTTAATTCTTGTGGTAAGGCATTGTAGGCTATGATGGTGTGCTGGTATTCTGAGATCATTCCCATGTCTTGTTGTCATCAATCTGTACACATCAATATTTCTTGTAAATTCACCAGTATTTTTTTAAACGAACAAAACTAATTTATAAATATAAAGAGACGGGATGGTAAGTATTTTCAATTCTTTAAACAGAGGTCTACATGAATCTCTGCAAGATACCTTCATCATACACCTAAGTATGGGTTTTTGAGAAACAAATACTTTCTGCCAAAATAGGGAGGAACCCCAGAATATTATCGCACATTCTAGAATACTTTGTACATATGAAAGATAAAACATTCTTAGAGAGTCTACTGATAGTTTGTTTCTCATGAATCGTATTAGGTAACAGGACGAATTAATTCTTGATATTAAAGTATTAGTATAAGCTTCCCAATTTAACTTACTATCTAGCGTTATGCCAAGAAAGTTTACATTTTCCGTTTGTGTGATTGAAGAACCATTTAATTGAACATACAACGAATAATCAAGATCAGTAGTTGGGGAAAACATAACAAGAGTAGTTTTATTTACATTTAAGTTTAAGCCATTCGAATTACAATATTTATACATATTTGAGGATATTGTGGTAAGTTTACTTGCACAAGCTACTAAGGATTCTTCGGTTGCAACACAGGAGTTATCATCTGCATATTGATATAAAAAATCTATATTAGTATAATCTTTTAAATCATTTGTATACAAAATAAATAGGAGAGGCCCAAGTATAGATCCTTGAGGCACACTCTGTAGTATACAAGTTTTATCTGAAAAAACAGTTTGAAGTACTCCATCCTTGCAAGTTGTTAGTGCAGTAACTTGTGATCTATTTGTAAGGTATGACTGGAGTAGTTTGTTACATGTACCTCGAACACCGTAACTATTTAATTTATCCAACAAAATGGCATAATTAATTGTGTCGAACGCTCTTGACATGTCGAAATACAAGCAGGCCACCTTCAAATTTGAATCAAGCGCTGTAATAATTTTAGTTAGTTAGTTAGTTTATTAGAAAAACTTGCTCAGAATTAAAAAATACGTTATACGCAATTACAGAACTAAATACATTTTTTTTATTTATAAAATATTAATGTTTTAAGAAGAATATGCCATGGAAACAAAAATAAAAGTGCGAGCGATACAAACCCAAATTTTATAATTGTTACTGGTAGTTAATATTCTCAAAAGAGTTAATGTTTGGTGTGCATGTGCAATATCTTACAATGGTATAATCGGACCATACGTCATTGATGGGAAATTAAATCAGCATAAATATTTAAATCTACTGCAAATTTTTTTTATGAACATTTACTTTGCCACTGGACGAAAGAGCATGTTTGTATTTTCAGCAAGATCGTTGTTCAATGTTCAGCACACAAATAGTAAGGGATTGCCTGAATAATATTTCAGAAACGTGGATTGGACGATTTGGATCCTTTCCGTATCCACCCAGATCGCCTGATTTGAGTATTTGCGATTTTTATTTATAGAGTCATCTGAAGCTAATTGTTTATTCTCATGACTTAACAACGGATGTAAATGTATTGAAAGAGAGAATTACAAATGCTATAAATTCAATTAACCTCCAAGCCATTCAAAATAAATGCAATGAATTTAAGAACAAAGTTGAGATGTGTGCTAAAAATGGATGAACACGAGCAGAAAGGCACTTTACCTGATGCGATTTTTATTTTTAAGCTGTTACTAGCGCCCACTATAAATTTTTTAAAGTCTAACATACCAAAAATAGTTTTTTGGGTGATGCAAGAGCAGACTACAAAAAATTGTGTTTGTAATCCAAAAAATTATCATTTACACCTATAATACCGATTTGCCGTGGACACATTGTATATATGTACGTCGTGAATTTTCAGCTTTTTCAAAATGTTGGACGAGTTAATAGAAAATGTCAACATTTGACCGAGTTTGCATTATTTTGGGAAAGTCAGTGGATAGCTTGATTTGGTGCCACTTTTTCATTATAAGAAAAATCATTTCTGATACTTCCAAGTTTCAAAAATAAGCCATTATAGCTATTTTTCGCTAAAGATGTTCAAAGAACGCATTAAAATGCAATAACAGCACGAACCCCTTTATTCCGGAAGGTTCTAGAAGAGCCTAGTGGGAGGAGCCTATATGTTTAGAGACAAGGGACACACACCCAATATCTGTGTATAGTGGAAAAATCCCTCTCACAGTATTTTCCACTGCCACGAACGGGAATCGAACCCGGAATTTTTGGGTGAGAGGCAAGTGCGCTTAACTCTCGACCATCAGTCAATGGGGAATTTCTTTGAATAATAATTTCTTCTTAACATACTGATCGACTACCTTTTGACACACAGAAATCGCGCTCGCCACAAAGAATTTCCTCAGGCAATTTTCGCTAATTATCCTGTGGAATATTTCTTAAATATTTGCCAATAAACTATTAATTGATTTCTAGAAATACAATTTAATGAGAAAATAGTTCGACAGATCGTCTTCATCAATTTGTATTTCATGTTTATAAGATGAAACATTTCATAGAAGTCTGTACAGCGACAAAATTTAACAAAATCTCTTATCTTTTACAAAATTTGTGTTCAGAAGGTAAATGTGGTCGGAAAGAAGAAAAGAATATGCATACTTTTTATAATACAGTAAAAAGTGACTCTTTTACAAAAACGTGGTTTAAATTCAAATTCTAGATACAACTTATTAAAGTGAAAACGTATTTAAGGATATTTGTCAACTAAGAACGCAGTTTAAAAATTTGAAACCAAATCTTTAAGCGACTTTAATGCTAGCACAAGAAACAGCTCGCTGAAGAGAATATCTTATGATGAGATCTACAATTTAGTATTATTTGATTTTATTGGGGTTTGTGAAATGTCTATTAAATTATTTAAAAATTAATCTTAGTTGTGTGAGCAGGACTGAGGTGAACAAACTTTTTTTTTACCAAAGGAAACTAATTTTGCATAACTATTAAATTCTTTGTATTTTCAATAAATTCAAAAGGGTCTCTTATAGAATAGTTAGACCAAAAATTGGTTAGGACCAATAATATAGGATAACGGGTCGCATAGGAATATTTTCTTTGTAAGACCATACAGCAGGGAAGCTGTGATGGATACATAATTTTCAATCTATACAACTCGGTTTGGATATTTGTAGGGGAATTCTTTAAATTGGAGACAATTTCTAGTTCTCTGAAACCGTTTCTAACACTCAACACTTTTTAGATGTCAATGTCCCATCGCAAGGTATCTTTTGGTACATAATTCAATTTAAATAAAAATTTGCAGACAGAAGCAGCGAAAAAACCTTATTTTCTACTTATTCGTTATTTGTTTATAGAAATTATTTTAAATATGATTTGGTCATAAATCATTGCTATTTTTTTAAGCTAGTATATTTCCTTTATTTGTGCATCACATCCATTAAAACAATCAGCTGGTTTCATAAACAATAAACTGATTTGGATTAGGATTATATCGGATCACTGAGAACTGTGTTAGGGATTATTTTACATTAAAAGATAGAGCTCATAAAAAAATATTTGTATACTAAAACAAGTAGTGATACAATTTATTAACTAAATTTGAAAAAAAATTATGTAAGGCGATAAAGAACAAATTGCATACATGCAGTACAGCTTAAAAATCAATAAAAACCACTAGAAGAACTTATGGAGAATTAAACAATCATAGTATTAGAAATAGCGAAAAAATAAACACTTATAATCTAACAGATGTTTGATTTGAGAACATAAACAACTTTTTCACAAATAGCTGGTATAGCAATGAGGATCATAATTTAAATCGTTCAATATTTCAAAAACATGTTTTTAACAATGTTTAATAATTTAATTTCAAAGCAATAAAGTAGTATAAGTACAATAATAGTGAAGTATGCGAGTCGGACGAACTTGTAAATATTTTGCTATGCAGCGGGAGTACCTCCTCCCTCGTTTCCGAGGATGCTGAACACGATGATGCTGGTATAATTTCTCTTTGGAGTTACGCAACCCCCCAAATGGCCAAAAACAACACCAAAAGGGGTTAAAGGTTTTCCAGCATGCTGAACAGGGCGCGGTGATGGTCAATATTTCTTTCGACCCCCTCCAATTCCTCTATCGGCTAACAAACGCCTCCGAAAGAGGCGAAATCTTTTTTTAATATATATCACCGGCAACATGTATATAACCCCCCCCGGTTTCGACGATGGTAAGCACGGGAAAAATAATCATACTTCTCTTCATGATTATAATTGTCTTTATTTACCCTTTAGCTGAAAAAGGTAATCGAGCACTTACAAAAACAGGTATATTGAGTCATTGATACGTGCAATTTATTTTATTACAAAAAATTATAGAAACATTTATATTGACGTTTACAATTAAATTAAACTATATTGTTAGTCGCTTTCTTACATAAACATAATAGACGTTATATACAGGGTGTCTCACCGGGAACTGAATCGATCGATATAGAGAAAAGTACGCATCAGAAATTTTTTAAAATTTAGATAATTACTAATGTCGGTGTGGCCAATCTAACTAAAATAATTACAAGCAGCTGGCACAAAGACTTTTTAAATTTGTTTATTATTTATAGAGAATGTGATAAAGTAATAGCAAGAACTTGCAGCACATTTGCTACTCGATATCCAGAAAAACGGAAACCGTCACCAAACACTGTAAAACGCATACTGGAAAATTTTAAAAATTATGGCTCTGTCAAGGCAAAAATGCAAAAAAGAAAGCCTATTGTTGATGACGAAAACATTGAAATAGTCTTTCTGAGATATTTTCATGCATTTCCAAGAATGGCAATAAGACAAGCTGCTCTGGAATCAGGACTATGTAAGGATTCAATTCACAGAATCTTATTAAAACATAAGTTTCACCCGTTTTCATTCCATATGGTTCAAGGATTAAAAGAAACAGATTTCCTAAGACAGAATTTTTGTGAGTTTATTCTAATAAGGTCTGAGGGTCACGATTCTTATTTGGGAAATATTATATGGACAGATGAAGCAAAATTTACTAAAAATGGACTTTTTAATAGACACAATTCGCATTATTGGAGTGACTCAAATCCTCATATGTTCAGAGAGCGAAACTTTCAGCAAAGTTGGCAGTTCAATGTTTACTGTGCCATAAGAAACGATAGAGTGGTGGCATTACAATTTTATCAGGAAAATTTCAACGGTAAATTAAATCTTCCCTTCTGCTAATATGTATAGATAATTTTTTTTTTTTTTTTGGTGAAAGATATCTGAATATCTTACAAAATTTGAATAATAACTATTTAGAAAATTTACCTCTCGCCGAACATAGAAACATTTTTTATCAGCACGACGGTGCTCCCCCACATAACACATATTTAATTAATAATTATTTACAAGAAACTTTTTATGATCAATGGATTGCCAATAATGGACTTTTCTTATGGCTTCCTCGCTCGCCCGATTTATCAGTTCTGGATTATTTCATTTGGGGAACTATTAAAAATAAAGTTTATGAGAGCCCATTAACAACCATTGAAGATTGTATGCAAAGAATAAGAAATGCGTTTCAAAACATATCACAGGATTCAATTAGAAGAGCTACCCATGAGGAACTAATCCGAAGGTGCGAAAAATGTGTCGGGGTTCGAGGGCGAAATTTTGAGCAATTATTAAATTAAAATGAAATCATATTTTAAATTGATCTTATCTCTGCTATTTTAGTTCATGCCATATCTTCAATTCGATTAATACGCATGTTACAGTGTTAGTGTTATTTTGCATTTTTGTGGATATCGAGTAGCAAATGTGCTGCAAGTTCTTGATATTACTTTATCACATTCTCCATAAATAATAAACAAATTTAAAAAGTCTTCGCGGGTGTAATTTAAACGTGCTGGCATTTTTTGACATAAGATAATAACTGATTGTTTCTGATCATGGCTATTTTGATGAAATGATTACAACAATTCATGAATTTCTAATAAAATCGCAAATATTTCAAAAAGTTGTAACTTTAACCCCCACAATATCAGAAAAAAGGGAATTCAATTTTACACAACTTGACGTATAGAAATACAGGGTGTTCCATTTGACCTAAACAAGTTTTCGCGGTTTGAAGTTGACAAAATGTAACGCGAAAAACGGAACACTTGGTATGATATTATTGAATTTACTTCAGTTGTAGAACGTAGTTCTCCTTGTGTTCTTTTTATGTGACAAGAAGCAAATGAGGGTCTTTTACACGAAGAAAGTTATAACGGTTCTTGCAAACCGTTGCACCTGTCAAATTTTCTATAAAATGTCAAATATCTCTGAAACGGCTAGGTTTAGGTATAGGATATGCTACAAATTTTCGACTCAGAGTTTATTACTCTTTTCGAAAACCCTAAAATATATAGGGTGTTCTATTTGAAATAAGCAAGTTGGTATCGACTTCCGGTATAAGCGGAAGTGCCAGCCGCTTGTAATTATTTTAGTTGGATTGGCCACGCCGACATTAGTGATTATCTAAATTTTCAAAATTTTCTGGTATTTACTTTTCTCTATATCGATCGATTCAGTTCCCGGTGAAACATGCTTACAATACATTTTTTTTTTCATTCATACCTTATCTACATTAATTTAACTTACGTCTCTTACAAGTAGAATTGCATGGTTGATATTCTTCGAAATGTACATCACAATCATCAACCTCACAGGCTTCATCAGCCGTTTCCGTGTCAGAATCGCTGATATGAATTTCCCGTACAAAATTCAACAATATCTTGTCAGTATCATTTTCAATCTCGTTACATTTCATTTTCGTCTTGTATTGTAGTATTTTGACAATGAAAATTTTGTTTAATAGCCGTTAGCGGGGTTGGAGGGGTAAAAAAACATTCAACATCATCATCGTGCTCAGCATCCTCAAAAACGGGCAACATATACATTTTACCTGAGACAAAAAAAGTTTTCCACCCCTATCGGGAGTGTCTTGTTAACCGTTAGAGGGGTTCAGGAAAAACATTCAGCATCACCACCGTGTTCAACATCTTCGAAAACGGGCATGACATGCATTTTGCCGGTGATATATAAAAAAGAAGATTTTCACCCCTTTCGGGGTATTTATTCGCCGGGAGAGAGATTGGAGGAGGTCGGAAGAAACATTCAGCATCACCACCGTTTTCAGCATCCTCGAAAATGGGGAATACGCTAAGTTTCACCGGTCGAAAAAATGTGATAAGCGTTTAATCTTTTTTGGGGGTGATTTTTGACCGTCTGGGCAACTCCAAAGAGAAATTCTACCAGCACCAGCATCCTCGAAAACGGCGGGGCGGTACCTTATTGCATAGGACAATACTTACAATTTTCGGATTTTTTCCGACTCACACTCCACTAATGATTTACATAATAATTTTTAAATATCTACCATCATTTACACTAAAACTTAGATAGAGAAGTTCAAGGGGTTATTTTGTCGTGAAGAATATTCTAATGCCCAACAGGCCTGTGGAGAACATTCTCATTCATTATTTTGTAATTTTTTCTAGATAAGATGTTTGCATAAATAAATGACTGCTTATTCTGTCTGCTGACGACAATTACTTTTAATGCTCATATTAACTTTCTTCACTTACTTCCTTTATATTTAAGCAGTCTGAGGACAATATAAACGAACAGATATAGATAAAAACCCATCAACGACTTAATACGCAAAGGCAATAGGAAAATTTTACATAATTTTCCTTAGCAAAAGTAATGAGATAACGTCCACAAATCCAAACAGAAGTGTTATTCACTAGTAGTTGTTTGTCTTAAATGGAATCTTTTCCTATGAACTGACGTAACAGTCGGATTATATGATAAACCAAATCAGCAGTAGAATGTACTTAACCATTATTTTAAGATAATCCCTGTTATTAATTAACTTTTCGGCCGGGAATAGCAGAGTGCTCTATTTTTGGATATCATTGATAGATGTAAGTGATGATAGGTATAAAGCAAACATCCGCCTATTAATCTAGTCTAGGGACAAGTACTTTATACCGGTTGCTGTTGACGTTTCTATATGACACCGGTTAGTTGAGTAACATTTTATTTTCGCATAGGAAAAACAGAACATGTAGAAAAAGCGATAAATATAAAATTTATGGCAACCATAGTATGACTAGCTTACAGACAAAAATGGACACAATTATTTCCTGAAAGTCCTTAGCTAACAAAACAATTTAAGAAACGATGTTGTAAGACGAAAAAAAAGTAATTCTAATCCACATATGTACAATTGTACGGTATTAGAACTTTTAATAGATTCGCACTGCTTTGTTCTTAAGAAGTAAAATCAGTAACACTAAAAATACTCTCACTAATATTTCTCAATTACGGCTGATATAACTTAGTTTGCAGCTGACTAACAGGCAAACTTACGTTAATGCATTTTATCCTAGCCGATAGCCGCGCTGGTTAATCACACGGGTATCGAGCCATCGAGTTCAAATCCCTGCTCCGGCACTGGCACTGTCGGCAGAAATGGTTGTATGTCCGCGTTCTTTCAATGTAACCCCCTTCCGCGCAAACCTCTGGCTTCTGGAATTGGGGCTTGTTTTTTTACAAAAAACCAGTCACCCTACTATGCGGCTTCGACCCTCACGGGGATTATTATTATCCAGACATTCGACAAATTCAATTAGGATTGAAAATTTTATGTCGTAATACCTCATTTTTTTTACAGGACCAGCTTTTGGCAAAAGACACTTGCAAGTTATTTATTTGCTGTTTTTGATTACAATTGGAGGCAGCACCGGATCTAATATAATGGAAGCCGTTGGAATTATCGCCAAAACTACTAGTGAAGACCCTGACGTACCGGTAAGATTTGATAGCTTTGAAGTATTTCTATTTTCAGTCCGAATTTTTTTAAAAATTTTGTCTATTTTGTGGAGTCAAATTGAGACATGAAAGATGAACTAAACCTTGAACCTGAACAAATTGTAACTGTCTTAGACGGGTCTGGTTTCTTACCACTTATCAAAAACATGAAGCCTCTTTCTAGGCTCTATTCATTCCTACATTAACATTGAATATCTCCCAACCACTTAGATGTAACGAATTTCTTTGTTGAAACAATTCAACCTGCAGTTGGATATTAAAAAAAAATCACCATAGCGACAATTATGAGTTTTAATGTTTTTGAATCATTTTCATTTCCTAAAAATGTACAGGGTGGCCAAAAATTATTTTTCAATTAAGAACATTTTAAACTGAATTTTCTCAAATGGAATACTATGTATATTTTTCGACGATGTGATGTAGAAATGAAAAACGAATATTTTTTGTAATTACTTCCCTATGGCTAATTGGAATCATTTTCGTTGTATAAATAAATGTCAAATTCAAGGATAAACTTAAAAGAGGTTCCTCAAATAATTCATTATCGCCCTTAATAATAGGTGAATTCAAAGAGGGCGCAGCATCCGTCCCCCTTGAAGATAGCGCCCGTCATTGATGGTAGGGCCCGCTTTTTTTGTTTGTTTTTGGTATCTCTTCGGCTTTGGTATCATTTTGTTCAATAGAGAGCATATTCTATTCCACTACGCTGTTGGATAAATTATGCTTTGATCGAACTTTCTATTCTGCTAGAGATCGAACTTTGCTAAATATACTACCTATATCCTATATATTATTTCAAATTTATATAAACTGCTGGCCACTCGAACTTACACATAGAGAATTTTAGGCAAAATTTAAAGTTCAATATTTTCAACAGGAATGCAAATTTTTGAACGCGGCTTGCAAATTTTAAGAGCTAGTTTTTTTCGGAATAAGCTGCATGACGTATATTTATCGTAGGAACATAAATTTATTATATACGGGGTGATCAATGAAGTCATGCAAAATATCAAAAAGTTTGTATGAGTGAAATTTCCGCAAAAAATTTTTTTGGTCGTTGCAATATGGTTCGTTACTAAGGTAACATCAATATCTCTAGACGGTTTTGTCAGTTTTTGGATTAAGGCCCTTAGGCCTTGTACACACTACTCAACATAAAATTTGGATACCGAAATTTTTAAAATGCTATAACTTGACATTGGATTGACGGTTCTTGATGATTTTTGCGGATTTGGAATCCTTATTTCACGTAGATTTTCTATGGTCTAAGCATTTTATTTGAGGGTTGAAATTTACACATTGTGCCGGGTCGATAATAAACAAAAACGTAGGGTACGACGCGCTCTAAAGTTTGGCATTATTTAAGTTTTTGTAAAAATAAATTCTCACCTCAAGTTGTTTTTATTTAATGTTCCTCTCACTGTTCTGTCCGAAACTCACACCTCAGTTTGTTGTCTTAAAGAGTCATTCAGTTTTACAGAGTTCTTTGTCCACACCCAAGCCCATAATTATGATCGGGTGTAATTTCTACGCGGCGCGTCAATTTCAAAGTAGGCATTGGAAAAACAAATTTGTTGCTATGCAATTAAAAACTGTTTACATTATTTTAGAAATAATCTGACACATTTCAATGTTATAATTTTGTAAAGTTTAATTAATATGAGGCGTTTAACCACGGCAGAAAGGGAAAATTGCATTCGACTTCTCAACGAAGGAATGTCAAAACAGCAAATTGCGCACATTTACAATGTCAGCCGAAAGACAATTTATAATTTGATCCGCCGCGTCGAAACTACTGCTGATCATATTTATGGGCATGGGGCTGGACATACAAAAAAAATAAACGAAAGAACCGAAAGAATTTTAATGAGAGAAACTATGCGGAATAGAACAAAGAACTCTAGAAAACTAAATGACTCTTTAAGACAACAAACTGGGGTGAGAGTTTCGGACAGAACAGTGAGAAGAACATTAAATAAAAACAACTTGAGGTGAGATTTTTTTTTTAAAAACATAACATAATGCCAAACATTTTAAATTATAGAGCCCGTCGCAGAGCAAAATGTGTGCGGTTATTACAACACCATAGAGCGAATAGGCGGGCATGGGCAAATCGGCATGCGAATTGGGGTAATGCAGAGTGGAGCCATTGTTTATTTACTGACGAAACAAGATTTAATTTGTTTCACTCCGATGGCCGAATTTTAGTTTGGAGAAGGCCAAATCAGCGATATTTGGAGGAAAATATGGACCCTCAAGAAGCATTTGGTGGCGGAGGTGTTACAGTGTGGGGAGGTATCATAAGAAATGGTAAAACCGAGCTATTCATTACCAACCAAACCATTAATGTTACTGTTTATCAGGAGGAAATTTTGGAACCTATTGTTGTTCCTTTTGCTCGACATTACGGCCCAGAACTTCTATTGGTGAATGACAATGCTCGACCTCACAGAGCGCGAAGGATCACAGAGTTTTTGCAGGCACAAAACATCAATAGGATGGACTGGCCTGCAAAGTCTCCGGATGTTAATGTCATCGAACACGTTTGGTCTTATTTAAAACTTAAAGTAAGATCTCTTGATGTACCCCCTGAAACTTTAGAAACGCTCAGTGAGGCCATTCGTGAAGAATGGGAGAATATTCCACAAGATTTTATAAATAATCTTGTGGATACTCTACCAAACCGATGTCGGAAAATAATATTACGAGCAGGAGGACCAACAAAATATTAGCTTCTCTTTTTTTTAATTAATGTACCTAATTTTAATTAGGTAATTTTAATTTAAGTTTAAATTAAATTCATTTTTAGTTTTTTACTTAAATTTTTTTAAATTATTAAAAATCACCAGAATTAGAATTATAAATTTTTTAAGAATTGACTTTTGGCCGTTGTTAAGCAATCTTGTACATTGTAGAATATAATGTAATAAACTTGTTCTTGTCGCTACGTTTTTGTTTATTATCGACCCGGCATAATGTGTAAATTTCAACCCTCAAATAAAATGCTTAGACCATAGAAAATCTACGTGAAATAAGGATTCCAAATCCGCAAAAATCATCAAGAGCCGTCAATCCAATGTCAAGTTATAGCATTTTAAAAATTTCGGTATCCAAATTTTATGTTGAGTAGTGTGTACAAGGCCTAAGGGCCTTAATCCAAAAACTGACAAAACCGTCTAGAGATATTGATGTTACCTTAGTAACGAACCATATTGCAACGACCAAAAAAATTTTTTGCGGAAATTTCACTCATACAAACTTTTTGATTTTTTGCATGACTTCATTGATCGCCCCGTATATAATAAACTTATGTTCCTACGATAAATATACGTCATGCAGCTTAATCCGAAAAAAACTAGCTCTTAAAATTTGTAAGCCGCGTTCAAAAATTTGCATTCCTGTTGAAAATATTGAACTTTAAATTTTGCCTAAAATTCTCCATGTGTAAGTTCGAGTGGCCAGCAGTTTATTTAGACCATTCTAACAGTATTACCACTATATGAACTAAACAGCATCCGTAAGCCCATTAGATCAAACTATATGTTATAACCACTCATTAAGCAAATTAATCTAACATATATTCTCTAGTATCAGTTATATTCTTCAATACATTTCGTTACATGTATATTTAAGTGCCTATATATTAATCACAATTTACCAAAATCTTATGAAAATACGGCTATATGTATGGATATATGAATACACAGTTACATAATTCTAATTGTTTGTGTAAAAACTACATGTCGGGGCACAAGGGGCGTGACTTAGGGTTAGACTGCTTGGACATTTCAAGTAACAAGTACAGCACTGATGATTTTATATCAATTATAGTTACTTAACACTAATTTTACTATTAATGCTAAATAGTCTAAACAAATACGTTAGAACAATAAGACGATGTATAATGACACCACTGAATAATTACTATAAAAAGGAACTAACGGTCCGCCACCCGCTCTAGCCCTTACAATTAATATGTCTGAATATTACAACGGCTTAAGGCACTCTGCCCTATTTCATCCCGGGCTAGCTGGGTATCATTCCGTTCGCTCCCTTGAGCGTGTTCCCATATGTCCATGCAATTCTTAGAAACTTAAAAGCTAATTGGTTACCAATGTTCATCTTAGCAAACAATAAACAGACACTATTCTGGCAAAATACCCAAGATCCATGGGCGTTCGTTGGCGGCGCCGACATACATAATGTAATCGTTTCGTCAATAGAGATAGTCTACGCCGCTTTGCATAGGTTTTAAGGGCAAATTATGTTTTGATCAAACTTCCTATTCAGCTAGAGATCGAGCTTTGAGAAACATACTGCCTATAACCTATACAGGGTGTCCCACGATGAACTGCGGCGATCGATATCTCGAAAAGTAGACATCGGAAAATTTTGAAAATTTGGTAGTAAACTAATGTCGATGGGGGCAATTCGGCGCTATTTCCAAGATGGTGGCGCTTCCGGTTATACCGAAAGTCGATACCAACTTGCTTATTTTAAATGGGACACCCTATATATTATTACATTTTTGGATTGCACGCAAAATTCTAGGCCGATTTTGTGTATCATGTCCTATACCTAAGTCTCTCCGTTTTTGAGATATTTCAATTTGTGTCAAAAATGATGTTTGCGGGCCCTAAAACAATTATCATTTTTTTCTATAAGGATGCCTTTATTATCTAATTTGGGTTCGATTCTTTGTTGAAAAAGACCTACTTTAATAGAGTATTTATAATATTTTGATAAGTATTAATATGGAGTGTTCAAAAAATAAGAATAAAGATGAAATTGAGAAAACTGTCAAAAATCATTTTTTTTAAATGAAAACCCCCAATTTTTATAATCTTATCTTATTCGCCATTAAAAATAAGTGTAAGTTTGTATATGGATGTCTATTCCGAAAATTTTTAGTTTTCGAGATATTCCCAATTCAATATTTATATGGGTATTTTGTTATGGATATCAAGTTAAATTGCTCTTAGTAGGCTATGACGGCGTTGAGAGTGCTAAATAAATGTATGTAGCTGTCACTTACCATTTGACAAATATCAATTATTATGCCGGGGCGCTTAAATTATACGCACGAGGATTACTTAAATTTGTTTATAATCTATGGAGAATGTAACAAAGTTTTATCAAGAACGTGTGAAATATTTGCTAATAGATATCCAGATAAACAAAAACCGTCTCCGAACAGTATTAAACGAATAATGGAGAATTTCAAAAATTTTGGCACCGTTAAGGCAACAGTTCCTAAAATAAAACCAATTGTCGATGATGAAAATATCGAAATTGCTATTTTGGGATATTTTGCGGCATATAATATGACATCCTTAAGACAAGTGGCCTTACAAACAGGAATCTGCAAGAACTCTATTCATAGAATTCTTTTGAAACACAAATTCCATCCCTATTCCATTTCTATGGTTCAACACCTAAAGGACACCGATTTGATCAGAAGAGTTCACTTTTGCGAATTTATTTTAACAATGTTTTGATAACAAGTATAAGATAATGGAGAAAACGTCAGAGTTATACATTCATAATAACTGCCGAACAATGTATAACAGGCAAAGTTCAATCGAAGCTGCTCCGTAGGTCAGTGCAGAGAAAATCGCTAGACGACAAACAAATTATAAAAGATGCACAAACATTTGATTTCAGAACTTGTTGTTTTTCTGTGGTCTTACTTCGTCTCATGAGTCAAAAACTAACATTCGTACAGTCTCCGGTGAGAACACAAAAACAAAACTTTTGCAAGATATTAAAAAAAGAAAAACCAACGATAACTACGTGAAAGTTGTACTTGCTCGAATAAAAAGTGTCGATAATCTTGTACAAGTCAAAGCTATTTACCACGCTGACTGTATGGCTAAATTTTATTCGCAGTATTATTCATCAAATGTCGGACGTCCCGCAAATCAAAACACGAAAGATTTCATAACATATGTTATTCAACATATAGAAAGTAATATAGTAAGTAATTTGTAAATACTTACGAATCACAAGAAATAATTAACAAATTTTCTCAGTTCATAGCCTTTGTGTTTTTTCAATTTTTAACTATTTAATTGCAGATTAAATAATGTTTTCGGGACTTTGAAAGCCAAGAATAGTTAGGTACATGTACATTACTTGTATAACATAGTATTGTATGAGAATTAACGCTTTTTATAAATGTAAACGTTTATTTACAATAAAGAAAAAGAAATTCATGATTTTCCCCGAAAACTCGATTTTTAAAAAGTAGTTTTTTCGGGTTTTCGCTTTTTTAATGATTTTTTGTATATAAACAATATTATATTTTAATTCTATATTAAAGTTGAGACGAAACGAAAACAATGAGCACTAGTAAAGTTCATTAATCGAAAATTTGCTAACCAAATTATTCGATTGAAAATTAGGTCTTTTTTTTATTATCTTCATAGAACATCGAAAATTAAATATTTCGCTTTGATAAAATTTGGGCTTGTTTGAAACACAAAAAAGAACATTTTCACAGATTTTCATGAAAATATAAAAAAATTTGCGATAGTTATAAACCGAAAAAACGGTTTCTTGCATTTTTCTCGATAATTTTGAGGTTATGATCAATAATGTCCAATAATAAAGTTTTAGATTTTTTTATTATCTACAACTTTTATGTTCAACATTTTTCGATAGGATGCATAGTTTAGCCGCAAATCGCAAAAAACGAGTACCAACCCCTAAAAACGTATATATTACCACCCCAACCCCCCTTCCCGAACTTTTACTCAGTCTGGACGATTTTTCCTTAATTATTTACACCATTAACTACATTTTTCGACCATTCGCATACTGCTAAGAATTTTTATTGCCTTAAACAGGATTGGCCCTGGTCTATAGAGTGCATAGTTAATTTTCATAGGCTAGCATAATCTGTATTAATGACTGAATAGTAATCCTAACTCATTTATATTTTAGTCATTTGATTGGGAAACAGAACCTGTGATATTATCTTCGTTTTATTGGGGAACCATTATCCTCCAAGTGTTCGCCGGCCAGCTGGGAATTACGTATGGACCAAAGTACCTGCTAGTAGGAGCCATGTTGCTTAACTCCACAGCTTGCGTACTAATACCTGTCATAGCGTTTCACTTTGGGCCGACAGGAATCATAGCTAGTAGGATAACCCAGGGAGTGGCCCAAGGGTTTTTCTTCCCCTCAGCCCACAATCTCCTAGGCCAATGGGTCCCAGCGTCGGAGAGATCCAGGCTTTGTTTGCTAGCCTATTCAGGTATGAATATTTTTTATATACCTAGATAATTAGCGCAAAACCAAAAACTCGCAGTGAAAATTTAACTACTTTTATATTGCAGGTACGCAAGTCAGTGCTATTTTATCCAAATTCATATCGAGCTATATAAGGGATCCTTGGGTATGTGGTCCAGCGAAGTTTTATATATTTGGAGGCTTGGGCTTTGCCTGGATAATACTATGGGTTCTGTACGGCTCTAATAGTCCCGCCGAACATAGGACTATAACCGAAGCAGAAAGAAAATATATAGAAAAATCCTTGGGTGTGAAAGTGAAAACTAAGGTACTTAAAATTCTTAATATTGCTTTAATACAGATAGTAAAAGAAATACATGTCTACGTTTTCTATCAAGATTGCCCGAAAAATAATATTAGTTATGAATGCTCATTTATGTAACTCTAAAATATTATCGGCCTCAAAGCAGATCCTTGAAGTGCACTTAATTGTAGTGCTGGCATCGTCAATTCATATTTTAACTGATGTATGAATTTGCAGGTAACGGAGACTCCTTGGGTGGCGATATTTACCTCCTTGCCAGTGTGGGCAATTGTGATTGCTTATTTAGGACAGACTTGGGGTGCGTCCATCTTACTGAACGAGACACCAAATTATATTCAAAAAGTGATGAAATTCGATATGGATTCGGTAAGAACATTTTCTTCACTAGGATAAGTTCAGTTTATATACGTATTAACCAGTGTCTATCTAAGTTTCCGTTAAGTGACCACCTTGGGTAAAATAACAAAGCCCACTACATCTCTTCAAGTTCCCACTAGTCAATATTTGGAACCATATAAGACAAGAAGTTGTTTATGTCGGAATAAAAATTTTATTATGATTTAATATAGTTATCATTTAAGTATGTTTACGCATAACACTACAAACAAAATGCATTTCGCCAACAAAGTTGGCATATTCTGGAGATAATCTCCTATACATGCCAACTTGCTTGGCGAATAATAACATAGATCAAATTATTAATACGTTTTCTTATTTTTCAGAACCGTTTTCTGTCAGTGGCACCAAATGTAGCGGTCATCGTATTGTCGTTTGTATTTTGCTTCATATCAGATTATATGATAAATGTAAAGTACGTGCCTAGAACAACAGCACGGAAAATTTTCACCACAATTGGTAAGTTCATGTTTGGATTTGAATTTAATAAAATAATTTTCTAATTGTTGCTATTTTCTAGGAATGACTGTACCCCTAATCGGCTTAATTCCACAAGGATTTCTAACAGAACACACAATACCTCTATCTCTTATATTACTGATGATAGCCGTTGGTTCGAGCGCAGCGACGTGTAGTGGCAGTTTCGCAAATATTATGGATTTATCTCCCAAGTATTCCGGAATTGTTATGGGGTTAACAAACTGCTCGGCCAACTTCTTCTCTATTGGTTCACCTTTTATCATTCATTTTATTGTGACTGACAAGGTACAGTTAGTATTATTTTTATTATTATTAAAGAGTGAGTGAGTTCTGCCAATTAGTTTAAGTAAGGTTAATTTTATACCCTACTGAGCACCTGCGAGAACGTGTCTTACATAATATGGTACATATTTTCTAAAAGGTTGAAGAAAACTAAGATTTGAACTCTTTCTTTCTTATTCTGCAAAAAAAAAACATTGTAGTTATCGTCACCATAATACAAGTTGGATTTTATTACAATAACTACCTCGCTATACAGGGTGATTCACATGAAACTCCCCAGGCAGTTTCCGTAATAACGAAAAGAGGTATTCAATTTCTGTAAAGGCCAGTCGTTACATATGTAACGTTTTATGTGAATCACCCTATATATTGATGACATAATAAACAGGAGTGACTTCAAACAACAATGATTATAAGATTGTACTTTACAAGTAGTGAATAATAGGGGTTTCTGGATCTCCACTCCCACTACTAACTTTGAACGGTAACCTTGATCTCAACCTTGGGCGAGCACTAACCTTGATGCGACGTAGATAGTGCATAAGCCTTGACCTTGCTGTGTCCTCGACCTTGGGAGATGATGTGTATAAAATTAAAACTGAAAATTGTTAGTATACCATTTGAGTTTATTGAGAAATTAAAGTTATAGATAGGACAGATCAAGCGAGTGATAAAAACGAAGTGATGTTAAACATAAAAACTGCTATTGACAAAATTATAAATATTTGGTTTTGCAGTGATAATGTAGCTACAGCTAATGTGCAGGGTTCAGTTAATAGAGACGCACTCGATTTGTGTATGATGTTTGATGTTATACGAAATGGAAATTCAAAACATAGAAGAATAAAGAGTTGTACTAGACAGCTATTGACTGAAAAATTAAAAGGGATGATGAGCTGTGGCCAGAATATTTATTTATAAACAGATTACGATGCTAGAGATATTTTAGCTGAAGTATTGGAAAGATCAGAATTGCCTAAGTTTATGACATTAGTAATAAAATCATGTACATCAACAGAATATCCATACGATACAGTGGAGCAGTGGAAGATGTATTCAAGAATAGTAACCTTGAAATATCTTATGAATTTCTGATGATCTGCGTCACATCAAGGTTAAAGGTTGCCGCAAAGTTGACATCAAGGGCAAGATCGGTATAAAATGAATGCCTATGTTACCCCTCAAGGTTAGGAGTGGGACGTAGGTCCAGAAACCCCTATTATTCACTACTTTTACAAGTTCAGATTTTTCTCAGACCTGTCTCATAATGAATATGGTTTACAATGATTGAATGGTCATTAAATTGGCAGTTCTCCAAGGGACTTCTTTATTAACAATTTACTGATTGTATATGTTATTATCTGCTGAAAATAACAGCTACTTAAACGCTTTTATGAATTTAACTTCCATATTAAATCAGCTTTCGTGGTCCCTGAGTACCTACTTTATTTAATTGACTGTTTTTTTCTAGGAGGACAAAACTCTCTGGACAACTATATTTATAATCGCGTCTTGTTTCTATTCAGCGGCTAATATATTTTACGTTATATTTGCATCCGGTGAAACTCAATGGTGGCACTCAAGTAACGATAAATCGAATATAAAGAACGACAAGGAACCCGAAAACTCCATCAAAATATTTAAGATTGACATCTGTGATGTACACTAGGTAGATCATATTTGAAAAATGTATTCACTCAACTTGTTCTTGTTTATGATAAATTACAACTATTTTAAAACCAATATGATGTTCACTTGTAAGTTTATCTCTCCGAAATGTATTTCCGTGATGGGAATATTAGCAAGTCGGATTCGAGAAGTGATGCCAGGCATGAGAAAATCAGAGATGATGGAGTCCTATTGAAGAAAACTCTGAGGAAGAATATTTACTTCAACATCTGTGATATAATTTAAATAAGTAGTTAAATTTGTAATAAAATGTTTTCTTATAAATATATTTCCTTTCGAATTTTACCATAATTCGTTCTAGACACTAAGTAATTTTGTATCTAGAAATCTGATTATTGTCGATATTAATGGGATTTTAAATTGATTTCTCAAAAATGATGTACTTATATGTCAAAATGCTCACGCAGAAGATTGTCAATTAATAATAGCAGGTGATTTCATTGTCTGGGTAACAGTAATAATAAAAATGAATTCACAATATTGTTCCAACAATTAACAACAAAAAAAAAGAATAACAAAAAACTCAAGCACATGTCTCGACAATGTATTTGCAAACAAACAAACCTCATTCTGCAGCAAAATTATAGAATCTGACATTTCAGACCGTACATCATATGCACGGTTCTGCAGGAAAATCTTAATTTATAATAAAAAAGAAATTTTTGCTCATAGATTTAAACAGCTGTAATTCGTGAACCATTCATCGTATGAAGGTCACTTGTAGCTCATTTTACAGATAATTTAATTGTCTTCAAAGAACCTTTAGTGTCATTATTGCCAAAAGCCAATAAAAAAATAGCTATTTGTCAAAATGCACTTGAAAATGACAGTTTTTCAAGTTTTTCCCTTTTATCTCCTTTCACTCGTTATCAAAACGATTTTGTACATACACCAACATTGAGTAGTGGTGAGAGGTAAGTGAATCCTCTCATATGGTCAATTGCTACTATACACCATAGATGTTTCCATGGGCGTATAGCGACTTGCGATTCTGCAAGTACCTGGGAGCGGCGACCTTTCAGTCCTAGGTGGACTTAGCCTACTGTTATAATATATGATTTGCAGGAAACAACTACTCACGGGCAAATACCCCGACCTGCATTGAATTACACCTTACAAATCATGAAAGAATGGTAGCCAATATCATTTGTCAATTCCCTGACCAGACATAGACCGGTTTCGAACTTATTAGTTCTCATCAGTATGCCATAGGTCATGGAACAGGCAAATGATAGTGGCCAACCTGCCAGTTTTATACAAACTATAGTAAATTGAATAGTGGTGAGAGGTAAGTGAATCCTCTCATATGGTCAATTTCCATGGCATACTGATGAGAACTAATAAGTTCGAAACCGGTCTATGTCTGTTCAGGGAATGGACAAATGATATTGGTTATCATTCTTTCATGACTTGTAAGGTGTAATTCAATGCAAGTCGGGGTATTTGCCCGCTGAGTAGTTGTTTCCTGCAAATCATATATTATTATAATACACCAACATATTCAAAATTTTATTCTCTTTAACTTTCATTAGACGCACTATACGCGTACGATCTATCGTTTTCGAGTTTTTATCGATTTTATCATGAAACAAGTGTTTTGATAGCGCGTCATAAACATGTTTAAAAATTCATATCTCTGCCAGTATTGATCGAATAGAAATGAAAAAATAAATTGTTGTTAATCGAATTCTTAACAACTTTAATTTGAAACATTTTGCGAAACCTATCTCGGCTCCAATAGGTCGTACGAAGTTAAAAAAAAAACGAAATTTTGCGGATTTTTATTACCTATAATTTTCATGAGCGCATATTTTACAGTAAAATTGATACTTTCCGAGTTTTTTGCGAAAAACCGATTTTCTTTACCTATTTTCTCCCCCCCCCTCCCCGCCGACTTAAACATTATCACTAACTTTAGACCTTATTAGCCTTCTATCTAGTTTTTCAAAAGTCTTAGAAATAGCAATAAAAGATCAATTAACTATATACCTTTACCCATATAAAATAATCTCCCCAAACCAACATGGCTATACTAAAAATAAAAATACGGATACAGCCGTAACCAATTTCGTTTCTGAAATTGTTAGAGCAGTTGATAATAAGATTCCAGCGTTAGGGCTCTTTATAGATTTTACTAAAACATTCGACCAAGTAGACCACGAATTACTGCTTACAAAACTTTTTAGGTATGGTATTAGGGGAATAAATCAACAATTGCTCAAATCATATCTTCAGGGACGCACTCAGAAAGTGTGCCTGCCGAATGGCAAGACAAGCTCCAACCGGAATATATTAGCTGGTATCCCTCATGGATCGATCCTAGGCCCTACTCTGTTTCCAATTTTTGCAAACGATCTAAATTTTTACTTATATAATATAATATCTATGATAAATATACAATACGCTGATGATACTAACATATTTATAATGGAAAAGAATATAGATACCCTTATGACACTTGTATGCATAGTTTATGACCAGATTATGAAATGGGCCCAACAAAATCACTTGCATTTAAACCAAAGTAAAACACAGTGTATACTATTTAAATCGCATAGATCTACTTATTCACTGGACAATAACTTTCCAATACAAACTACACACTATGTTAAAATGCTGGGCAACACCCTAGATAATTATTTACAGTGGAACGCACACAATGAAATTGTCTGTGGAAAACTAAGTATGTCCCGTTATGCATTAAGATTTTTGAAAAATTATTGTAGCAGTAACATTCTTAAAACTATGTACTATTCGTCTTTTCACTCCCACCTGATAAATGGTGAAATAGTGGACAAAATCAATGTGTTTTTATTCTAAAACATAATATTTTTAGTCGCAAACTCCTCTATAAAATCCTTACTTTACTATAAGGAACGTAACCAAACTGCAGCCAACGGCTACTCTCCGGGCTATGTGCCCGCCGAGCGCTCAATTTACAAGTGACAAGCCTGGCGCGTTAAGTGTAATAATTGCATATTACCATCAAAATGCTAATGCTTCGATTGCAACAAACACTGGCTGAAAGACAGATCCTACTTAAAGGAGCTCTCGTGCCAGTCGTCACACACCACTTGCAGACTGCAGTTTAGAGCTGTTGGCTCTCGTCAGTGCAAGATATGCAAGTAGGATCAGTCTTTCGGCTGGTGTTTGTTGCAATCGAAGCATTAGCGTTTTGTTGGTAATAAGCGATTATTACACTTAACGCGCCAGGCTTGTAACTTGTAATTCAGCGCTCGGCGGGGCACATAGCCAGGAGAGTAGCTGTTGGTTGCAGTCTGGTTACGTTGCTTATAGTAAAATAAGGATTTTATAGAGGAGTTTGCGACTAAAAATATTATGTTTAATATTCCGCCCTCTAAAAGCACGTTTGAACTGTGTTTTTATTTTGCAGAAAGTTGCAATAAGAATTCTAGCAAATCTAGGTTACCGTGAATCTTGTAGAGGGGCCTTTCGTCAACTTCGTATACTAACAGTTATTGGTATCTACATCTATGAAGTCTTCTGCTTTGTTTTCAAAAACAGAGCTATATATACTCAAAATATAACTCCCTATGACCATGATACTCGTCATAAATTTCAGCTTCAACCTGATTCTCACTCTTATTGTTTTGTTTTTGTTTTCTTAACCGCCTCTCAAGTTACCGAAGTAACCCCCTGGAAAATCTCAAGGATCTTGTGCTAGGTAAAGAGAGACGAGGCCCTACAGTTTAATGTGGACTCCGAACCACTCTTGGGGCAATTTTTTTAATGAAAAATTGTTTCGCCTTGCGGGAATCGAACCCACTTCGCTAGGCAACTCAGTTTGCTAGCCAGACGCTTTAACACACTGAGCTACCGACCCCGTCCCCTCTACATCATTATATCAAAGGAGTATTCTATACAATGGCTGTAGATTATTTAACTTTCTATCCGTGAAAATTAAGGAATCTGCAAATCAGTATATTTTCAAAAGATTGCTCAAAAAATACTTAATATACAGAAACTGTTACACACTGAATGAATTTTCTCCACGTAATGTTTTTTATATTGTATTTTCTCCACAGAGTGTTTTTCTATATTGTATTTTGTATATTTATATTGTATTTACTTATATATGTACTTGTTGGTCATATTACTACTGTTTGTGAAATGTACTTTAAATTTTTTATCACGTATTTCTTCAAATATGTTGTACAATCGTTCTGATGTATATGTATCTGATGAAATAAATAATCTATCTATTTATCTATGTCAGAGATGACGCTTCGTGCACAAGCATATCGTACATGTAGGAGGGTTTCAGGACTCTAGACTGTATAACGAAGTAACAAAGAAATACATAATGTATTTATCATATAAACTATATCGAAGCTTTTAATTTTTTGAACAGATTTACATTGCAATTGGCAGAAGGACATCTAGGATGTAATATGAAATGTAACCCAAAAGAAGCATATGATTAAATAGAATATAATTTAAAGTGCCATCTATCATGGAAAGCACAATGTACAGCAAATAGTACGAAATGGGTGAGAAGTATTAAAATCATAAAGTTGATCAAATGTATGCAACCAGAAATAAATTTCATATAAAATAATTACAGTTATCTCATTGCTAGCAGTTTAGTCTGGCGCCGTTGGTGGATAGATGTCATGCCAAAAAATTGGTAAAAAAATGTTGCAATTTTGCGTTAGACTATATCAAAAGAAAATGACACCTACCTCCAATTAGATACTATTAAATCAATAAAAAACTAATTATAGCATTCATAAAATCATGTAATAATCCTGGGACATGAAGATGCAACAATATTGTACAATTTGAATGAATTTGAAACTAGTAAACTAACTGAAATGCAAGAAACAGAGGTCTGTTTTCAGTGTCTGGACAGGATTGATCGGATTGTTTCAAACCGGGTGGAACCGGGTTTTCAAACCAATACCGGGTGGAACAAAAGATGTTTAGACGCATATAAAGAAGTGGTTGCAGATTTAGTCAGCTTTTTTTACAAATCCATACACGAATCAAAATTAAATAGTCCAAATTTTAAGATGAGAGGTACCCAAAAAATACACAAGATAGAGCTAGAAGCCTTAATGAATGTCAAAAAGTTTTTTGGTCTAATAATTCTAGGAACAAATAATGGATTGCATATTCAAAAATAAATCAGTCTACTACTTGGTTGAGAGGCAAGTACACTTGTATATCTGCAAATCGACCATACTTAGTGATTATTACAAAATCACCAGAATGAATGAATTATAACTGATAGCCCAGTTAAATGAGGATGCCATCATTTAAATTTTTATTTTAGCAAAGAAAGGACGACCAAAATAGGTCGCATACACTAACGTTACGACGACAATAAATGTAAACAAAAGTAAAAACGGGCAAAAATCGCTTTAGAGGAGCAATACAAAATTAAAGATAATTTAACTCCAGAAGAAAAGCTATCGATAAATTCTTTAAGACGCGATGAAAGTATAAAGATATTGTCAGCAGACAAAGGTAATGCCACAGTCATTATAGATAAAGATATATATAACACAAAAATCACGACTCTTGTAAATGAGGGGCCCTACTCAAAACTAAACAAAGATCCAACAAAATCAATAGAGAGCAAAATTTACAGGACTTTGTTTAAATACAAACATGAATTTAATGATTTTGAACGAAAGAACCTTACACCACATCATAGTAAGCCCCCTCATTTTTATGGCTTACCAAGGACACAAAAACAAAATATTCCTTTAAGACCAATTGTTAGTTCTATTAATTCACCATAATTTGGCAAAATTTTTACTTAAAATTATTGATCCATTATCTGGAAATACCGATTCATATATTAAAAATAGTAAACATTTTATAGAAAAAAATGTATGAAAACGGTATTCATGAATCACACCTGATGTAGTTAGTCTTTTTACCAATGTTCCGGTAGATGAAACCTTAAAAATAGTTAAAGATAGGTTGCTAAATGATAATAATTTGGAAACTAGAACTAAATTAAGTGTAAATAGCATAATGGAACTCTTAACAATGTGTATAAAAACAACCTATTTTCAATTGGACAATGAGTTCTATCAGCAGGATTTTGGTATGGCTATGGGGTCTGCATTATCATCAATTTTAAGCAACATATTTATGGATAACTTTGAGAACACACATGTTCAAAATTGTATAAACAAACCGGCTGTCTGGTGGAGATATGTTGATGACGTCTTTGCAATTTGGCCTCATGGTGTCGATTTACTAGATAGTTTTTTTGGAAAATATAAATAGTAAGGAACCGTCTATTAAATTCACATTAGAAGTAGAAAGTAAGAATGAACTACCGTTTTTAGATGTTTTAATTAAAAGGGTAAATAACACAATTGAAACAAGCGTTTCTAGAAAACCAACACATACTAATAGATATCTAAATTTTAACTCAAATCAGTCAATAAATGTTAAAAGGGGTGTTGTAAAATGTTTATACGATAGGGTCAAAATAATTTCATCTAATAATGAAATATTAAATAACGAGAAAAAATTTATCAAAGAGGTTCTAGTACAAAATCAATACCCTGAAGCCTTTGTTGATAAAGTTTTCATAAATGTTGAAAATAGGGACAATCAGATATAATTCTTTATGTATACGGCCTATCGGAGAAGCTACGCAGTATAGGTGACAAATTTGATGTTAGGACGATATTTCAAACGGGGAACACTTTGAGATCTATTTTAACAAAAACAAAACCGATAAACAGGTAGCAGAATTCTAAAAACTGTATTTACAATATCCCGTGCGAACGTGATAAATGTTAAGTGGGTGAGTCATCCAGACGTTTCAGTGTGAGGTTGGATGAGCACAAGAATTACATTAGAAAGAATGAAATTCAGAAATCAAAGGTTTGTGAACATGCTTGGGAAAACGGACATAGAATAAACTGGGACTCGGCAAAAATTTTAACAAAAAAGGCAGACACCAAAAAAAGAAAAATTAAAGAATCAGCAATAGTCTTATTAAATGAAGATAAGTGCATATCGAATTGTTCTGTAGATATTTGTACAATCTGGCTACCAATGTTAAAAGAAGAACTTAACAAACTCAACATTATCTAAAAGAAAATATCATCAGTTCTGTGTTCTGTGTAAGTAGTCGGAGTCCACATTAAACTGTAGGGCCTCGTCTCTCTTTACCTAGCACAAGATCCTTGAGATCTTCCAGGGGGTTACTTCGGTAACTTGAGAGGCGGTTAAGAAAACATTTTAAGAAAACATTTTTTAAGTAGTAAATATCTATGGAAATAACATTAACAGAATCTTAAAGCTGTGTATTTAACATACACAGCAAAATAAGAGTTCTTCCAAAAAAAAGCTTTGAAAACGGAAAGAGACTACTTTCCGAAACGTCAGCAAAATACATTATTTCTGTGTTTATTCCGATTTATATTATTTGCAGAACATAACCACAGGCACAGAGGCTTTTTTCCAATAATTCTATTATTTTGTATCTTCGGTGATTTATTTTTGAAGAGAATAATAATACATGTGGTAGAAAACCCAAATAATAGGAAAGAATAAATGTAAATAAAATGTATAAGACATTCTGGTAGAGAATAAACATTCACCGAGCTCTATAATAGCAATAATTATTTTTCATTCTGAGACATAAAAAGCATGACAATTGCAAAATATGTGATGCGAAAGAGGTTAACTAAACTAAATGCATTTTTCAGCTAGTCCGCGTCGTATCTTCAAAACGTTTAAGCGTACGAAAAAAATGTGTAGGACCTTTAAGGTAAAAAATTTACAGATGTACAACTTTTATAATAGGTATTGTTCCCGTTTGGGACATAAAAACTGAGTTAATCGCGAATCCGCGGTTTCCGCGACCTTCCGACGACCGACTACCGAGTGTTGTTTAAGACGTCCAAATAAAACAATTAAAATAACTTTTTTCGTACGGCACGAATTTGGCAGCAAAAGTCTAAAACGCCTGGATTACAACTTTTTGCTGTGTTAATTTCGAGACATCAGTTCATATCTATAAAAACTGAGTAAATGGCCCATATTTCTTGTTGCTGGAGCCATTATTATTATTATAAAGAACGCTGGAAACGTAATTTTTTTATAGGCAACGGACGACTATTGAGTCATTTTGCAAATGTTCAAATAATAATTTTAATGTTAGAGTTTTAAACCCTGGCTGTTTTGACAAAAATCGTAATGCCAAAAAAAAAAAAAAGAAAATTAAACATTTATCACTAATGGCATGATATTTACAAGTTCGTTTCATTATTCCACTCCATATCAGCTTTAATCAATACACAAACATTGCGTGAGTTTATTTCATTCAAATTTTTATAAATTATCAATATTTTTATAGTACTTTGGGTTCAGTGGAAATATTCTACACCTTGTTTCTAGGCAATAATCTAATGTTCATTTACTTACTCTCTAGACACTGTCTTACATAAAGGTGCTTATTAACATGATTACTTAGGCCCGAATCCTTTTAACGACGCTCAAAACACAGAATACGTTAAAATAAGTAGATTTTCGAACAGGATTACCTCAAGAAATTATACCAGCTCCTCCTGCCCCCCTGCAAAAGGGCTACATCTGCCCATACATATTTTTTTTCACAAAATTAGTAAGAGATAGACAGGTAAATGATTCAGATACCACTCAATAGAGCATACAATTTTGCATAAGTATCTTATTTTATATGTTATTATTTTCTCTTATGTAAGGCCCCACAGCAAAAATAAATGAGCGAAGCCTTCCAATAATTACACATGTTCAGCTATAACTCTAAACCCAAATAGCATTTTTCTGTCTTCCGACTAAATTCGTACCATTTGCGAAGTTCAAATCAAGGTCGACCACTAACTTTTAGTCCAAAGTTGTACCACGACATCTAAGCAATGGTACCCTGACGTCAGAAACCTTCCATTTGTCATAGTTTGAATATCACACCACAACCGACGTTTGTAATAAGTTATAATATGTGTAGTTGTTGTAGTACAACGTTGGTCCGACGTCGGCAACTTCCCACTAATCATAGTTGTTAGGCTACCCGACCACAACCAATGTTAATTCGAGGTACAACCGTGTATTTTTGTGGTGATCACAAGGTTAGCTGGACGTTGCCAATAATGATCACAGATTAGCTACAATAAACTCTACTACCTATACGTCAAATAATTTGAGGTTATAGCTCGACAATTGCTTACTTTTATTTTCATGCAACTTTGATTAAAAATTCCTAAAAAGCGGAGCGAATTTAATTAGGTACAGTAATACATTTTATAGAAAAATGGCCAAATTGCTTGCAATTCAAAAAAGACAGGTGTCTAGTTAGTTATGTTAGGTTAGGTCAGGTCAAAACCATATGAAGAAAAAAGGTAGTATGGATAGTGAAACGTTTGCTAACGTTGCATTCTGAGACTAGAATGAGGTGATTCATAACTATTTCTGATATAGAGCTAGAAAACATTTGAATGGGTAATACTTTTACGCATACAGAGAAAAATCAAGAGGAGTTGAATCTGGAGAACTTGCTGGCCATTTTTTTAATATCTCTTTAAAATACTTTTCCCAAGAAATTTTATTTTAACCCTTGTGTTATAGAGGCAGCATAATGAAGAGGAATTTCTTTTCATTGGAAATATAAACTGGGGGCGAGCGTAGATGCGTCTATGTACATACTTCGATATGCGATGTAAAGCAACGTTAGGCGCGGTTAGTACTTGGATGGGCGGCCGTTTCAAATGTTACCATACGTTCTCCATATTACCAAAATGGCCGAAGAAAAATCACTAAAATTTGTCAAATAATTTAATCATTACGGTCGACTTGGCAAAACATATAAAAAAGTCATTAAAGCACCCGGGGAACTCAACCCCAATTTTCAATTAATATTTCTGAGAAAATTCACGCCACATCCATAATTCCTGAATAATCTAAATATGACATCAAAAACCTCCCATCGAAATTCATCAAAATATAGCAAGAAACTTACAAAGGATCGTCCTAAAAAATACAGCCCCCTCATCATTTCAAATTGCTTTCAAATGACTCCCCAAATCTCAAATTAGAATATTTTATTTCACTTCCCAAAAGTTTCTATTCTATAAGTTCCTTTCGCTTCAATTCAACGCCCAATTTCAATTTCCAATAATATCTCAAAACGTCTTTCATTTATCTCTCCAGTCAGCCCATAAAACGCCCATTCCAAAAATAAGTCCAGTTTACGTATTCCCACTAGTTGCTAGCAACTCGTCACTATCTTCACTTCATATTACCCTAAAACTGGATCCCGCTCTGTCGACGCAGACAAGTACATACCCTCAATATGGCTCAATATAACATTAAATATGGATTAAAATACACTACTTCACGGGACCAATTCAAATTTAACCAATTATTCAGACAGTTATCGCTCATATTTCTAAAATCAAATTAAATCCCGCTGACATTTTCATGTATTACATTTTCTACAGCCGATTTAATGATATAAGTTTCGACCCAATTTTCCAAAATTTCAGCAACCCTTGCACAATACTTCATAATTCGAGCCCCATATGATGGTCTGGCTCCCTTTCCGGCTTTTCCAGCTCTCAGCGAGCGTCGTGCCCTATCACTAGAATAAATAAGAGAGCGTGCCAAGCCCCCGGCAAGTTGTGTTTCCGGTGTACCTAGTGATATTAGTTCTGTTAACCGCATTACCTTTTGGTCGTCCCAAAGCCTAAATCCAAAATTGTGCTTTCAGCGTATTCAGCTATAAATAAATTAGTGCCCGTACCACCCTCCTAGGCAGATCCTAATAAAAAAGTACTTTATTATTCAGCCCCAGTGCTCCATTTTAAATCGCCTTCGCGGCCCTAGTTTTAAGTGAATTTTCTCATTATTAAATAACGAATGTTAATTAAATAAAATACATCAACCACGACTCAGGCAAATTTCAAATGTCGATACGTTAAGATAATTTTTGTGAATACAATTTTGATTTCACTATTTTAATATTCAACTCTGTGTGTTAACCGGAATAAATCATTTGTTAATTTTTGTTCTAAACTAAAGTGTTTAATTTAAACTTGAGCTACTATACTATACAGGGTGTAGCTTTTGACACTTCCATCTGAAATAATATTCAGTAAAGTGTTAAATAAAATTAGATTAATTTCGAGTGCAAATCAAGCTCTGACAATATACAGGGCGAAGCAGTTGGCCCTTTCCAGCCTTTTCAAGTTTATCCACCCCGAATTCAAATCAAACAAAATTAAGTGCACGGAAGGCCTCTAGTCTCATACAAAGCTCTCTAGCTGAAATTATTTTATTTTTTCCAAACCAGTGGTACCGTTCGTGTTCACATAGAAGACCGTGTCCTCGCCTCACATATGTTCCAGCGGCTCGTATATCAGTGTATGCGCGGAAGCTATGCAACATTAGGCGAAGGTTGTATAGGGGATATACCATCCTTCGGAGGGGATGTAAAGCCGTCGGTCCCTTGTCTATTAAATGTTAGGCAAGTAAAAGATCCCTACTCTTCTTAAGGGAAGAGGTTCGGCAAAATTCCTGGTTGGGGGTAGCTCGTCTACAGGCGTCGGTGTTAGGCCTCAGTAGCGGAAATAGGCCGACGTTGTAAAATGTAAACTGTGCTTATTTTGTATCATGGATCACATCGGTTTGGTGTTGTATTGAATGGGTGATGAGTGGTTTAGCATTTAAGTTTTGGATCAGAAGAACCCCGCAGGAAAGCCAATGTATTTTTCGTTTTTCTTCAAAAATATACGATTAACCTTTAAATAAAATTAGATTAGATTAACGTTTCCCTATCAATGAGGGACGTATTTTCATAATATAGAATTTTTTGTAAATGTAATGCCAGAAGATTGAGATAATGTTTGGAATTCCAATGTTGGGGTGAGTAGACGTGAAGGGATACGATCTAAAATTCAAACAAAAGAGTTTCGAACCCCCTTTAAAACTAAACACTATTTTTTCGCATCAAAAACTTATAAACCTGGAGCACGAGTCAGACCTTTTTTTGTATAATAAATTACCGGTAATTTTATCTGGTTCCATGTTAACTAAAATATGTTTATTGACCTAATTGATAGCCATACAGTGTTTCGATAAGGTAAAAAAAGATTGGTGGTGGTTAAAAAAGGTTACGAAATTAAACGATACAAATAACGGGTACAGGTAAAAGTAAGTGGTTGAGTAGTTTTTAAGCACCAAATAAATATGTTTAGTTAAAAATAAAACAATATCAATATCTCAATCAATTTCTTTGGATTCGATTTAAATATAACAATTTGAGTGGACACATGTACTTTAATCAAAAGGTTAGGGAATTTTCTAAAAGACAATAGAGCAATCGCAATTTTCAAGTACCCATACAATAAACAACTTACGTGGTTCTTTCATAGGTGTTTATTTTGTTTAATAATAATTCCTGCGTCACCTCTGTGTCATGTTTCTGGATGTACCGAGTATTACACCAACGATAAAATATACACAGTACGTAATTATTGACCTGACAACAAAGGAATAATGTAAATAATAAATGTTTATTAATCGCCTTCCAGGTCACCTGAGTGACACTCTTAAGTCTGAATTTGTCTGAGTAAAGGAGACGGAGCCCTACAGTTTATGGTGGGATCCGAGACACTTCTTGGGGATAATTTATATTTGAGAATTAATCCCAGTAGGTGGGGGCTCGAACCCACCTCACTATGTGTGCGCTAGACGCGCTATCTACTGAGCTACCATCCCCTTCCTATAGTGTACAGTGATGTAAGAGGATAAAGACATATAACAACGAAATATGTAAAAACTTGCCATCATCTATTATCTCTCTGCAAGTATTTGACACCATCAGTTATGTAAAGCTGAGTGCGATTTAAAAAACACATGACAGTTAATCTGAAGTCCTTAAGGGTGAACACCCGAAATGCAAGCATACTCGGTTCAATGGCTTCATATATATTCATGGTATACATACACAGCGTCATTTATCATGTGTGCCAACAATTATCAGTGTTCTAAAACTTGTTCGCTGTTTCCACTCATCACAGACAGAAAAAATTTAAAAAAGCTTGAAATTTTCAAAATAATTCATGATTCACACTCACCCCGTCAAGTATTAAAAAAAAGTCATTCAGACACTTAAAATTGCAAAAAACCATAATTTTAGTCAATAAAATCTGGAAAAATTCACATAACATCGATAATTCACAAGAGGTCCAAATTTATCAACAACATGTCTTACACATTCATGTTAGCAAAATTACAGCTCAAAAGTTACAAACTACTGCCCTAAAAAATACAGCCCCCTCAATAACTCGATTCATATCACGTCCACTTCACAAGTCACAACATTATGACTCGCTTCTACAAATTTGTATAGATCATTTTTCTCTCAATTTCAACTTCCCATTCAAGTTTCAATTCATACATCAAAATACACTTAATTCACTTTCACGATGTGCTAGCTAAGCATTCATCAAAACTTTTTTCCATTTCACATGTTCCGATTAACATCAAAACTTATTTCTCTTTGGCATGTACCGCTTGCTGGCTCATTATGGTCAATTTCATCTTATAACTTTTCGTCCCGAATTTTTCATAATGCATAATCCAATGTTGTGCAATATTGTGCAATCGAGCCCAAATGACTAGCGGGGGACATCTTTCCAGACCTCTGCACGCTATGTCGCCGACGAAAAATATAAAAAGTCGAGCCTGACGAGGTCTGGCTAAGTCAATTTTCGGTGTACCTCAAAATTAGTTTCTGTGCTACGCGACTGAAGTTACAAAAACCCAAGTGTTTAAATATTGCTTCATCCAACGCTTAAATTAATAAAATCGAGTGGCCGTGCTACTCCCTTGGCCGAAACCAAGTAAAAAAGAGTTTAATTAAAATAAATTTGCCACCGCGTATTAAATAAAAGTGAACTTTTCCCGAAACAAATTTTTAATGTACTAATTTTCTGTCTGTTATTCTATTGTCGACAAGTTACATTTTTTACTCTGTTAACTTTAATTATTTTGTTAAAATTTTAAAAATGTAGATAATTACTAATGTCGGTGTGGCGAATCCAACTAAAATAATTACAAGCAGCTGACACTTCCGCTTACACCGGAAGTCGATACCAACTTGCTTATTTCAAATGGAACATCCTATATATATTAGAGTTTTCGAAAAGAGCATAAAATTCTGAATCGAAAATATGTAGCATATCCTATACTTCACCTAGCCGTTTCAGAGATATTTGACATTTTATAGAAAATTTGACAGGTGCAACGGTTTGCAAGAACCGTTATAACTTTCTTCGTGTAAAAAAGATCCTCATTTGCTTCTTGTCACGTAAAAAGAGCACAAGGAGAACTACGTTCTACAACTGAAATAAATTCAATAATATCATACCAAGTGTTCCGTTTTTCGCGTTACATTTTGTCAACTTCAAAATGCGAAAACTTGTTTAGGTCAAATGGAACACTTTATATTTTTTTACGTCAATTTGTGTAAAATTGAATTCTCCTTTTTCTGATATTAGCATTGTGGGGGTTAAAGTAACAACTTTTTGAAATATTTGCGATTTTATTAGAAATTCATGAATTGTTGTAATCATTTCATCAAAATAGCCATGATTAGAAACAATCAGTCATTATCTTATGTCAAAAAATGCCAGCACGTTTAAATTATACCAACGAAAACTTTTTAAATTTGTTAATTATTTATGGAGAATGTGATAAAGTAATATCAAGAACTTGCAGCACATTTGCTACTCGATATCCACAAAAATGCAAAATAACACTAACACTGTAACATGCGTATTAATCGAATTGAAGATATGGCATGAACTAAAATAGCAGAGATAAGACCAATTTAAAATATGATTTCATTTTAATTTAATAATTGCTCAAAATTCCGCCCTCGAACCCCGACACATTTTTCGCATCTTCGGATTTGTTCCATTTGACCTAAACAAGTTTTCGCGGTTTGAATTTGACAAAATGTAACGCGAAAAACGAAACACTTGGTATGATATTATTGAATTTATTTCAGTTGTAGAACGCAGTTCTCCTTGTGTTCTTTTTATGTGATAAGAAGCAAATGAGAATCTTTTACACTAAGAAAGTTATAATGGTTCTTGCAAACCGTTACACCTGTCAAATTTTCTATAAAATGTCAAATATCTCTGAAACGGTTAGGTTTAGGTATAGGATATGCTACATATTTTCTACTCAGAATTTTATGCTCTTTTCGAAAACCCTAAAATATATAGGGTGTTCCATTTGAAATAAACAAGTTGGTATCGACTTCCGGTATAAGCGGAAGTGCCAGCTGCTTGTAATTATTTTAGTTGGATTGGCCACACCGACATTAGTAATTATCTAAATTTTCAAAATTTTCTGATGCGTAGTATTCTCTATATCGATCAATTTAGTTCCCGGTGAGACACCCTGTATGTATTTTTGAAAAATTTATGGTCAAAAATAATAAATATTTCCTTATCGGATCTCTCTCTCTCTCTCTCTTGGATATGCCCACCTTAAATTACATTTCCTTTAAACTCAATTATTACTGCGACAAATTAATAGACACCCTAACGCTGGATTTTTGATGAACAAACGATTTTTTTAATCAGTCTGTTGTGAAATATTTGGCAACAGTAATAATCTAATGGTATACCAATAATAATAAAATTAATACAGGTGTTAGTTTATTATTATAATAAAATCTTTCAAGGACGTTCAAGTTTCGAGGTATTATAAACAATTAAAAATTTTCCAGATAAGAATAACTATGAGTAGATTCCTCCTTCCTGTTTCCATGGGTCTTTTATCGATAATAGTGTTCTGATGCTTCTGATAATATTTGTTTAGATATAGTATCTGTAAAGTAATCTAAACATACACCCGACAATTACATGCACTCGAAGATAAATATAAAATCTATTGTTTTTGTATTTATATTTTTCTCAAGAACTATTTTGAATTTAAACATTTAACGTGTAAGTTTTTTTTTAACTGAAAGAAAGAAACAGCTGGGATCAAGTATCAAAGTTTCGTTATTAGAAGAATTAAAGAAACAACAACGCAGCTACGGACACGTGTTTCGGAGTTATTGCTCCTCATCAGCGTAACTTTCTTTAATTATTTGACCTCATAAGCCTTCCATCTTTTATTTTGAATTTGCCAGATGGATATAGAGCAGTACACATAGGGCTCCCCGTACTGACTGCTCTCCTTTGTGGCCCAAAATGTGGCACATGAGGTATGAAATTGCAAATGGAGTACTGTAATTTCCTACCTTTAATAGTTTTGCTCACCTAAGACATATTCGCTAAGCTACGCTACGCTGATGAGGAGCAATAGCTCCGAAACACGTGTCCGTAGCTACATTGTTGTTTATTTTTGAGGAATAAGGCACATTCACTTTCTTCAATTATTTGACCTCATAAGCCCTCCATCTTTTATAATTATTATCGCCGCGGGCGATGCATGTCATCAAACGAACCGATGCACATTAAAAAGGAAAGCGAGTCAATTTGCGAACAGCAGTACAGAGAGTACCGGTATTTTAATGAAGTCGTAAAGTTTTTGTTGCGTTTATTATGTGTCGGGAACTTATTACTTCAACTGTACGTGTATAATAAAATATATTATTACAATATTGTAGGGCATGTATTACCTTGAAAAGTAAATTACGCGCTGCTATGGATGGCACGCGTTCGAGGTCGGTTTACAAAGAAATGTCGCGCTCTTGTTTTTATATCGTTTTAAACTGAGATTGGATAAACTCTAGTCCAAGCTGCAGTAACATCCATAATTGAGCAATTTTAGATTATCTATGACACCAGTTGAAGTCATTAAAACTAGGTACTGAAACAATGAATGAGTGGTTTGTTTATTGACATTGTATTTTTAGAAACAATGAAACACTATCTTATACTTACAACGTTTTGTTTTTATAAAATCAAAGAACTCAGATAAAACCAGGTGGATTTAGTTATGATCTTCATAACACAAATTGCAAAAATATTGATCCTCCCCCAAAAATTACTGTCAATATAAATATTTACAAATTATTGTTAATAAGTGGTCAGGTAGATTGACATTTGACATTGAGATTTTGCTGCTGGAACCAGTTCATTATAGGCCTCTTTTAGACATACATATACTTTGGGGCAATACCGCTTAAAAATCATTTTTTTCTATGGTTCTACGAAAAAAAGATGGTTATCAAAACTGGAGATAAATAAATTCTCTATCGAAATGGTTCAGACACATTTCTATGTAGTATTAATATTCATGCAGTAAAGCACCGTCACGTATTCGCTCTGTATGTCGACATTTTCCCATACACTACCACGTTCCTCGAACAACGAGGAGCAGCAGTAGGCAGCTTTCACTGAGAATGTTAAAGAACACGGTAAAACCCTCGGTATACTTTTCGACGTTGTAACAAAATCCGGCTTAGGAAATATTTCGCGCGAAAAGCGTGCTTCACGTAAAAATATCGTGGAAGAGGTTTTTAATATTTTTAATCATATTTTCGCTCTACGGAGCGATGTTTATGCAAAAATTCCAATAATTACAAGTTAATCCAGCTTCTATCCAAAGTATATCGTGAGTTTTAGCGAAAATAGCCCTTAGCGACATGCGACCCCCATCATTTCCTAACAGTCGATTTTGACGGGGAAATGATGAGTTTTAACGGGATTTGCCCTAAACCGGTTCCTCAGTGATTCGGTGTCAGAAAAGTATCTTTACCATGTACTCATATGTGCATGGGACCGCCTTGCCTGAACGTATAAAATTGTAATTGCAGAATACAATTCAAAATAGTAGCGATTCAAGCATTTTCAAGCTCTGAGGAGCGGCCAAAATTGTTATTAAAATAAAAATACGTGAATAAGACAGGCAAGCAAAAGCCCACCAAATTTCAGAAACATTGAACTTTGCTTGAATCTTTTTGTGTAATCGTTAACTCACAAAACTGCATATTGGATGGTAGTTGGTACATTATAAATCGTTCCGTTCCTCACCAGACTAGTGTTTGTTAAACATATTTCTTAAAAGTTGTTGTAAAAACATACATTTTTGAAGAGATTCAATATATATTTTTGAACTTTATATTGTCTTTTAATTGTGTTTTCTAACAAAATTCCCTTTCGGGTATAATTTTAAGAAAGTGTTATACATCCAGTGTTAGGTTTATAGTGTTACGACGTCCAATAGATACCATCAGAGCAGTAGTTAAGCAAAAACGAACAGTAAGTATAAGTTTTCATATTATTCTCCGTCTGAAACAGTCATCTTGAACTCTAATTTTGTGAACGTTAACATTCATTTCTGAAATATATATAAAGTCCTTCAGACTCCAAAAGATGAATCGTTCACAAGAACCTGAAGATGGCAGATGAGATTCTGAAGATGGCAGATGAGATTTTGCCGAAACGTCGTTTAGACAACCGTGACTCCTGGAGGAGTCGACCATCGACGCGGGGGAGCACCCGGAAGTACAATAACACTTCATATATGCAATATAGGCTGTCCATTTTATCAGGGCCCTCGAGAATATCTCACTTAATATCGGTCGTACAAAAAAAATTATTTTTACGAAAATTGTGCCAGTTTATATAACCTATAAAATGGTTTAAAGATATTTGAAATCCATGGCCTACTTTAAGAGTTATGGCGGAAAATATCGAAAATGCGGAAAACGTCTAGGCCAAATATCTACGTTATTTGAAGAGATACGAGAAAAATTCTAAGGCGAAAATTTATTGCAAAACAGAGTGTTTCAACGAGGTTTTATCTAATTTTTTTCAAAACCGCTGTATCTTGAGATTTACTCTTCAGGATGTCAAAAAAATTATTTTGAAACGGTTGGGAAATGGCGCCATTAAATAGAGTATTTTCCTCCCTTTTCAACGTTATATCACATGCCATGTTTATTCATTGGTACTACGTTAGTAATTATAAAAACATTTTTTAAAACCAATAAAAATTTTTTTAACAAACATTATACTTGCCGTGGAGAAATATGATTAAATAAAACGATAAAATAATTCAAAAAAATGTTTTTATAATTACTAACGTAGTACCAATGAATGAATATGGCATGTGATATATCGTTGAAAAGGGAGGAAAATACTCTATTTAATGGGGCCATTTCCCGCCCGTTTCAAAATAATTTTTTTAACAGCCAGAAGAGTAAATCTGAAAATACAGCGGTTTTGAAAAAAATTAGATAAAACTTCGTTGAAACACTCTGTTTTGCAAAAAAATTTCGCCTTAAATTTTTTCTCGTATCTCTTCATCTCTTCAAATAACGGAGACTAGACGTTTTTCGCATTTTCGATATTTTCCGCCATAACTCTTAAAGTAGGCCATGGATTTCAAATGTCTTTAAACCATTTTGTAGGTTGTATAAATCGGCACAATTTTCGTAAAAATATTTTTTTCTGTACGACCAATATTAAGTGAGATATTCTCGAGTGCCCTGATAAAATGGACAGCCTGTATATATATTTTGTTGATTGTTTTATAAGGGAACATTTTGTTTTGTTCCTCCTTATAATACACAGAGAATATAATTAAGTTAACTACTACTATTTGAATTAATTAAACCACTTTGGATGACTGCAAGTGCACATGTCTACACCAAAATAAAACTAAAAGTATAGGCAATTATTTTTATTCGATGCATATTTCTATTAGGACTGTTAAAGGGGTTGTTTTAAAAATATTAGTTTTTTTTAAATATCTCGCTAAATACTAAAAAATGTGTATATATTGTAATGAACATTTTTATCACTTCTTAAATACAAACAGTCTGGCTTTTGAACGGACGCGCTATCTCAAATGGTTACCGAGATACAGACATTTGAATATTTCACCCTTTGACGGGGTGCATAGGGGGTAAACGACGCGTGTCTGAGCCGGCCAAGAAGTGGTTCAATGATCCATATTAGATGTACTAATAACAGATGAAATGAGTCGGCTTCAATCATTCTAGGCCCACGACTGCCTTATTTTGAACATATGCGGGACTACTACAAGGTATGAATAAAAATGATTTTGTTGGAGTTTCTAGTTTTGGCATTTGCAATTGGCAGCGCCAGAGGAAAGCGACTGCAACTGGTTGATTACTGGAATAGCCGAAGCATGAATATGTGATACATGTGCGTGATTATCTGGCTCGAGCTTCCTTAAATTCTGAATTGGCTGCCACACGGCAAGTAGTTGTTAAAATGTGTGAGTTGGTTATTGAAAATGTTCTTAAATAATGAAGGTACGCCACGTTTTCCTTATCTGATAAATTATGGTTGTTGAATTTAATGTAAGTTTTCTATCGAAGCTTAACAATTGTTTTACATTACGCAATATCTGTGAGTAGATATCCAAATTGAATCACACGTATATACAAATATAAGGGGTATTATTATATGATTATCTGTTTTGCTAGTACGGTTAGGTATGAAGATTTTTCGTATGAGGTGTTATCTGGTGCCAATAAGCAAAATTTTAAGAAGAGAGAAATTTAAAGACAACACTTATTAATTTTGGACAATATATCTTGTTAATAAATGTATCGTCAAAATCCATAGAGATACCAAAGTATTACAATGACTTAAAATCATGAGAAACAATAATGTTAATGCTTTTGAAATTTACCTTTGTAATTTCCTAATTTGACATTTTTTATATGCTAACGCATACATTGTTACAACTCTATTTAGGTACTCATAACGTTTTTGACAATATACGCAGTGCTGCAAGTCAACTAGGAGGAATATACAGGGTGTTCCACTTAATACTCCCAACGTCAATTACTCGAAAACTGAAAGAGGTAGTAAATTTCTGTAGATGGCAGATAATTGGTGTCATCAAGTGCTATATTTCGACTTATAATAGATGCCGGCGCCTTTGACGGTTTAGCCGTCGCGACGCCCGGAACAAAAATTTCGATGGCAGGAGTTTAGAAAACAAAAGATACCAATAATACTTTTAATTCTGAAGTTTTTTTATTATTAGAAATTTTTTAATTTTTTCGTTATTTGACTTTGAAAGTGTAAATATGCTTTATTAAAATTTGCCAATTTAATAAATTGTCTGCATCTAATAAGCTGTGAGTATTCTGTCAACCTAAATTTTAACTGTCAAAACAGACAGATTAAAAGACAGGTAGTGAATATCGTATCGTTGAAATATTTAAACAGAAAAAAATATAAGTGTTTTAAACATAGTCATTTTTTTAATCTAAAATCTAAAGTAAATAAAATATTTTATAGCAATTGTTCAACATTCTCTCCACTTGCCTGAATGCAGCAGTCATACCGGCATCTTAACTCAAAATCTGCACTTCTTAACAGAATTCTTCTATTTATAGCAGCACAAGATGCAATTATTTTATTCTGGACAGCCTATTAGATGCAGGCGATTTATTAAATTGGTAAATTTTAATAAAGGGTATCCCGTTAAAAGAAATGTCGATAACGTCACAGATATGTGAAATGTGCTAGAAAATATTTTTTATTACGTACAAATAGAGCAATTGGTGTATTATTGCAACTTCGCGAACGCAAAACAGAAAAAGAAGTCCATTATCTTGATGAGACTTTCCCACGTAGATAGATCGGTTGAGGAAGTGAGTTTACTTGGCCACCAAGGAGTCCTGATTATAATCCTTTGGATTATTATGTGTGGGGACATATGAAGTCCTTAGTCTATGCAAATACTATCAACTCAAGGGAAGAAGTGTGGGACAAAATAAAACTCTAAGTTAAGCAATGGGGTTTTGCATGGGGGGAAAGTTTATAATGTCATTAATGTAAGGAATTAACTTACCAATAAAAGTCATGTTCAAAGAAGAAGTAGGTAAAAATAATTTGATGAAAGCTAAGAAAGAATTAATAAAAATTACTACAAAAGACTTAGGTTATGAAGAGAGAGTATTGAAAAAGATTTATATTAATCAAGATCTAATAAAAACAAACCAAGAAACGTACAAATCAGCAAGAACCTTCTGCAAAAACAGCAAATATAAATATGTATGGATAAAAAATGGAAAAGTAAATATTAGAAAAGATGATGACAGCAAAAAATAGTCATCTCTTCAAAGGATGAAATTCAGAAAATTACAAAAAACTAGAGAAGAAAGTAAATAACACAGAAAATGTAGAAATAAAATGTATATTCATAAATGTTTGTAGCTAGCGTAATAAGAGGGATGATATTGAGTTAATAATTTTAGAAAATAAACCTGATATACTAGTGCTAACAGAAACGTGGTTATACAAAGAAGAAATAAATAATTGTAATTTTAATGGATACTTAATGGATACATAGGAGCTCACTGATGTAGATCTACTAGAGGAGGAGGTGTAGCTATATTTGTTAAAAGTGTACATCACTTTGAGGAAATGCAACAAACAAATCAAGATGGTAACAACTACTCAGTAATATATATTCCCAAATTTCGCATGAACTTAGTGGCATTCTACAGACAACCTAGTTCAAGTAATCGAGTATTTTTTAATGCCATCAAAAATATTTTATACTCAAAAAATAAGACTATTATCATAGGTGATGCTAACATAAATTTACTGGAAAATAATAATGTAGTAGAAGAATATAGAACAGTCATAGAAAGTAATGGATACAATTTCCTAAATAAAATAAATAAATTATCTGCAACTAGAATTGATAACAGAAGTGGACACCTAAGCATAATAGATCATATAGCAAATAATAGTCAATTATCAGCTGAAATAATACTGGAAGACCATCATATTAGTGACCACAAATTAATGAAAATCAAATTTAATACTGAGCTGGCAGTACTCCATAAACAAACCTACGTCACTATTACATATAACTATAAGAAGCTAGAACAGAATATAAAAAATGAACTTAATACCATTGATCTTGAAACAGTTGACTTTAAAAAACTAAGTGACATAATACAAACAGAAATAACAAAAGATACTACAATCAGGTAAAAAAAATATGCCAATAATATAACTGAAAGTTGGTTTACAAAGGACTTAAAAATGAAAATGTCTCAAAGAGACAAAGCCTATATAAACTCTAAAAAAGCTCCGAACAACAAGGAATTGTTTGAACAATTTAAAAAATTAAAAAAAGAAGTAAAGACAATGATCATACAAAATAAAAAGAAACACATGGAACAGCTATTTATAAATACCAATGGCTCTGTCAGAAAGCAATGGCAAATTATAAGCAACACGATAAAAACACCAAATACTCAAAAAATAACAAATATGAAAATGAATGATAATTCTAGCACAACTGATAAAAATAAAATAATGAATATTCTAAATAACCACTTTGTAAATGTAGGCAGTAAAGTAAAAAGTACAATACAAAACAGAAACGATAAATATACGCTAAGCTACACCACTAAAACATCAATGCATCTTAAAAAATGTACTCCAGAAGATATAAGAAATATTATCACAAATCTAAAAACTAATGTAGCACCTAGATATGATAAAATAAAAGCAAATCTAATAAAAAGATTAAAAGAAGTACTAGCTCCTAGAAATATGAATAGAGGAATATTTCCAGACTGCCTTAAAATAGGAAAGGTGACACCAATACACAAAAACGGTCCAAAAAACATACCAAACAATTATCGTCCAATATCTGTTTTACCAGTATTCTCTAAAATATTTGAGATTGTCTTGAAGCAAAGATTAGTGAAATATTTACAAGACATAGACTACATTAGAGAAGAGCAAAATGGTTTCCTAAATAAAAAAAAGTACGCAGACAGCTTTAACAAACATATTGGAAGAAACATATAATGAAATAAATAACAGTAATACTGTACTAGCAGTATTCCTAGATTTATGCAAAGCATTTGATATAGTGGACCACAGGATATTACTTGAAAAAATGGCCGAGCTGGGTATACAACACAATTAAAAACTATTTAGATAACCGAAAACAATTTGTATCAATAAATGACGAGCAGAGTGACCATCAATGTATCAAGGACGGTGTTCCCCAAGGATCAGTTCTTGGACCGATTTTGTTTTTGGTATATATCAATGACGTATATGAATGTGGACTCGCTGGCAAAATAACTTTATTTGCAGACGATACTGCCTTATTTTATTCGGAAACTTTACAACAGATCTTTGAAAGTGCACAGAGTGACTTAAATAAAATATTTGAGTGGACCACTAATAACTACATAAAACTTAACCAAGACAAGTGCAAATACTTAGTGATCAACAACAGTCTTCCAACTAATCAATTGAATTTAAAGATATATAATGAAATGATCGATAAAGTAGACGAAATTAAATATTTGGGAATAACTTTGGATAAAAAACTGAACTTTGAATATCACATCAACAAACTATGTTCCAAACTTTCTTCAATGAATTACGCTTTGAGGCAAAACTCATTTAAATTTAATCTTAAACTAAATATTTGATTTATAATGCACATATTAATTCACACCTCACCTACTTAACTGCTTTCTGGGGACAGGCTAATGAACAGTCAATCAACAAACTGCGAATATACCAAAATAAAGTAATAAAAACTCTATTTAATAAACCTGCAAGAACAAATACCGTTGCATTGTACAATAATTTAAAGATTTTAAACATTAGTGAACTTAAACATAATATTTTTAGTCGCAAACTCCTCTATAAATCCTTATTTTACTATAAGGAACCTAACCAGACTGCAACCGACAGCTACTCTCCGGGCTATGTGCCCCGCCGAGCGCTGAATTACAAGTTACAAGCCTGGCGCGTTAAGTGTAATAATTGCATATTACCATCAAAACGCTAATGCTTCGATTGCAACAAACACCAGCCGAAAGACTGATCCTACTTAAAGGAGCTCCCTTGCCAGTCGTCACACACCACTTGCAGACTGCAGTTTCGAGCTGTTGGCTCTCGTCAGTGCAAGGTAGGTATGCGATGACCGACATGAGAATCCTTTGACTATAGTACATCCCGGTATTTTTACAATAGCGACATGTAAAACAGCCAGCAGGCGCCATCCAGCGGTCCAGTGTCTGTTGCAATCGAAAAATAAATAGCCTGACTTGGCTTAGCATAGTTCAAATGTGCTTTTAGAGGACGGAATATTAAACATAATATTTTTAGTCGCAAACTCCTCTATAAATCCTTATTTTACTATAAGGAACCTAACCAGACTGCAACCAACAGCTACTCTCCGGGCTATGTGCCACGCCGAGCGCTGAATTACAAGTTACAAGCCTGGCGCGTTAAGTGTAATAATTGCATATTACCATCAAAACGCTAATGCTTCGATTGCTTTAAGTAGGATCAGTCTTTCGGCTGGTGTTTGTTGCAATCGAAGCATTAGCGTTTTGATGGTAATATGCAATTATTACACTTAACGCGCCAGGCTTGTAACTTGTAATTCAGCGCTCGGCGGGGCACATAGCCCGGAGAGTAGCTGTTGGTTGCAGTCTGGTTAGGTTCCTTATAGTAAAATAAGGATTTATAGAGGAGTTTGCGACTAAAAATATTATGTTTAATATTCCGCCCTCTAAAAGCACATTTGAACTATTAGTGAACTTGTTAAAATGGACAGCCTAAAGCTAATATATAAAATAAAACATGGACTATTGCAGACAGATATAGATCTTGTGAAAGATTGTGACATTCATAAATATTACACAAGAACAAATCAAAACTACTACATCATACCCTGTGTAAAAAACCAAAGTAGAAAAAAAATACATATCAAGCACTTCAGTGGTACAACGAACTGCCAGAAATAATCAAGTCCAAACCATCCTTACCTAGCTTCGTAAAATCACTGAAAAACTATCTAATTATACAAAGAATATAATACTATTAACTGTACCTTCCCCATACCTTTTTAACATGTTAATTTGTTATAGTAAATGTAGCATATTGTAATGTTGTAAATAGTATAGTAAGCATGTGTGTATGTAACTATATTATCCACTGTCTATTTACGTATGTGTTATTTAAACCCGCGCTGGATCTTTGTATCTATTTGGGTTCATATTAAAATTTAAGAAAAAAAAGGCAAGTTTTACGTTATTTTTTGGTCTTCCAATAAGATTAGATCGTTATTTTAGACAATATTTTGATTTATGTATTTATCTCAATAGCATGAAAATAGTCCATTAGTTCATAAGAAACTAAGAAAGAGTTTACGCTGTTATTACGATTTTGTTTTCCCTTACGTTTCGTACTGTCTTCATTAAATACACTTTGTTTCATTAAATTTGAATTTGTCTTTCAAATAAATTATAAAATGTTTAACGGCACTTTCCTCGAAAACGGTTAGAGTTATCAAGTTCTACCGAGTGTACCTTTTATACGTGGAAATGACACCCTCATCAGATTTTCTGGTCAGAAATACCACGTTTCGTAAAAAAAAAAATATATGAAAAAAATTCATTATCAGATACAGGTCCTGCGGCGCTCTCTATGATCTAACGTGATGCAATACATAAATTATTGTTTCTTAGAATAAAAAAAATCCACTAGCAAATTTGGCGAAGGTCAAGAGGCTGTTGAGTTATTGTAAAAAAACGAAAAACAATTTGAACTTTGACACCCTGTATCTTTTTCCACGGCAACATTTTACCAAAGCATATTTAGTTATATCCTCAAATTTTGGCCCAAAGAATCTGCCCCTGAACTATGGCTTATTATAAATGGTCCGTCCTGTATATGTTTCAATCATCCTACAGATAAACCATATTAGAAAAATATATTTTTTAATTTCTAAACTATTTTCTCATTTATCTTGATGTCTGACACACAAGACTGAATATTCGCAACCTTGTAATTCGATTAATAGTTTTTTGATATCTAAAAATACTTTAGACACTCGAATGATTTTTCCTATCTATGGTAATGGTTAGAAATTCAAGGCCATTGTGCTGCTAATTTTTGAAAACGTAACGTGCTGTTTAACTAAATGACTAACAATTATTTTTTATAAAAATGCATATCGTGTCTCAAATTAGTTGCTCATTAGAAGAAAGGAAACGCATATTTGAAAAAAATATGTTTATTTTGCAATATGCCACAGCCGACAGTCGATACACTGTGTTGAAAGCGGAATATGAAATATAAAATTAATGATTCATTGTTACTGTTTACGTGGAAAATAATACAAATAGAAAAAAATCATAATAACAACTAAGTATGTTTGTTTTGGTACAATACGCAATCACACAATCTTATGCAAAACATAATTTCTCATTCTTAATTGGTCGAACAATGCAGTCAATGTTAAGAATTAAATACTGAAGTAATTTTATTTCTGAACGAAGGGATTTGTGAAGTGTATAGGCTGTGATAGTTCAGCCCAAGGGTCAAATCTTGAGCCTTCTTGATGCAGTTTTCATGGATGATGTTTCCAGTAAGCTGAGTATTAGATAATTTCTTTTATACTTTGTTGATATTAAGGAATTGGCCAAATCATTCAGTTGCTGTGTAATAATTGCATATGACAATTAAGAGCGCTCCGGATATAAGCCGGGAAGACGGTGCAAATTACTCTCATATAAATTATTATTTTAAAAAACGGCTTACACTAAAAGACATTAAAAACATGTTACAATCTGGGACGATGAGAGAAAAAAAAGTATATATAAAAAAAAAAATTTTTTTCTTCTATTATCGATTTGCAAAAATAATTTGTATCGTCCCGCATAGGTATCATTAAAATAATCATTTTCCCTTTTGTAGAACTAAAATAAAATTAGCCCTAATGTCCTCAAATGCACAGAGAAATTTAAAGATTAGGTAGGTATAATAAATTTGTCCAATGTCATATTCTACTACATCTCTATCTCTCGCCTTCCAAGCACACCGTACATTCAGCTGCGTCATTTTATTGACGTGAAGTCATTTACAATTAAAATTGGAAGCATGTATGACTAATACACTCCGACCAACTCTTAAAGCATTTTCATTAATTGATGTAAAACCACAATATACAGTGTGTCTCACTTTTATCCACTACACCCCAATATCTCGGCCATTTGTTGATTGATTGTTGATTTAGATCAAATTTGGTATAAGCACTTCTTGTGTTTCATATTGTGAATAAAAAGTTATTTCTAAATTAAATACGCATACTATGAAGAAAGAAATTGGCAAAAATTAGGAATTTATATTAGCGATTGGGATAGGGTTTTTGCTTTTGCAGAATCTTGTTCGGCATGACCCCTGTATAAAAATTTTCGTTAAAGAATATCCATTCCTTAAAAAAAAATCATATCTAATATTTCAATATTAATTACCCTACTATTCGAGTTATTTATTGTCGGATATTTACATATGGTAGTCGTGTAATAATGACGCTAATTAAGCATTACGACACATTTTTTCTTTAAAGAGAATATCAAATAACTAAACTTTTATTTTTGTAGTCATTTTAACTTAAATAACACTTAAAATTGTTACTTAAACAAAAATATTTTAAAGTAAATATGAAATATAATCTTTCTCCACCAGTCCTCCATCAATTCTGATACATTTTTCAATTCTCTTATTAGTATATTTACATGAAGTATACAGGGTGTTCCACGACGAACTGCGGCCATCGATATTTCGAAAAGTAGACATCGGAAAATTTTGAAAATTTGGTAGTAAACTAATGTCGATGGGGGAAACTTGGCTAAAATATTTTCAAGATGGTGGCACTTCCGGTTATACCGGAAGTCGATACCAACTTGCTTATTTTAAATGGGACACCCTATATATTATTACATTTTTGGATTGTACGTAAAATTATAGGCCATTTTTGTGTATCATGTCCTATACCTAGGTCTCTCCGTTTTTGAGATATTTCAATTTTTATGTCAAAAATGACGTTTGCGGGCCCTAAAACAATTATCATTTTTTCCTATAAGGAAGCCTTTATTATCTAATTTGGATTCGATTCTTTGTTGAAAAAGACCTACTTTAATAGAGTATTTATAATATTTTGATAAGTATTAATACAAAGTGTTCAAAAAATAAGAATAAAGATGAAATTGAGAAAACTATCAAAAGTCAATTTTTTCAAATGGAAACTCCCAATTTTTATAATCTTATCTTATTCGCCATTAAAAATAAGGGTAAGTTTGTATGTAGATGTCTATTCCGAAAATTTTTAGTTTTCGAGATATTCCCAATTCAATATTTCTATATGGGTATTTTGTTGTGGATATTAAGTTAAATTACTCTTAGTTGGCTATGACGGCGTTGAGTGCTAAACAAATGTATGTAGCTGTCACTTACCATTTGACAAGTATCAATTATCATGCCGAGGCGCTTAAATTATACGCACGAGGATTACTTAAATTTGTTTATAATCTATGGAGAATGTAAGTTTTATCAAGAACGTGTGAAATATTTGCTAATAGATATCCAGATAAACAAAAACCGTCTCCGAACAGTATTAAACGAATAATGGAGAATTTCACAAATTTTGGCACCGTTAAGGCAACAGTTCATAAAATAAAATCAATTGTCGATGATGAAAATATCGAAATTGTTATTTTGGGATATTTTGCGGCATATCCTATGACATCCTTAAGACAAGTGGCCTTAAAACAGGAATCTCCAAGAACTCTTTCATAGAATTCTTTCGAAACACAAATTCCATTCCTATTCCATTTCTATGGTTCAACACCTAAAAGACACCGATTTGACCAGAAGAGTTCACTTTTGCGAATTTATTTTAACAATGTTACAAGGCGACTTTTGATTTTTGGACAACATAATTTGGACTGACGAGGCAAAATTTACGAAAAATAGACTTTTCAACAGACATAATTCCCACTTTTGGTGTGATTCAAATCCCCATGCCGTGAGATTGCGAAATTATTTAAAAACCTGGCATTTAATGTGTACTGTGCTGTGAGAAATGATGGAATCGTAAAACTTAATTTTTATGAAGAAAACTTAAATGGTAATGAATTAATACTTAAATAGTTTCTGTTTTTCAAATTACGTTTCAACCTTTTTTAGGTGAAAGATATTGGAATATATGACAAGATTTAGATAATGAATATTTGAACAATTTACCGCTAGCTGAATATTTTACCAACACGATGGCGCGCCACCACACAGCAGCTTCATAGTTAAACAACTTCTTGGAAGAAACTTTTTACGATAAGTGGATTGCTAACAATGGACCTTTTCTGTGGCCTCCTCGTTCTCCTGATCTGTCTGTCTTAGACTATTTTATACGGGGAACAATAAAAGATATGGTTTATTTTAATCCAGTCACAACAATGGAAGATTGTCGGGCAAGAGTAAGGAATGCTTTTGAAAGATTATCTCCAAGTTCTATTAGAGCGGCCACCCATGACGAACTAATCAAGAGGTGCGAAAAATGTTTGGAAGTTCAGGGTGGACACTTTGAACACTTATTAAAATAAAATATTTTCCTGAGTATAAGTAGTTATACTGTTAGTATTTTATGTAAGAACCTTTTGTATCTAAGTTACATTTGTTTAATTATTTTATGAACTGTTGCAGTGCCAAATTTTTTGAAATTCTCCATTATTCATTAAATACTCTTCGGAGACGGTTCTTGTTTCTCTGGATATCTATTAGCAAATATTTCACATGTTTTTGATAAAACTTTGTAACATTCTCCACAGATTATAAACAAATTTAAGTAATCCTCGTGTGCATAATTTAAGCGCCCCGGCATGATAATTAATACTTGTCAATTGGTAAGTGGCAGCTACATACATTTGTTTAGCACTCAACGCCGTCATAGCCAACTAAGAGTAATTTAACTTAATATCCATAACAAAATACCCATATAGAAATATTGAATTGGGAATATCTCGAAAACTAAAAATTTTCGGAATAGATATCCATATACAAACTTACCCTTATTTTTAATGGCGAATAAGATAAGATTATAAAAATTGGGGGTTTCCAATTGAAAAAATTGATTTTTTACAGTTTTCTCAATTTCATCTTTATTCTTATTTTTTAAACACTCTGTATTAATACTTATGAAAATATTATAAATACTCCATTAAAGTAGGTCTTTTTCAACAAAGAATCGAACCCAAATTAGATAATAAAGGCTTCCTTATAGGAAAAATTGATAATTCTTTTAGGGCCCGCAAACGTCATTTTTGACATAAAAATTGAAATATCTCAAAAACGGAGAGACCTAGGTATAGGACATGATACACAAAATCGGCCTAGAATTTTGCGTACAATCCAAAAATGTAATAATATATAGGGTGTCCCATTTAAAATAAGCAAGTTGGTATCGACTTCCGGTATAACCGGAAGTGCCACCATCTTGATGATATTTTAGCCGAGTTGCCCCCATCGACATTAGTTTACTACCAAATTTTCAAAATTTTCCGATGTCTACTTTTCGAGATATCAATCGCCGCAGTTCGTCGTGGGACACCCTGTATATTAGCCCATTAGACGTGGAAACTGCCCTTGGCTTGCTTGATGTTAATAAAAGTGCAGGTCCTGACAAAATTCCACCGCTCTTTTTAAAATCTTGTTCGAAATCACTCTTTCTACCACTCTTTCCCATATTTTCTTTATCCTTAAAAACAGGCACGTTTCCATTTTGTTGAAAAAGTTCATACGTAACTCCGATTTACAAATCCGGCAACAAATCTTTCATCAGCAACTATAGACCAGTGTGTAACCTATCTGCAATACCAAAACTATTTCATTTCAGTCATTAGTGGAAAAAAATATATCTGTCTGTTTAAGTAATGTCATCATTCCAGAGCAGCACGGATTCCTCCAAGGTCGTTCTGTAGATTCTAACTTGTATATCTACACCAATTTCATTGTTAAATCATTAGTAGAAAGTGCTGACGTTTATGCCATATACATGGATTTTAGTAAAACATTCGATAAGGTAAATCACTCTCTTCTTATAAAAAAACTTCATAGCATTGGACTTGGTCCTCCTTTATTATCGTGGATTCAGTCGTATCTCTCTGAGAGAACTCAACAATTTCTCGTTGACGGTTATACATCTGGAGTGCCTCAGGGTTCCCATATTGGTCCCTTATTGTTTAACTTGTTCATCAACGACATTGCTAAGTGTATCGAATGTAAATTTTTACTGTTTACGGATGACCTGAAAATATTTAGTAATATCTGTTCTCAGTTTGATTGTGCACAGATTCAAAAAGATATTCAAACAATTTATGCTTGGTGTGTTGTTAATGATATGATTCTTAATGTCGAGAAATGCTACTCCATGTTGTTTAGTCGCAGGCTGTCACCCATTAATTCTGACTAAAGCATTAACAATGTGAGATTACGTAATGTAACCACTGTGAAAGACTTAGGAGTTATATTTGATTCTAAACTTTCTTTCTCAGGGCATTTTGAAAAAATGATTGCGAAAGCAAATAAAATGTTGGGGTTTGTTAAAAGAATGGCTCAAGACTTTTCAAATCCTCGTGCGTTAACTACATTGTATATTTCTCTGGTTAGATCTGTTATGGAATACTCCAACATTGTTTGGTCAACTACAACGTATATATCAATAGGCTCGAATCTGTTCAAAATAAATTCATTCGATTCATGTGCTATAAACTTGGCACAAGGGGAATTTTTTTAAACTGCGACGAAACGAAATTATATTTGGATATCAATTCCTTACATACCAGGCGTCAATATTACGACGTTTGTTTCGCATTCAAAATTATCAACAATTACATCAGTTCTCCTGATTGCTTGGAGTCTATGTGTTTTAGAATACCATCTTTCAACACTAGAAATGTGTCCATTTTATCTATACCTTATTGTAGAACAACGTATGCAATGTTCAGTCCTGTAAATAGAATAAGTTCAACTGTGAACAAATTCTACAACGAACTTGATTTATTCAATAAATCTCTTTCGTAGCTTATTTTTATAGACTTTATATTGATGGTACCCCAAAAATTAAAATCCATAGGGGTGACATCTGGTGATCCAGGTGGCCACGCAATTAAAGGACTATTTCTTCCAAGTGTAATGAATATGTATACTTTCATTCCAGTTTAACTTATTTTAATTATGCATGGATCAAGTAGTTCAGTTTTAGATTAGTTCAATACCTGATTAGTTCTTTTTTTAACTTTTATTTCTGACTTCACCAGGCCGCAACTTGCGTGCCGTGTGCAAACCACGTGACCGTGATTTTTGGGTATAAAATAGCTAGCCAGAAACCAGTAAATTCAGAGCTCGGCTTTCACCTTTCTCGAGTGTATTGAACTGGGATAACCGGAAGATCAAGCTTCTCCGGCGCCGTGGCAGCCGCTGGCCAAGTATCTGTTAGGGAAGATTCGAGTGCATTGAACTGGACCTCCTCTCAGATTGATTCGAGATTTCTTTGTCGCGTCTGTTATGTCCTGGAACTTCGATTAGAGAATTGGGGTTACGACGACGTACATAGAGGAAATATGTTACACACTCTCTCTCTCTCCGATTACTATGATGTACTTATGTAATAACAAGATTGTCGCAACCTAAGCCATAAAAGATACGGCCACACTGTACATATAATTATTAGGAGAATAAATGTCTTATTTTGGATCTGGATTTTAATTAATATTAACATTGAACCCTGGAATAATCTCCAAACCAGCTACCCAGCAAAACAAGCATCACACAATCCAACGCATAGGGAAGTTGTTATACAGCCAATTTTTAACTATTACTGCATTATGAATGAAAGCCAAATCTAGTTGGAAATAGAGATTATGTTGTACGGCTAAAGGTAAATTTTGAACACCATATCAAAATTCATGTGTTAAAAAATGTAGGAATCTCACACTATTTAAAGTGTCATCAAAGAAAAATGGTTCAATCAAGGTCTCATCTAAAATTCCACACCAGACATTCCCTTTTTTTGAGTATTGCCGTTTACAATTTATTTATAACCCAATGTGGGTTTACCGTTGACCAATACCTTGAGTTTTGCCAGGAGACCACGCCATTTTTTGTTAAATTAGCCTCATCACTGAAAACAATTTGTTTCTAAAAATTTGTGTCATTTAAAAACAAACCTTCTGCCCAAAAGCAATCTCCTCCCTGCGTCTCCTTCTTCCACAGTGTGTAAAAACTTGGGCTTATATGGTTTTAAAATATGACATTTAAGGCGCCTCCAAATTTTATTTCTGTCTACATTCAAGTTGTATTTTTTGGCTCTAAGTTTGGATACATCTCCAGCTTTATTACTGTTTATTGTCTACAAACATTACAATATTAATTTTATTCTTAAGTTATTAGAAACTACCTACTCTTTTCCAGAATATTCAGTTTTGATCCTAGTATGACTTAAGCTAAACAACTAAATATTCTAGAGAGTAACATCACAATTTTATTCCTGTAAACAGTAAAATGTAAGTTCACTTTAAAGGGAGTAAAAAATTTAATTGGGATTTAGTGTGTATACGAGAACCAAGGGCCTCTAAAAATTTGTTGGCATTAGCCACCCCTCTACCACCCCCACCTTAAAGGGAGCAAAAAATTAAATTGGGATTTAGTGTGTATAAGACTTGGATATAAAATCTGGATGTGGAAATAGTGATTGTTTGTGCAGCGGTTTTTGAGATGGTTAGGATATTATCTAAAAAACAACCGTTTTGACTGAATCTATTACAATGTTTACACCATTTATCTTGGCCAAATCTATTACGAGAACCAAGGGCTTTTAAAACTTATTTTGGCGTTCGCCACCACCTCTAGCACCCCCATTGCCACCCCCACCCTATTATTAAAGGGAGTAAAATATTACATTGGGATTTAGTGTGTATAAGACTTGCATGCAAAATCTGGATGTGGAAGTAGTGATTCCTTGGGCAGCGGTTTTTTAAAATGGAAGGGGGTGCTTGTGGTACTTCATTTGAAAGATATATTCATTCTCTATCCAGCAATATCAACTTTTTTCGATTTCGTTCACTAGTTATCGAGAAAATCGATTTTGAAATTTCTAGTAGTCAGTATTCATTCATCATCATCGAGAAAGCGAGAAAGCCAAGGATTCTCGGATCTGGAGTATATGCGTGACATGTTAATGGCAAAGATGATTGACATTATTCAAGAAAACAATCCTTAGGTGAAATAATACTGACACTGTCAGTGCCTAGCCTCTCCGAATATTCGAAAGTTCAAATTGAGGCTGCCCAATAGACACATCTAGGATTATCGGCAAAATTCACTGACGGGTCGTTTAGATCAATTGGGTCTAAATCGGGGTATTTTGAGCATTGCCACAATTAATAACAGTAGTTCCTCGCATCAAGTGCTGATCGACAAACGCCATTTTCTTTCTGTATATTCAACTTCTTGTGAAAAATTACGAAATATTTTTTAAAGTATACCATGATTATTTTTACGTTATGGTAAAGTGACGGTAAAGTTGCACTTTTAGAATAGAGACCTGCCGCCTACTACGTGTTGCAAAGCCTAATGAACTAGATAATTGCTTAACAGAAGCGCCTTTATCTTTTATCGGTTCCTCGATGAATAACAAAAGCGCACTATTGTAAGTAGACTTAGAACAAATATTCCTCGGTCTATTATTAAATATTAATAATTTTCAATAAGTATTTTCTGTACAGGCACGCAGCAATCGTTTTATTTCGCCTTTATCACGTCTTATCTATTAAAGAAACTGTTATAATAAAACAATTGAAGTGCTGATGAGATTTCACCTATAAAAAGTTATTTAATGTAAACAAAATCGTACACAATTACACTCGATGCACCCTTAGCAGGTGTAGCTTCCGCTTTCGCCACCGTCTTGCCGAGTTAATCGTTCACGGAGAAATGTCAATCTGCATGATGACGTTATCGGATTTTTAATTTATTGTTGCATTGTTTCGACATGAGTGTATTACATCTAAAGTGCTGTGAGGAAGGTGGGAAGGATGCCAAGCACATCCATAAGGGTAAGAGGACACTTTTTATCAACCGAAATCATTTTGAATGCAATCCGGAAACAAGAAATTGTCTCTATTATTGTCCGATGCCTATGTGTAGGTATATTGCAGGGCTTGTACGGGGTCTACAGCGTGCGCAAATGCAAATTTTCAGCTAGCCGTGAATATTGAAACCGCCATCTTGAAAAAATGGCCAGCACAACGGTCTTTCAATTTATTATGCCGACCGTTGATAATAATAGGCTATTGATATTGCCTGAAAGTTATTTGTGGCATTCTACGAATATTTGTTCCTATTATTTGGGTTTTCTACCACATGTATTATTATCCTCTTCAAAAACAAATCACCGAATCTACAAAATAATAGAATTATTGGCAAAAGCCTCTGCGCCCGTGACGTTTACGTCAAAGGAATAGTCAGAGGTTATGTTTTGCAAATAATATAAATCGGAATAAACACAGAAATAATGTATTTTGCTGACGTTTCGGAAAGTAGTCTCTTTCCGTTTTCAAAGCTTTTTTGGAAGAACTCTTATTTTGCTGTGTATGTCAAATACACAGCTTTAAGATTCTGTTTATGTTATTTCCATAGATACTTACTACTTACACAGAACTGATGATATTTTCTTTTAGATAATGTTGAGTTTGTTAAGTTTTTCTTTTAACATTGGTAGCCAGGTTGTACAAATATCGAATTGTTCTGTAACTTTTTGTACAGAATCAAATTTCAAATCAAAATGGCTTATTTAAAAAAATAAAAAACAATTTTTTGTGCGAAAAGTATCCAAAAAAAACAATTTAAAAAAGCAAAAAATTCACTTTTTTTACTTTTTTGCCCATAGCTTTTTTTTAAGCAGAAATAGAAAAAGCTGATGAAATTTCCTTTATGGTGGTCTCAAAAAGTTTTTCGATTAAAATTAACCGAGATATAGTCGCTCAAACTTAGCCATTTTTTTCAATTTTTATCGCGTTTACATTGATATTGTTTTAAATCTTATTTTAACCTCTCCACAATAAAATTGTGAGGTTACTAAAATTGGTTCAAAAACGAAAATTGAGATAACATCAAATCTTTACGTTTTGAGGTCCTAGGAACCCAAAAAAGTGGTTTTTGAAAAATGTCTGTGTGTGTGTATGTGTGTTAGCACGATAGCGCCGAAACTACTGAACGGATTTGAATGAAACTTTGCGTGTGCGTTTCTTTAGTGTCCCAGAAGATCTGAAAAGGCTTTGGTTGAGATCGGATTACGTTTAGTGCCATTTTGACGCAACAAGTTGTTTATTTTATATTTACTTTCAATTTGCAATGGAACCATTGAAAAGCAGTTAAAATTCTGATTTCAACGATATACACTTCCACCCTTTCGATTTGGTTTCCGTGAAAAAAATTAAAAACAAAGCAAATATGGCATAGCTCGCATTTCCCATGACATGATCGATGCGCGTAGCTGTTACATCGTGAAACTCGTCACATCACGTGTCAATTGACGTGTGAGGGTTTCTTCACTGCTCTAGAAGTAGAGCGGATTACGTTTAGTGCCGTTTTTAAATATATATACAGACAAATCGAAGAATTAAACTACAAATATTCCTCTAAAATCTAGTAAAATTACTGAAATGCTAATGTTTGATTTAACAAAGACAGCCGCGAGCTATCGGATTGCAATGAGCAAATTTTGATGATTGTCATTGTCATCGTTTGTCATCCGATAACGTTGGTGTCATGTCATGTTAATAAGATTTCGGCACATTTGTAACTTTTAGTGGATGGTCACAAACTTTAAAGGTAGATGTAACAATATCAATATCATATGCTTTCTGTACCTTCGTTAGTGAATTTATTATAGATTAGGTATCACTTTACCAATTTTCAGTTTGGTGCTTTACAAATCTGTAGTATTTAGGGATAACTAGACTTTCTTAGCCATTCAAGTGATGTTAAAGTTGTTAATATCCTAATAGTATATTATTCAACGAGCGATAATGTAGGTAATAACTCGCATAGATGATTGTAAATTCATTAAGTTGAGGGTTTTTTAGTGCCCCAGAAGATCTGAAAAGGTTTTAAATGAGATCGGATTACGTTTAGTGCCGTTTTGTTACACAATTTAATGCTCTTTTCGGCTTCAAAGATCCACCGAGTGGGGAGGTTCCAGCCGCTTCCAGTAGCTGCCGATTTTTTATTATTGATTTTTAGTGGAGTAAAATTAGATTTTTCAGAGAAAATTTTACATGGAGCGACATAAAAAAATAAGTTTGTTTTAGTGAAACTAAGAATACCCACAGTTTTCGCTTCGAGTAGGTGGGGGAACCCTTTTTTTCGCGAAAAAGGAGTAAATTGGTCATTTTTATGTATTTCACGTATGCTCACACAAGTATACGTGTAATTATTCATTATAAAAATTACAATATTAACAATAAAAAGTGCTTGTGAGCAGGTATTAAATATTTAAATAAAAAAAAAACTCTTGAAGGTAATATAAATTTTTTTTCGAATATTCACTTGATTTTTATTACATTTTTTACAATATTGGTTATTATTTTATTTTCTTCATGTTTTCTTTTTCTAGTAGTTCATCGCTTGCAATTTGTATACAGATTTTTCGCTGCGGCGGGAACGTACAGGCAGACGTTTTCGCGTTCTTTTTCGGGGAAGAAAGTGACTTGGCGATTATTTTTTTCTTCCCCCGATAGACACTCAGGACCTAAGGACTGTGTCCAAATTTCAAATCGCTAGGTTGATTAGGGGGGAAGGGTAAACGTAAGTGAAATTAGAACTGGTGTTTCCGCACATCGCGCAGCAAACGTGAGATTGTGTACTACTTTGAGTTGAATTGGTTGCGAAATAACCAATTTATTGTTGTTATTATTTTTAGAAATAGACATTTTTCGCCAGGAAGGAAGGGGGTGGGGGAGATTTTTTTGCCATCGAATATGGAATTTCTTTCCCTTTGATTTGAGCCCGACCAGATTGCGATTGGATGATTAGGTGGGGAGATGGGGGCCGCAAAGTTTTTGCCCTGGGAGTGGGGGACACATGCACGAGCAGAGTGGGACGTGTATTTGTGAGAGAAGTGGGAGCGCTAGACTCCTCCTCCGGCATCTCCCTGCACGGCCGCGGCTGCTGAATTGCCGCCCTCGTTTTTATAAATATATCACATTTAAACTTGATAAAAAACGTTTCCTTTAAGCCCTTTCTGCTAAAATGCACTGCAATAATTCGATATGTCAGTATTTTGCTTAAGGATCTGCGTACCTAACAAAACAAGCCACAGCCGTTGTTACTATCATTTTTGGCAACTCTCGAAATCAACTTTTCATTCCTCTAATTCAGTTACAAATATTCACATCACAGTATCGTCTTTCATTGATTTCAAAACTATTGGTTTCTGTTTTCAATCTCCTCTTTACGAAGTCCTTCGTTAAAATTTTTGTAATAGAACTAACTCTATTTAGATTGTCTGTATTCCATTAATTATTAAGATAAAATGCTCATCCCATCGTTTAGCACAAAAATAATTCAACTTAACAATTTAACTTGGTTCTTAGTGCGATTTCTGAGTCAGAATGACACTGTTTTGGTGTTAATCGTAATGTCGCTGTGACTAAGAACAAGGTAATTTATATATTTATAGCGTAAAGTGGAATTTTAAAGCATAATTGTTCAATTTGAAGGAAATTAAATTATTCGAACGAAATTGGTAAACGTTACAATTAGATGCTGCAGAATACGAAACTATTTTAAGTACTTAAACTAGTGCCAGAGAAAATATGACTATTTGCGTTACACGCACTAAATATTCCAGTATAAACATGTAAAGTTGGGGAAGAGTCGGGAACCGAAAAGAAGGCAGAACAATCAGAATATGAAACAAACTGAATAATTGGATGAAATTAGAAACATTCTTTCTTATTATTTGGGGTTTCTACCACATGTATTATTATCCTCTTTTTATTTTGCTGTGTATGTCAAATACACAGCTTTAATATTCTGTTTATGTTATTTCCATAGATACTTACTACTTACACAGAACATAGAACTGATGATATTTTCTTTTAGATAATGTTGACTTTGTTAAGTTCTTCTTTTAACATTGGTAGCCAGGTTGTACAAATATCTACAGAACAATTCGATACGCACTTATCTTCATTTAATAAGATTATTGCTGATTATTTAATTTTTCTTTTTTTGGTATCTGCTTCTTTTGTTAAAATTTTTGCCGAGTCCCAGTTTATTCTATGTCCGTTTTCCCAAGCATGTTCACAAATCTTTGATTTCTGAATTTCATTCTTTCTAATGTAATTTTTGTGCTCATCCAACCTCACACTGAAAGGTCTGGATGACTCACCCACATAACATTTATCACATTCGCACGGGATATTGTAAATTCAGTTTTTTGAATATCAGTAATATCAGAATAACAGTATCGAATTAGAAACGTTTAAAGAAAAAGCAACCTTAATTAAAGGTAGCAGTCAAAGATAGTTTACTATTAGTTGAATATTTTAAGAAAATGTGATCTAAGCATGTTTCACTTTCATGTATAACACGGGCAGGGTTTACAGTATACGGTATAAATCCATAATCTGCAAGTAATGTAAGGTATTTGTTTACATTTACATCATTTTCATTCATTCATTCAACAAATAATCGAATTTAGTTATTTTCTACATAAACTTCTAATTCCACGTTTAACAAAAGCATTAAGAAAAACAGTTTGAGTTGTACTATACTTACTTCTAAAGCTAAACTGATAGCATTTTAATACAACAAAAAAGGCGATAAGGAAAGCGTCGTAAACTACCGCGGTATATCAATCCCACCAAATTTCTCTAAGATTATTGAGAAAACAGTTTATAACAGAATGGCTTCTTTTTTTACTAAATATAAAATAATTAAAGATTGTCAGTTCGACTTTATGCCTCATTGTTCAACAGAGCAGGCTATCTATCAGTCACTAACCAAATTATTACAACGCTTGATTCAAATTTGAAGGTGGCCTGCTCGTATTTCGACATGTCAAGAGCCTTCGACACAATTGATTATGCCATTTTGTTGGATAAATTAAATAGTTACGGTGTTCGAGGTACATGTAACAAACTACTCCAGTCGTAGATCACAAGTCACTGCACTAACAACTTTCAAGGATAGAGTACTTCAAACTGTTTTTTCAGAAAACAAAAACTTGTATACTTAGGGCGTACCTCAGGGATCTATACTTGGGCCCCTTTTATTTATTTTGTATTATTATTATTATTATTATTATTATTATTAGCCGTTACTCGAGTCCGAGTATAAAAATGTTACAGTCGATAAATTGTGTACAATAAAAAACAAGTAAAAGGTGTAGTCTATTGTAATTCCCATTCATCTACGGTGCACACGACTATGGCTATAGAGGCCAATTCGGGAGAGCACATGTCGACCGCAGTCAGGACAAACATTGACCTGGTTAGGTCTTGGATTCGGCCTTCTTGCAGCAACATTTCCTTGATAGCTGGCCACAACCCCTCGCCATTCGGTTCTGTCCGCTGCAAGTTGTTCCCATTGCTCGTCTGCAATATCGCAGGATTTTAGATTTTCATGGAAAGCGTCTTTGAATCTCTTTCGTTGACCGCCACGCCTTCTTCTACCGCTTAACAATTCACCATAAAGTGTACATTTAGGAAGGCGGTTATCATGCATACGATGAACGTGACCTGCCCATCTTAGGCGTGCTCTTGAAATAAGCACCTCAATTGGAAGGCTATTTGCTCTCGTGAGTACTTCCACGTTTGATATGTGATGGAACCAACGGATTTTCATCATACTTCTGAGGTGTCTTTGCTGAAAACGTTTATTTTGTATACCAATGATTTAAAAGACTTAATTAATATAGATTTTATATATCAATATGCTGATGATAACTCCTGCGTTGCAACTGAAGAATCCTTAGTGGTTTGTGCAAGTAAACTTACCACAATATCCTGAAATATGTCTAAATATTGTAGTTCGAATGCCTTATACTTAAATGCAAATAAGACTACTTTTGTTATGTTTTCTCCAACTACTGATCTTGATTATTCCTTGTAAGTTAAATTAAATGGTTCTTCAATCACACAAACGGAAAATGTAAACTTTCTTGATATAACGCTAGATAGTAAGTTAAATTGTGAAGCTTATACTAATACTTTAATATCAAGAAATAATTCGTCATGTTACCTTAAATGTTTGTTTTGTTTCTTAAAATGTTTTCTTAACCGCCTCTCAAGTTACCGAAGCAACCCCCTGGAAGATCTCAAGGATCTTGTGCTAGGTAAAGAGAGAGGCCCTACAGTTTAATGTGGACTCCGAGCCAATCTTGGGGCAATTTTTTTAATGATAAATTGTTTCGCCTTGCGGGAATCGAAGCCACTTCGCTAGGCAACTTAGTTTGCTAGCCAGACGCTTTAACACACTGAGCTATCGTCCCGCGTTATTATTTTTTTTGTTGAAATAGGCTTAAAATGTCATGAAACGTCGAAGTTTTAAATTTCAGCAAAAAAAAATTTCCTGACTGTCGGTCTGTCTGTGTGTAACTCTGGAACCGTTTATGATATTGACTTGAAATTTGGTACACTTATGTATTGTAACGAGATCTGGAACTAGATTATATTTTGATCTAATTCCGTTGAAGGGTTCGGGGTAAATGGGGTAAATAAGGGTAAATAGGCAAAGCAAGCAGATAAGAGTCCATAAAATTGCAACTGAATGTACGAAGAGTCAAGGTCTCAAAAATTTTTTTGGCTTCACCCACCACCCCACCTCCACTGTCACCCCCAGACTATTATGAAAGGGAATGAAAAGAATTAGAATGTAATTTAGTGTGCATACCAGAACAAAACGTCTCAAAAAGTTTTTCTGGCGTTAGCTATTCCCTCTATCACTCCCATTGCCACCCCCATCCCATTAATAAAATGAGTAAAAAATTAAATTAGGATTTAGTGTGTATACGAGAACCAAGAGACTTTAAATTTTTTTGGCATCAGCCACCTCCTCTACCACCCCCATTACCACCCCACCCTATAAATAAATAAATAAACGCCACAGAAATTAGACAACCCCCAATTCCAGAAGCCAGGGCTTGTGCGGAAGGGGGTTACACATTATTAAAGGGAGTAAAAAATTAAATTGGGATTTAGTGTGTGTACGAGTACCAAGGGCCTTTAAAATTTATTTTGGCATTAGTTACCCCTTCCACCACCCCCATTGCCACTCCCACCCTATTGTTTAAGGGAATAAAAAATTAAATTGTGATTTAGTGGGTATACGAGAATCAAGGGCTTCTAATTTATTTTTACATTTGCCACCCCCTCTATCACCCCCACTCCCCCCAATAAAGGGAACAAAATATTACATTGGGATTTAGTGTGTATAAGACTTGGCTACAAAATCTGGATATGGAAGTAGTGATTCCTTGGGCAGCGGTTTTATGAAAAAAGTCCATGTTATAACGCTATCAAAGCCTACAATGCCTTACCACAAGAATTAAAATCTGTTAATAACATTCATTCCTTCAAAAATCAACTTAAATTGTATTTACTTTTTTTTTATACATTTATTTAACGTCGGCCTATTTCCGCTACTGACGCCTAACACCGACGCCTGTAGACGAGCTACCCCCAACCAGGAATTTTGCTGAACCTCTTCCCTTAAGAAGAGTAAGGATCTTTTACTGCCTAACATTTAATGGACAAGGGACCGACGGCTTTACATCCCCTCCGAAGGATGGTATATCCCCTATACAACCCTCGCCTAAGGTTGTATAGCTTCCGCGCATACACTGATATACAAGCCGCTGGAAAATGTGTGAGGCGAGGACTCGGTCTTCGTTGGGACGGTCACCCATCCAACTACTAACCGCGCCTTACGTTGCTTTACATCGCATATCGAAGTATGTACATAGTAAAGACGCACCCACGCTCGCCCCATTGTATTTACTTGAAAATACATTTTACTCTTACAATGATTTTTTAAACGCATAAAACTTTTGTTAGTAAATTTTAATAGTGCAACTGATTATCGTATTTTCTACAGCTTTAGTTTTAGGACTATTTAGTTGTGTGATTTCTTTTTGCCGCTCTCCTTGTTTTCATATATTTTATACATGGTATTGTAATAACTCTTAATATTTAACCACCCTGACAATGCTAATGTCTTTTTTTTAGGATTTATAGCAATAACGTTTATTCTATTCTATTTTCGAAAAAAGCATCATCCATCTAATTTAGAAAAGTTACTATGTATTTGCATTTCTTTTATGTGAATACTGTATATTATACACTCTAAACTGTTAAAATCCCAATAATATACCAGGAGATAAAATATAATACAAAAGAAAATGCCCCCAATTAACTATCAGGCAATATTTAAACTTTGTAGACATTTTAGCTGTTGAGAAACAATTTTAATAATATTCGTGTGGGATATCGAACTGTTTTTTAAGTATTGATAAATTCTTAAAATCAATAAAAACAGGATTACTTTCAGCGATATTTTCTAAATCTAACAAATACATTGATGTATGGCTATTAAAAAAAATACTGTCAATAAAAAAAATTATACTTTATTACAACAAACAATATCATTAAACAAATAACCACTGTCTGTAACGTTATCAAGTGAGCCAGGAAAAAGTTATTATTGTTATCTTACTAGTATAAACGTATGTATACTTTCGAATGTTTTGCCAGTGTTTTGCATCCAATTAGTTTTGTAAAACTAACCTACAAGCAATAATTGACTTATTGACACGAAGCAAGCAGAAAGATATACACTTCCAACATTATTTGCTAGAGAGATCATAAACAAATCACAGTTAGATAACAAATAAATATATACCTACATCCTACATCAACTTTTATGGTTATTACGGCTGGAATCTTGATTTAATAAAAATAATCTGATTCATTTCTTTATGAGTGCTTAAGAGATTAATAATTTAGTATAAGAATGCAATTGAGAAAGATTTTGATATGATTTAAATTTAAATAATTTCTTGAAAGTCATCGCAAAGTTTTATAATCGCAACCTTATTTTACTTCCACGTCCAGTGGAAGTATAATAACGTATATAATAGGCTTTCTTCTTTGCATTTTTGCCTTGACATAGCCATAATTTTTAAAATTTTCCAGTATGCGTTTTACAGTGTTTTGTGACGGTTTCCGTTTTTCTGGATATCGAGTAGCAAATGTGCAGCAAGTTCTTGATATTACTTTATCACATTCTCCATAAATAATAAACAAATTTAAAAAGTCTTTGTGGGTGTAATTTAAACGTGCTGGCATTTTTTGACATAAGACAATGACTGATTGTTTCTAATCATGGCTATTTTGATGAAATGATTACAACAAATTCATGAATTTCTAATAAAATCGCAAATATTTCAAAAAGTTGTAACTTTAACCCCCACAATGCTAATATCAGAAAAAAGGGAATTCAATTTTACACAACTTGACGTAAAAAATACAGGGTGTTCCATTTGACCTAAACAAGTCTTCGCGGTTTGAAGTTGACAAAATGTAACGCGAAAAACGGAACACTTGGTATGATATTATTAAATTTATTTCAGTTGCAGAACGTAGTTCTCCTTGTGTTCTTTTTATGTGACAAGAAGCAAATGAGGATCTTTTACACGAAGACAGTTATAACGGTTCTTGCAAACCGTTGCACCTGTCAAATTTTCTATAAAATGTCAAATATCTCTGAAACGGCTAGGTTTATACATATTTTCGACTCCGAATTTTATGCTCTTTTCGAAAACCCTAAAATATATAGGGTGTTCCATTTGAAATAAGCAAGTTGGTCTCGACTTCCAGTATAAGCGAAAGTGCCAGCTACTTGTAATTATTTTAGTTGGATTGGCCACACATACATTAGTAATTATCTAAATTTTCAAAATTTTCTGATGCGTACTTTTCTCTATATCGATCGATTCATTTCCCGGTGAGACGCCCTGTATAATAAGTGCCACAAAGCTACCTTGAGCAACTCTAAATATCTATGTACCATTTATGTATATCCTCGTGTTTTGCAAATGTTTGTTTTTTCAGGACCGACCTTTGGCTGCAGACATGTACAGATGATATTATACTTCTTACTAATGTCATATACATATTGCATGAGGACTGTCCTTTCCGTGGCAATTGTAGCCATGAACGACAACAGCACTTCAATAAACGCTGATGTGCCTGTAAGTATAACACGATCTGGTTGACTTTAATTGAAAATTCATTTTATTTTCTGCTATCACCGAATATTTATTTTAAATAACTAGTAAAGCACAGGCCAAAAGATGTGTTTGAAATAATTTGCGAATGTTCTGCTAAATAGATTTATAGTATTCTATAAATTTTACAAAACTTAGTTTTTGTAGCTTAGCAGCTTCACGTTTTGTGATTGATCTGGAGGGAAATCTATCACAGATTAGGGTTAAGTGGAAGAATAGTCCTGTGACTAAACTTCGCCCTTTATGAACCTTTCATAATAAAGACCTTTATTATTATTATTATTATTATTATTATTATTATTATTCCGACTTGGCTTTTCATCGTAAACTAACTAACATTCAACAGAATATTAATGTAGACCAAATACAGGATACCACTAAAAGTACCTATAGGTTTTGTTTCAAAAGACGCCCCATCGCCTTCGAATCTATTCCCACTTTAAGGTTCAATCTTGAAGGTTCTTTGCTCGTAAACTTTGAATATAAATACACCTTTGCATATGATATATTATTTTGCCTTATGTTTTCCAGACATATAGTTGGGACAACCAAAGTGTAGTACTATCAGCATTCTTCTGGGGTTACGTAATACTCCAACTACCAGCGGCCCAACTAGGGAAAAAGTTCGGCGCAAAGTGGCTTCTAGTGTGCTGTACAACAGTAGACTCATTGGCGTGCCTGTTAATCCCGAAGAGTGCGGAATATTTTGGGGCTACAGGGGTAATGCTTTGCAGATTCCTTCAAGGACTTGCGCAAGGATGCATATCACCCTTACTGCATACGCTGTTAGGTTATTGGGCGCCTCCGTGTGAGAGATCAGTAATTGGAACATTTTCTTACGCAGGTAAGGGATGTTTAATGATACTTAACAATGCTTAGGCGCAATCATGATGTTGGTTTGCAAAATTGTCGCCAAAAAAATGGTTTGTATAAAACTGAAGATAATTGTTGAGTTCCTCTATGGCCTATTTTAAAACTTCTACTCTTTACAATATACAGTTTGGAAATACCATCTTGCATCACATTTTTATGCAAATGATGGCTACATATACTTGTATATTCTACTTCTACAGCCCAGGTGATATACAGGGTGTCTCACGACGAACTGCGGCGATCGATATCTCGAAAAGTAGACATCGGAAAATTTTGAAAATTTGGTAGTAAACTAATGTCGATGGTGGCACTTCCGGTTATACCGGAAGTCGATACCAACTTGCTTATTTTAAATGGAACACCCTATATATTATTACATTATATGTTTTCGGGTACCTCGTATAGAAAGTAGAAATCGTGAAACTTTTTATCGCGTTACCCCTCGGATTAATCTATTAAAAACTTCACCCATATATTTTATGTGTAAAAATTATAATTCGCTGCAAAATGAGCTTGATATATTTAATTGTAGCCTTGCCTCGATAAAAAATCTATTATCTGTGTAACATGAATATTAGTGTATAATAAGCTTAATACTATTTGTATGATAATTGTATCTTCTCTTTTCTCTGTCTTTTTCACCTATTCTGTTTTCTATAACTCTACATTCTGTTTATTGTATTTATTATATTCTACTGATCTGTAGTATATTTGTACCTTATATACATTATTATTGTAATTGTTCCCACCCTGTAACTGGTTACCTGTTGGGTGGTTGTATCTAATAAATAAATAAATTTTTGGATTGTACGCAAAATTCTAGGCCGATTTTGTGATCATGTGCTATACCTAGGTCTCTGCGTTTTTGAGATATTTCAATTTTTATGTCAAAAATGGTGTTTGCGAGCCCTAAAAGAATTATCAATTTCTCCTATAAGGAAGCCTTTATTATCTAATGTGGGTTCGATTCTTTGTTGAAAAAGACCTACTTTAATAGAGTTTTTATAATATTTTGATAAGTATTAATACAGAGTGTTCAAAAAATAGGAATAAAGATGAAATTGAGAAAACTGTCAAAAATCAATTTTTTCAAATGGAAACCCCCAATTTTTATAATCTTATCTTATTCGCCATTAAAAATAAGGGTAAGTTTGTAATGGATGTCTATTCCGAAAATTTTTAGTTTTCGAGATATTCCCAATTCAATATTTCTATATGGGGATTTTGCAATGGATTTTAAGTTCAATTACTGTTAGTTGGCTATGACGGCGTTGAGTGCTAAACAAATGTGTGTAGCTGTCAGTTACCAATTGACAAGTATTAATTATCATGCTGGGGCGCTTATATTATGCACACAAGGATTACTTAAATTTGTTTATAATCTATGGAGAATGTTACAAAATTTTATCAAAAACATGTGAAATATTTGCTAATAGATATCCAGAGAAACAAAAACCGTCTCTGGACAGTATTTAATGAATAATGGAGAATTTCAAAAAATTTGGCACTGCAACAGTTCATAAAATAATTAAACAAATATAACTTAGATACAAAAGGTTCTTACATAAAATACTAACAGTATAACTATTTATACTCAGGAAAATATTTTATTTTAATAAGTGTCAAAGTGTCCACCCTAAACTTCCAAACATTTTTCGCACCTCTTGATTAGTTCGTCATGGGTGGCCGCTCTAATAGAACCTGGAGATAATCTTTCAAAAGCATTCCTTACTCTTGCCTGACAATCTTCCATTGTTGTGACTGGATTAAAATAAACCATATCTTTTATTGTTCCCCATATAAAATAGTCTAAGACAGACAGATCAGGAGAACGGGGAGGCCACAGAAAAGGTCCATTGTTAGCAATCCACTTATCGTAAAAAGTTTCTTCCAAGAAGTTGTTAACTATGAAGCTGATGTGTGGTGGCGCGCCATCGTGTTGGTAAAATATTTGCCTATGTTCAGCTAGCGGTAAATTATTCAAATATTCATTATCTAAATCTTATAATATATTCAAATATCTTTCACCTAAAAAAAAGTTGATACGTAATTTGAAAAACAGAAACTATTTAAGTATTAATTCATTACCATTTAAGTTTTCTTCATAAAAATCAAGTTTTACGACTCCATCATTTCTCACAGCACAGTACACATTAAATTGCCAGGTTTCTTGATAATTTCACAATCTCACGGCATGGGGATTTGAATTACACCAAAAGTGGGAATTATGTCTGTTGAAAAGTCAATTTTTCGTAAATTTTGCCTCGTCAGTCCAAATTATGTTGTCCAAGAGTCGAAAGTCGCCTTGTAACATTGTTAAAATAAATTCGCAAAAGTGAACTCTTCTGGTCAAATCGGTGTCCTTTAGGTGTTGAACCATAGAAATGGAATAGGGATGGAATTTGTGTTTCAAAAGAATTCTATGAATAGAGTTCTTGGAGATTCCTGTTTGTAAGGTCTTAAGGATGTCATAGGATATGCCGCAAAATATCCCAAAATAGCAATTTCGATATTTTCATCATCGACAATTGGTTTTATTTTATGAACTGTTGCCTTAACGGTGCCAAAATTTTTGAAATTCTCCATTATTCGTTTAATACTGTTCGGAGACGGTTTTTGTTTATCTGGATATCTATTAGCAAATATTTCACACGTTCTTGATAAAACTTTGTTACATTCTACATAGATTATAAACAAATTTAAGTAATCCTCATGCATATAATTTAAGCGCCCCGGCATGATAACTGATATTTGTCAAATGGTAAGTGACAGCTACATACATTTGTTTAACACTCAACGCCGTCATAGCCAACTAACAGTAATTGAACTTAAAATCCATAGCAAAATCCCCATATAGAAATATTGAATTGGGAATATCTCGAAAACTAAAAATTTTCGGAATAGACATCCATATACAAACTTACCCTTATTTTTAATGGCGAATAAGATAAGATTATAAAAATTGGAGGTTTCCATTTGAAAAAATTGATTTTTGACAGTTTTTCTCAATTTCATCTTTATTCTTATTTTTTGAACACTCTGTATTAATACTTATCAAAATATTATAAAAACTCTATTAAAGTAGGTCTTTTTCAACAAAGAATCGAACCCAAATTAGATAATAAAGGCTTCCTTATAGGAAAAATTGATAATTCTTTTAGGGCCCGCAAACGTCATTTTTGACATAAAAATTGAAATATCTCAAAAACGGAGAGACCTAAGTATAGGATATGATACACAAAACCGGCCTAGAATTTTGCGTATAATCCAAAAATGTAATAATATATAGGGTGTCCCATTTAAAAGAAGCAAGTTGGTAGCGACTTCCCGTATAACCGGAAGCGCCACCATCTTGAAAATATTTTAGCCGAGTTGCTCCCATCGAAATTAGTTCACTACCAAATTTTCAAAATTTTCCGTTCGAGATATCGATCGCCGCAGTTCGTCGTGGGACACCCTGTAGACATTTTCACTGAAATACAACAAACTTTGATCTTTGTGCTCCCGAAATGTTACCTATTGGCTTATTCTTCTCAATTATCACGTTATCAATTCTTTTTACTGACTATTAACCTTACTCCTTACACTAAGTGTTAGTATTTTTATATACATTATATATTCTTACAGGGTCTGTCTTCGGGAACATAGTGTCGCTGCCAGTGACGGGAATTATTTGTTCAACGTGGGTCGGATGGCCGGTGGCTTTCTACTTATTTGGAGCGCTGGGATTAAAGTGGGTATTGCTGTGGTCCTTCTTGGGTGCAAATAGTCCTGGGTGTCATAAAGGAATAACATCCTGTGAAAAAGTGTACATCGAATCCAGTCTAGGACACGAAACCCACAAGGTAATAGCTGATACCAATATATTTCTCACTAGACTATGATACGTTGACAAAAATGTTTTTATTTAATGGAGATCTTCAAACAAGTCTTGTCTTAAAACATAATATTTTTAGTCGCAAACTCCTCTATAAAATCCTTATTTTTCTATAAGGAACGTAACCAGACTGCAACCAACAGCTACTCTCTGGGCTATGTGCCCCGCCGAGCGCTGAATTACAAGTTACAAGTCTGGCGCGTTGTTATTCAGCGCTCGGCGGGGCACATATCCCGGAGAGTAGCTGTTGGTTGCAGTCTGGTTACGTTCCTTATAGTAAAATAAGGATTTTATAGAGGAGTTTGCGACTAAAAATATTATGTTTTAATATTCCGCCCTCTAAAGAACATTTGAACTAAGTCTTGTCTTATTCAGACATTTAATTTTGTTCCTCTAACCTCTGTACCCACATTCCTTTTTCGTGTGTGTTTTCTCCAAAAGTATGTTATATATTTTTATATATAAAAAAACATTCAGGGATGTCCACAAACTCAAATTAAACGGCTATGCGCTTGTTTCATTTAATTGCTTTGCAAGTAACTGACAGTATTTAAAAAAATATGTAATTCCAACTTAACTTACAATTTTTCAGATTCATCACACTCCATGGAAGGCGATTCTGACCTCACTGCCATTTTGGGCAGTTACGTTCGCGTTCATAGGAGCTAACTGGGGTAGCTCGGTATTGCTAACACAGACTCCTACGTACCTGAACAAAATATTGAAATACGATATTAAATCGGTAAGGAATGATAGTTTCTATTAAAAAAAAAATTAAGAACTTGTTTTTTTTAGAACAGTTTACTATCAGCTGCGCCATACCTACTGATGTGGATGGGCACCCTAGTTTTTAGCCCTTTATGTGATATTATAATAAATAGGGGCATTGTGTCTCGAGGTGCTGCAAGAAAAATATTTAATAGCATAGGTAAGTGATGTAAGGTTAATGGGGGGTAGCTATTATATCCTTCGCGGAAGACTCTATTGAATGTGTCAGGAATTTTTCTAAAACAGTAAATATCTCTGGTATATTAAAAATGTTCGTGTACTTGCGTTAGTTCCTCATATTTGTTCCTTTATTTCGATTATTATTGAAAATAGAAAAAATGTTTCGTATAGTATAGTAAGTTGTAGGATATTACCTATATTTTATTGAAACGTGATAAAAAAAACAATAGAATGTATAGGTCACGTGATACGAAATAAATATATATTTTTAAAATGGAATGTATATTATTGCATTTTCGAGAAGCCCTTTTCCCCCTGATTTCAAATATGCAATAATGTATAGGTCTATCTTAAATACTTCTTGACATATTTGACATTCAAAATGCAAATGAGTAGCCTTATTGCAAGAAGAGTGAGCCATGCGTGTCAACACAAAGTGAAACAGAAAAAACAAGGTAGGCCTCGAAAATAATTATTTTATTATTTATTCAATTTTGACATTTCAAACCGTCATTATTAACATTTATTTAATCAAAATGGGTTGTAGTGAGGCTGAGAAGGTCTAAATATTTTTCCTTTACGTGAAAAATAATAAAAATAAGTGTGCCGCAAGAAGAGAATACATTACGTTGTATCCCAATCGAACGATTCCTAGTGTAAACACGTTTTTGAATGTTTAACGTCATGTAAATAGGACTCATAGTTTTTCAAGAAAACGACGTAACGTTACAGCAAACAAGGAAGAAGATCTAGATATGTTGTTATATTTTGAAGGTAAAAAAATAATTTATTATAAGATTTATGCCTTATTTTAATATTTGTTTTGAAAAATTCGGTTAATAGTTTATTAAATGCTTGTCGTGAAATGGAAAAAAGTTATTCCAACATTCAAAGAACTTTGAAAAAGCATCAATATAGGTCTTACAAAATATTACCAGTCCAGGAACTGAATGAAGACTAAAAACGTAGAACATTGGAGTTTTGTCAGATCATGCTCCATGAATTAGATGAAAATCCTGATTTTTTTTAAAAGAAATTATGTAGAGAAATAAGTCAAGTTGTTCCACGGCGGGAGTTTTTAATAGAAAAAACAGAGTTCCTGGGAGAATAAAAACAAAAGACAGAGACAGGTCAAGCAAGTAAAATATTCAGGTAGAAAATCAATCCACGTTTGGTGCGGAATTTTTCAAAACAAAGTAGTTGGGCTTAGATATTATGATTTTACTTTGACACGACAAACATATCTCGAAATAATTCTACCAGAGTTAGATCGTCTATTCAAGAATTCCCTATGAACGTGTTGTCTCGAAATGACCAAGACGGAGCGAGAACATTTAAATAATCAATTTCCCATTTGGATAGGCAATGCTGGGACCATTCGATGGCCACCAAATAGCCCGATTTGACGCCATTAGATAACTTTCTATGGAGGTTTTTAAAAGACAAAGTCAATTTTAATCATAACCAGAATCTTCAGGCAATTAAAGCAAAAATTCAAGAAGAAATTAACAACTTAAACAGAAACCATAATAACGCTATTTGTAATATTTTCCTAAACTTAAGAAGACGCTATGAGCTTTGCATTGAAAATAATGGTGGCCACTTTAAACAATTTCTTTAATTGATTACTTATGTAGTATTATTTTATTAAAAAGGTTTTCTTTTGCTTTGTTAAATCTGTTTTTTAATAAATTAAATATGAAGTTAATTCTGTAGAAAAAAAATATTTTACTAGTGAATAAA